>JACSYO010000415.1:5067500-5202500 GCA_016806645.1 Ophiodon elongatus | reverse complement strand
CTGTATCTCTCCCGCGGTCTGCCCCTATCTGTCTGTGGAGGGAGGAGAAATCTCCAAAAGAAACGCCAAGCAGAGATGTCCGAAGCTGCCTCAGCCGTGTCTGAACCCCCCCCCCCCACAGAGCAGCCTCGCTCACTTCCATCCTCTTCAGCGGGCTCCATCTACAATGGTTAGATGAGCTAACTTTGCACTCTGTGACCTTTTGCTGAGTTTCATGTCATGTCGGATTTACTGTAAACACAAGCACTTGACTGGAAAACGTTTCCCTTCACTTCAGGCTCTTGGCAGTGGCCGGCTGGAGGGAATTGATTGGAAGATATCTTCAAACATCGCTCACTTGTGACAGATTAATGTTGCACGGTTCATCAAATGTAATGAATTGCATACATTTGCATTAAATAATCAAGACCAAAATGATCAGCTGCCGCTCCATCTGATCCAAAAGAGATGATGAGATGATTTCGGAGTTGGAGCAGTGAGATGTAATTTCATTCTTTTACTTCCACAGTCATCTGAAACACACCGGACGAAGACTTATTGAATTAGCGCGGCCTATGTTGGGTACATGAAACTAGACTGTGTGTGTGAAATCACTCTGGGGAACTCCCTTAAACATTAGTGCTTACAAATGGTTATTAACCAAAAATGACACCGGAAGCACAAAAAAACTAATATTTTCTCCCCACAGTGCAAAGTACCAACTTCGGTGAGCTCCTCTTTTTTTCCCCCAGAGCCACAAACGTGTCAAAGTTTTGAGACAAATATCCCAACATCTACTTGATGGGTACACGACGCGTCTTGCTGACTTTGGTGATCCTCTTGACTTTTCCTCTCTTGTGAATTCTTGAACATCGGATTGCCGTGAAACATGGTACACGCACATTCATAGTTCCCCGGGGACTATGACCTCCTAACTCCGGACTTTTCGTTGCGCAATTTTGGAACAAACAACCGCAAATCTCAAGACAATCCCATCTGTACTTCGTTATGGTGCTAATTAGCAAATGTTTGCAACTATGCATGCTATCGTGCTAAACTAACACGATGAGCGTTATACATGCTACACAGCAACACGCATTGCGAGCGCGTTAGCATGTTGAAGCGATGGCCACGGCTTTAGACTTTGAGGCTACGCTCTAAGTTGCGTGCCACTTTTTCCTCTCCGTACGAGCTGCAGCTGGCCTGACAGAGTGCGCTCTGTTGCATGCAGCATGCGTACAATTGGGACAACTATCAACTATGACTCCTACTTTCTCACAACACAGTGCCTTGAACTTCGACCCTCCTCCTCCTACATCCGGCGGCTTGCATCAATGAGTTGTCGCCAGGCTGTCATCTGTCTGTGCTGTGACGCACTTTTCCGCTGTGCAAAGGATTGTGGGTCAGAGTATGGCCTAAAAAGCATGCTGGCTCGCATGTTGCAAAATGCGACTGGATGCAGTAGGACATCCTGGTCATTTTGGCACACTGTATTTGATTCTATTATGTCTTGGGACATACGAAATATGTTTTTTTCTCCTGGCATGTTAAATAGTATGGTAGTTAATCTTGTTTCATTCAGCATACGGCAGTTTTTCAGACTTGAGTGGTGGTTAAACAAGAAAACCTTTTCTGACTCCTCCCCCTCATTCTTTCATCTGTTTCCCCTCCACGGCTCTTCCTCCTCTCGCTCATTCAACCTGAACAATCCCTCACACTCTCACTTCATCGCTCTAATGGTCTTTCTCCTTCAACCTTCCTATTGTATGCCTGTGTTCCCCCCTCTTCCTGCTATCTTCTTCCCTTATTGCCCTTCATGCGTTATCCCTTAGTACCATTACTGCCCTCTTGCCCTTCCCCCAGCCTTACCATTCGTTATCAGGGCTAAAACCCCTCCGCCTCTGGCATTGCCTTCGTGTTATGCTTTGCCTCGACTAAAGAGGTTTCATGCTTTCTACAAATCCCTGCACCTCTTTCAGTCGTATAACACCTGGAATCCAATATAGATAAAGATGCTTTCTCTTGATATAAGCAAAGTATGGAGAGAAAGCATGAATGCACTAGCAGAGATACATGGAAAGCTAGCATAGACTGAGTTAATTTGCCAGTGTCATCAGTAAAGTGTGATAACAAGTGTCTCAGACAGGTATTTGGGAATTGTTCATTCGGTGTGGATCAGTACACGTTTAATAACTAACGGGGACATCTGTCTTTTAATTGTATCATAATGAAGCTGTGATTATCAGCTGTGGCTTTGGTATTTTTGGACAGTTATAATAGCATTGTACTCACCTAAGAGGTCCGGAAACATGGCAACGTGTCCAAAGGGACATCCGGCAGGCCAGGAAACACGATCAGTCAGAGGATCAGACGGCTTTTAAACAAGCCAATAACAGAGAGCCGGCACATGTGCTGCAATGCGCCATTACAATGTTGTGATGCTCGTAATGGCAAACATTCTTACCTCAATAAGGACGGCTGGAGATTAAGGTTTTACATGGAAAATATATGATCATTTTATAAAATATAATGCACTGTTAATATAAAACTGCCCAACAGTTATCAAGGTAGTAGCTTTGTTTTGACCAGCTTCAACTTAAAAGGCTTCACACACAGCAATATTTCAGTAATCAATAATATGACACCACTAGCTGACGATGAGCATGTGTTCTTTACGATACTTTTATTTCCATTTTGCTGATAATTCTTTGTTTGTACTGTAACATTTTAAATGCAGGAATTGTACTTGCGATGAAGTATTTTTACCTTGAGGTATTGCTACTTTTACAGAAGTAAAGACTACTGCCTCCAACATTGCCAACAGTTTAGCCAGATTAAATAAATCACTTTACATGGAGGTGAAACCCAAAGTGAAAGCACTTTGAAAAAACCATGTTTTCACATCCTCCTTAACTTTTGGCTAACCTTGGAGCTGTCGAACTGCACTTGTCTCTTTCCCCCTTGGGAATAGTTCCACATTCCGTCTAAGGCTAAATCTAATACCTACAGTAACTCATTACACGTGTCTGTGTGTGTACAGCTTCGTTGTGATTATCTCGTGACTTCTTTTAGCCCGTTTCTCAATTGAATTTTGGCGGGTAACGAGATGACGCTGTGTCGAGCTTCACGGATCCAGCCGTGTGCCTCCGCGTTGAACGAGACTGGCTGTAGTTACCGCGCATGTGCTCTCTGGTCGGACTTTCAGTCATGACACCTAACCCCGGGTGTGCTGTTTGTATGTGTACGCATGTGAGTGGGCGAGAGTGTTTTTATGGGGCAGAGGTCAGGGAACTCATTTTTCTGGCTGCTGCCGCCGTGTGCTACACTTGTCTCTTATACTGTGACCTCCGCGTCTCAATCTAATGTCCTCACCCCTCCCCACGGACTAGCATGCCCTCATTTTCGCTCAACATCCACACCGTCTTGACTACTTCTCCCGTATCTCCTCATTTTCCTTTCCACATTCCTCCCCTACTGTACCGCCTTCTATATTCACTCTCCTACTTGCCATATCATTCTTATCATTTTCCTTTTCTCTTAACTGATTGTCTTTCCCCTCACTGGCTGCATGTCTCTGCGGTTTCTATTTTTCTTTCTTTGCCACTCGTTTCAAGCGCACTATTATTGGAAAAAAAATAGGTGACCTTGGACTCGGGGAAACCTTCAGTCTGTCAATGAGCTTTTGTTTTGGTACCTTCCCTCCCCGAGAAGATAAACCAGCCAATCCTTCGGTGTTGTCAATAGGCTACTGTCTTCCTTGCTCACACACACGTGTGTGTGTGTGTGTGTGTGTGTGTGTGTGTGTGTGTGTGTGTGTGTGTGTGTGTGTGTGTGTGTGTGTGACACTGCCTGTGTAAATGTGTGCGTGCCAGAACAGTGTGACGGAGAGGTGAGGTTGTTAGCAGAAATCATATTAACTGCTGAGCTGCTTTCAACGCTTCCTCTTCTCTTTACCCACAGTTCTTCACCGAGACATCTCTTGAGAATCTTCTTCTTCCACGAATAAGTAAAAAAAAAAGAAAAAAAAAAAAAAGAAATTGCAGAATTGGCAAAAAAAACAACATTATTTTTCTTTTTCCGCATAATGACACCGGAGACCGTATTCTGCAATTGTGCTGGTTTGTGAGCCGTTATTAGGGGCCATTTGGGACCTGTTGGAATCCTGACTTCGGGGTGGGAGGGAAGCTGAGACCAAACAGAGCATTTGACCGCCGACAACAGTCATAGCCAGCATACTGTTCCTCAATGGAAATCCAGGGACACCACAGGGACCCATCTTCTGAGAGAGCATTTCATTTGACGACCGGGTCCTGCCGTGGCAGAGGTTTGGTACAACATTAGGATAACATTATGCACTAGCCTCTGGGCCTGCTGAATACGGGCAGGCAGCAAATCACAGGGTCATGCCTCTCTGGGTCCTGATGGAGAAATTGTTCTCCTGGTTTCTCGCCGTCTCATTTTCTCTTCTCATTATTTCATTTTTCATTTTCCATTACACAGTTTACTCTCCACCTCCCCCCCCCCATCTCTCTCTCGTCTTTCTCCCATCTGGCTGTTCCAGCTGAGGTCAATACCCACCACTCCGCTGTGGCACCAGGACAGGAATCTCATGAATAGCAATGTACCAAACTGGCGGTCCCCTTGACATTTGGAAAGTGTGTCTAAAACTGAAGTTCATTTCAATATTTTGATTATAATGTAAAGAGAACTTTATTTAAAAACGATAACTTCTCATTTTCCCATCGTAATACCTCTCAGCTGGTTTTTACTTCTCTGGTCATTTCTCAGTACAATGTCCCAAGTGTGCTGTAAGTTCCGATATCATTCAGACAAACCTTGTGTTCAGAAGTGTGGCCTATCTCTGGGCTTTTTGTAGCACAATGTTACACTCGCGGCTGTTCATCTCTTACAGCCGCTGTCTGTCGGCCTATCAAAACCTACTGAAGTTCAAGGTCTGGCCATCTCAAAGGTCAGCCTGAGTTTATTCACATGGCTCTTGTCTGGTCCATTAGAGCTTGTGTATGTGTGTGTGTGTGTGTGTGTGTGTGTGTGTGAGGGTTTGTACCTTTGTGTCTGAGAAAGAACACTAGGTGTCTTTGAGACTGTCTTGATCTAGTTTTATACCATTTTGCAGCCCTTCCAGGGTCGATTTTTCCACTTCGTCTGTCTTCTCTATCCTCTACTTTTGCCCCTGAATGATTTTACCGGTGTTTCTCTTCTTTATTTCCCCCACATTTACTCTCCCACTCCTCACTTTGTTGCTGCCTAACTCTGCTTCCTACCCCTCTTAGCCACCATCATACACCCACCCACCCACGTTCCTTTTTTTTTCTCTCTCTCTCTCTCTACTCAGCTGGTGGGCCAGCCAGGAGGCAGCGCATGCCGTTTGAGGAGCGTAATCTGCTCTTTCTCCCACTCCCATTTCCATTTCAATCCTCTGTTCACAGCTGGAACCAAGACGCTCTGCATGCAGATGAGCAAGAGTTGACTTTTTCCAGAATGTTCATTCAGACAAGAGATGGGGAGGGGGCGGGGCAGG
The DNA here is from genome assembly GCA_016806645.1 of Ophiodon elongatus. NCBI lineage: Eukaryota > Metazoa > Chordata > Actinopteri > Perciformes > Hexagrammidae > Ophiodon > Ophiodon elongatus. Next base: position 5,196,982 of record JACSYO010000415.1, on the reverse strand, counting down.
GGGACGGGGAGGGGGAGGGGGAGGGGGAGGGGGAGGGAGAGAGAGGGTGGCAGCAGAGGTAAGAAGAATGAAAGATTATGTATTGAAGCAAAGCAACAGGTACTGGCGAAGGGGAATCGTTCAATTCCGCTTCATTGTCATTCAACCTCACACAAGTGCACAGGGACGGGTGAATTGTGTCAGCGGGTCACAACAGCCTCCAAACAAGAACAAAAACAAGACAACACGTAGTCCATCAATCACTCGACAGGTCATGGCGAAGCAAAGCAGTGTGAAACAGAACAGTGCTGCGGCAACAAAAGTAAGGCTGGCTGCGTGTCAGATGTAAGAGCGGTTGGGATTGTATCATTTTTTGGAAGTAGAAGTAACAATGTACACTCAGAATTTATCAACAGTTATTTTGAGATTCAAATACCATACATTTACTTGTTAAAAACATGTGAAGTTATGATTTTGCTCACTTAGTGATTCAAACTGTTTTCATGCCGATGAAATATTAGAACGTGCCCTTGTGTGAGTTGAGAATCTGACTGCAGTAATTTTAGCGTAGATGAGAAGAAGAGAGAATGTTGTGAAAAACATGGAGGACAGTTTTAGCCCTGTGCTCTTTATAATTCAAAGCTCTTAGAAGCTTTAACCTTCACCATGATGTCTTTCGAATAATCAGTTCTGTACAGAACTACAGAAAGCTGACTCACTCGCGTGCCTTATGACACATCATGATCAGAGAGGATCTCCTGTTCAAGCCTGCCAGCGGTCTAGTGCGTCGTCACTCACCTCGTATCCTGGCAGTGATGACAAATGACCACGAGGTCATCTCGGCCCTCGCTGATGACATCAGAGTTCTGTGAAGCGGTGGAAGCTGAGTCATATTGGACTGATGATCTGTGAATGCGGAGGATTGTTTTGGACTTTGGCGCAGTCACATGATCCTCGGGCAGCATCCATTATAATGGCCGCAGATACAAATACACTCTTGAATATGCACACTGATTGACTTTATTGTTGCGGGACGGGGGCCCCTAATGCACTCTTGCTCAAGTGCTGTGTAGCCGGCCACTCAAGTTTCAGTCGAATCCCATTTATGGGAAAAACCATCTGCTGCCAATTGATTACAAAAGCTGATATTGATTTGAACGGGCAAGCTGGGCAGCAGAAGTAATTCACTCATCAGGACGCAATGAGGTGTGACAAAATATGTTGACCACAATAAGGCTGTTTTAATCTTTAATGTGATTGTCATCGCCCACTCCTTGAGTTACTAATTATTTTCCCCCTCTTGTATTCATAAATAGTAAAAAAAAAGGCATGCCCCTGTTTATGTGGGTGAATCAGCTAGAAATTAAAGTAATTGAAAGTTCTCCTCCTCCTCCCCCTCCACAAGTGGCTGGCTCCTCTTGCTCTGCCTCAGCGGTGTGATAAACGGCCTTGCAACCCGAGTAGCCCACAACAGAGCTGCATTAAATCTCGTTATGCCGAGCGGTCCGCCCGGCCCAGCAGGCCCAGACAAACTGCTTGGCCGGTCAGAGAGCTCCACTGCTTTGCAAGTGCTCATTTTGTCTTTTATTGATAGAAACCTTCTTTTTTTTGGCCGTTCGCCTTCCTCTTTACCTCTCTCCATCTCTTGCCCCGGGTCGATTTGCTGCTCTGAAACACACCGGTGTCTCCCTCTCTTTCCCTTCACTCAATCTTTTGATCCGGGCTGCACTCGCCTTATCCCTTCTGTCTTTCATTCTCTCTCCACCCATAAAGCTCCTGAGCAACCCACATCTCCTTTCCCTGCTCTCCGTGCTCCTTTTACACTAATTGACTCTCCACATCTCTGACAGCCACCTTCTGCTGTCTTTCTTCCCAGTCGCTCTTATTTTTTTTGCCCCCTCCATTCTTAATTTCTCCTTCCTCTTCTCTCCCCCACTCACCCTCTTAATGCCCTCCTGTGGAGTCACAGAAGTCTGTATCGATGGCAACACTCAGTGCGTGTGTCACGGTTCCTCAGCCCCCACTGCTCATCACTGGGGCTGTAATGCCATAATTACCCCCATTATGGGTAAGAGAGGTAGTTTCAAAGGGGGAGAGACAGGGGGGGATAAGAGGAGACGTGAGGAGAGATGGATGAGGGGAGAAGATCAGTTGAATGGCAAGAGATGAGTGAGGGACAAGATGTTGGAGTTTGACAGAGATGAAAAGAACGAAAGATGGTTACGAATTAATTATGCTGGTCAGTAGACCAATCGGGTTGAAGACTCGTCGTTTGTGTGTGTGAGAGAGTGACCGTCTGGGAGTGTGCGTCTCATGGGGAACGGCCTGCTCTTGGCTCCTGACGTGGGTGGGGTGGGGTGGGGGGCACCATGTCAGTGGAGATGTTAATGGTTCAGGCACCATTGGACACAGATGGGTCCCCATCGCTTTGGTTACAGCAGACGCGCACATGCACACACAGGTGGAGAAACAGATCAAGCAGCACTTCTGACTCATGGAGACAAATATAGTCAGACAATGAGCTGCTGACCCCGACCGGTTCTGGATTATAAATCTTCAATATTCTATTTACTTACAAGCTATAAAATCGTAGAAAAATATATAAATGTATCTGTGTTTGGCTGCCTTAATTAAGCATCTCCTTTCACTGGTCCAGAGAACATAATAGGATCTGTAAAAAAAAAAAATATATATAATTTCTGTTAACTTCTATTGTTGCACTTTAATGTGATTCACAATCAATCAATTTCTGTCAGAGCAGGTTTTTTGCAGGCTGAATATGAGCTCCATGTTTGACTGCTCAGTAGTTACACAAGCATATGTGTGCATATTCTAGAATGTACATAGCAGGTTTCAGTTAGATAATAACATTGCTTTAGGTCGCATCAGAAAACCCACCCGGATAGCCTAAACATGCAAATGAGAATGTGCTACTACGTAACTGCACCATTTAGGTTTGACAGAGGTGGTAACACTTTCATATTCCTGTTGTAACCCCCGGGGCAGGCACGGAGAAAATGCAATTGCCTGCAATTCATTCAGTGGTTGAAAGACGATTAATATTCTATAAAATGATTTATGTATTCATATTCAAAGCCTGCGGGTTTGAGTGCAGAGACGACGCCAACGTTGAGTTGGTGTAGGGCCGATAAAGTCCACATAGCCCAGCGGGCATGGAGGAGTGTGTGTGTGTGTGTGTGTGTGTGTGTGTGTGTGTGTGTGTGTGTGTGTGTTTGTAAGCAACAGAAAGTGCAGTGTAGAGACGTTGGAGACTTTGAAGGCAAAAAGCTGATTCCTAATTAATTTTCCTCTGAAAGCTACATTTACATGCATTACAGAAAGACGTCTGAAGAAAAGCCAACTGTAGTTCAAGAGCTTAAAAGAGTAAGCTGCATAAAAAGACTTAACACCATGAAAATAAATTAATTTTCGAGTTTTGTAGGAAAGTCATATTCATATGGTCTTGAAACTCGTTAAACTCTAAACCTTTTTTTTTTAAGTAAATAAGCTTCCATTTGTTATTGCACGTCAGATTGTTACTGGCAAAATATACTGAGAAGACTGCGTAATTAATTAAGTAGTAAGATCTGGTTTAATTTCTAAACCCAACATGGCATGGAATTAAATAGTAACAAATTGGGATTAAGATTCAATTTAAAATAGCCACTTATGTTAAGGATGCTTACAATAGTCTGCCTCTTAATGATGGTTGTCTCTTGTGAATGCCTTTAAAGGGAAAATCTTCCCTGAAATTGAAGTCAAATTGTGCTCTTCTGGTGACTGTATTTTCAACTCATTACCCCGCTATGATAAGTTTACTGTACTTTCCTGTTCAGCCCAGAACAGAACTGGTATTTGTGTCCCGTGTGAAACAAAGTAAATGTTGACTTCACGCTTGTTACATATTGTTGCGTAAGGAAGTCTGCAACATTGTTACGGTTGTGGCGTTACATAGTTTTGTTATTATTTTTAAAAACAGCCATGATCTTTTTTCTTACTTCAACCAAGTACCTCTGTCACATAGCCAATCGCTTCACGGCGTTGAGCACGTGACATTGTGTGTTTCTGCAAAACGTGATACAAGGCTGATATGAAATGTATTTTTGGTTCAGAAATATCAGCATTAAATTTATCCCGTAGTTTGCAGAATAGTACAAAGCCAATCTTTTTTTTTACAAGGACCGGGTTGTTCTTGTTATGGGTAACCTACCCGAAAATATGATCACAAATCTATTTTCATTTATTAAAATGGAATGGAAAACTGTTTTGACACTGATGTTATTAAATAGTGATTGGTAAGAATAAAACACGCAAGACACTGGGCTAGTCCTTGAAAAAAAAGAAAACAAAGGTGATAGCCATCGGATTAAAGCTGTTCTCATGGGCCTCATAGTACAAATAATACAGAACAAATAGATTTATAAAGCGCATTATTTGTGCTGTGCTGAAAATGATATTGTGCGAGGCTTGGGGACAGCTCTATGACAATGAATTAGTGAGTGACTTGAGGGAATCAGACACTTTTTGTTTGAGATATTAGGCTACACGAGTTTTATTGGAATGCAGGGCTTACAGCTGTGAATCAAAAAAACGTCCCCATATCCCAGTTTAATCATTGCTTTTGTGTTCGGTGTGGTTTCATTATTCATTGTCTGGAGCAGCTCTAGGATTTGATTGTAGATTACATTATCACCACAATCCGCCTCCCTCTCCTTGTCAGTTTCAGAAGAGACTAGCTTAAACCCACGAATTAAACCTGAACTGTACATAGTATGCAAAGAGTGTGTATATATTCTCTTGGCTGGATTTCACCCCTTTCAAAACACGAAAAAATTGAAGTGAATAAATGAGTTATTTCCGGTTGAATATGACCCAGTTCTTGTAAACTGTGTTGCCGGTTGACCACGCAGATGACCCGTATGATGCAGTGACCCTCTCCACAGGCACAGAGGCGGGGATGTGACTCCCATATTGTTCAGCACCATTTCCTGCCGCGTGGCCCCGTCTATAGTGAGCATGACAGAATTCCCTCCCACAGAGTTACTTGTGAGAGTGGGTGGTATTGTGCCTGGCATCCCGATGTCAGGCACAATCCAATGCGATAGACACAAGCACACAGTAAACGATATGGTCCCAGGGACATTCTTCAGGGGACAAAAACAAAGAGTGGTAGCTCATTTGATCCTGTTATATCCAACACAACAAATGCACACTGCCTGGAGAGAGCTCAAAGCTTTGTACCAGTGATTGTTGTTTTGCCCAGTGAGCGATCCAATCGATTACATCTAAGGCAGGTAAAACCGATGGGATAGAAAACAGATGGGATAGAAAACAGATAGTGATGTTAGGATGGATCATAATGATTACTTCATGTCTTGTGACTTCTATTGATCATCGGAGCCAATTGGCACCAAGTGTAAGCTGTCCACACAACACGCGGTAGCATCAATTTATCAATCCTGCACTGTGACTCACACTCCGCTATGTATCAATGCCTGGAAAACAGCTGTGTGATCGTCTGTAGCTCGGCCAGGAGGCAAGAGAAGGAGTGAGGGGCTGATACTGATATAGGGAGAGATTAGAGTGGACAGAGATGGAGGGCACATGTAGAGAGAGAGACTAAAAGAGTGAAACAAAGGAATAGATCAAAGAGTCATGGGGGGAGGTGAAGGATGGAGCTTCGGCACATCTTTCATTCATTCTTCCCTGCAATGCCGGGGCCAGACATCAGAATTCGTGCAAGATTACAGCTTACCTTCGCTTTCTATCGCTCCCACTTTCTCTTTCTCCCTGCCTATACTTTGCTCTTATTCCCCGAGGCTATGTGTTACCCATCCCCTGACTTTGGAATTAAAGTTCTCCCCTCCTCCACTTCTAATCTGTTCGCTTCATTATTCTTTCATTACACATCTCGGCTCCCTTTGTAGTGCTTCCATGTCTCTGTTTCTCTTCATCCCCTCGCTTTGGGCTGACGTGTCAGATACTCTCCCTGTCAGGTAGCCTCATTTTTGACATGGGGTGGGGGTGTTAAATCACATAAAACAAGGGACTATAAAGTGAGCTGTCTGATTTATATTTTGCAAGGTGTGACAATTTGCGTGGAAAGGACCTTCAACGAGTGTCCTATAACTGCATGGCTTTACTTCTCTTGAAGTCTAAATATGCTGACAAGTTTCAGTGCGAGCAGATGACGCCCTCTATATAATTTTAGCAATCGTGGAGTTGCTTGAAATGCCATGATACTACCAACAAAACAAAAACAACCTGGCAATGTCTTTCTTTCAGTCTGTTGGTCAGCTTACATCGTGTCCTTGGTCACTTCACCTGACTGAGAGGTTTGAGTGAAGTCTCACAATAGCTATTACATGGATTGCTATGAAATTTGGTACGGACAGTAATGTCCCCCTGAGGATGAATTGAACTTTGGTGATCCCTTAAAGGGGAACTCCTCTGATTTTACACATCAAAGTCAGTTTACATGTCTTGGGGAACACAACTGCACGTGTGAAGAAGCTGTTTATAGCCTGTTGTGGTTCCAGCAGAAGTTGCGTAAAACTTGTTAAATTGCCTCAAATGACGTCACTTGGGTCTGTCAAGTTGCATTGTGGGTAATGCAGATGCCAGGTTTTGACAAGGAAGAAGAATAATAAAAACATTTTTTTTTTGTTTTTGTTGCATAGATTTTGATCCTTTGAATTTATTTGTCCAGATGCCTGCAAAGTTAACTACATTCCCAGCCAACTTAGCTGTATTTTGTTTCGAGTAAATTAGCAAATGTTAACATGCAAACATGTTAAACTACGATGGTGAACGCCTGGCTAAAAATATGTTTTGCTTCCTTATCCTTCTATACAGCATAGGGTCAGTTGTCCTAATTGACTCTTGAAGCACCAGATACATTGAAGGACTTTTGGTTGGTTTTAAAGAGTCATCTTGTACCAAACTGCCTGATTAAGTAGCCAGAAAGTTCTGTGGATTATGCCAACGGAGGGGCAGATGAGGGCTCTGGTTTCCATTTTTTTAAATTGGGGACCAGAAAGCAGGCTTCAATTATAGGTCTATCGGGGTATTGCATTGCCCAACTTCCATCAGAAAGCTTACTCCTGCTCGGTGCTGGGAAGGTGCCTCAAGCTGATAGTCAAACTTCAGATTTTTGGAGGAACAACAGAGATTTCATCCTGGTGATGAGAGAGTGGATCCGCTTTGTATTTTTGCAAACATACTGAGGGTTCATGAGAGTTCAACCATCCAGTCTACATGTGTTTTGTGGATTTGGAGAAGGATTATGACTGTGTCCCCCTGGGTTGTTTGTGGAGGAGGAACTGTGGGAATATGGAACGTTGGGTGACAGGGCCGTTGATAAAGTGTGCTTCTCACCAGAGTTAGAGCTGTAACCATTATCTTGGTAATGGGACCTGCCAAGGTTGTGCATTAGCACCAATTGTTAATTAAGATATTCTCTAGATAAGATTGCAGCCAAGAAGTGGGGAATGTCTTGTTGGGGATCTCAGCATTGCTTCTCTGGTATTCTCTGGACTGTTCTGATGGTTTATATCAGACAGTGACCTTTAAAATGCAAATGCGTTGTTTCCGGCCTTGCTTAAAGCGGTTGTGATGAGTGTCAGCACCCCCCAGGCCTGTGGTCCTCTGCTGGAAAATGTTGGCTTGCAAACGGTTATGTTCATGTGCTTATAAAAGACTGGAATTCAACAACGGCCTGTTCATGAAGAAAGTGTGGCTTGTTGGTGTTATTTGGCAATTACCACCATATAGTCTAGGTAATTCATGGAAGACGTACTTTTGTTTACACAAAGTGAGCATACAATTCAAGACATATCATTTCTATGCCAAGTATGGGGTACATGGTTCTAAAATAATATAATTTCAACACTGCTCTGCACTTGGTGGATTATGTCAAAGAACACAAAACACAGTCTGTCTGAACAAGGATGATAACCCTGTCATTTTAAAACTACTCTTGTCTGACACATTTTTACAAATAGGGCACAGGGCTACCTCCTCATGATAATCAAGCCCATCTTTTCTCCACCTTTGCTCCACCTTTGCTCCACCTCTGGTATCTAAACAAGCTGACCTCTGAGACAATAGGCAGCCATTTGACACCAAGACCTACTTCAGCAAATACTCTGGAGTTTTATGTCAAGAAATCTCTCTTCACTCTTTCCTGCCTCACTTACCTTAATCCTAATCTCGTCATATATTCCCATCAATTCCCCCTTCCTGTTACTTTTCTGTCCTTTTCTGTTTTCTGCATTGCCCTCTTCCATCCTCACTCTCTCCTCTCCTCCCCTGCAGCTCCATTAGGTAATGAGCCAATACAGTAAATTACAGCCACTGCTCCTGTACCGTATGTATGACTAAAAGATGTTGCGTAAGAATGCCCCTCGCTCTGCTAAATCAGCATTAGCCACAGCTATGCGGCATTCAGGTCTGATGTAAGGCAGTGGGAGGGTTACGCAGCGCTACGTCCTTCTCCACAGGACAGGAGACTTTTAGTGGATCTCATGTCTTTACAGCATGGAGAGATGATTATGACTCGGTCGATATCAGGGATGAGAGGCTGTATTGATGTGAGATAGTCAGTGGAAAGGCTTTTTTCCCCCTTCCTGCTGTCATTGCTGGGAATAGACAGAGAGAAAGAGATATTCAGAGAAAGAGACGTTGGGATGGTAAACTGCCTGCGCCCCGTCAAACTCTCAGCAGCCGATGCAAATTCCTACCCGTATCTTCCTCCAGAACATGTGTGTGTGTGTGTGTGTTCCAGGCAACTGTGTGTATGGTGCAGTGGAGCAGGTATCGCCTCTCCTCTTCGAAACGGGGCTGAGAAAATATTAACCAGCTGTTTTGGACCAACTATGTTTGGAATGTGAGTGCAACTGCTCTGCAAGAGACTATTATTACCTGCAGGGTGGGGTGATTATTGAGTGCTGCGCCACAGCCAAACATTCTCCAGTAGAAAGAAACTACAAGAAGATAGATGTTTGTATTGGGCACTCAGATGGGCAGTGGTTCCATTAAGCCATCTTATAAGGGATTGACATGTTTATACTTTCCAACTGCTAGTTTATGGGCTTTAGGCAACTTCAACTCCATAGATCACACTATAGCCACTCCAAGCACTCAGGCTGCTATTATAGCATTGTGATAAGCCACTTAGTCCCTCATGATAACTGTATGTCTGAACTGTACCATGCCCAGTAAATACCCAAACAGATTCTAAAGAGATTACATGTCTAGGAATGAATGGTATGTCTGTCAAGGGAAGACAGTTTAACCCACTGACAAGAAATTGCCTCCAGTTGTTTTGAAAATTAAATTCGTCATTTGAGACAAATGCAATGTTAAAGGCCGAACCGGGGCAGGAAATTTGTCTGCAGAACAAAGTAGCTAAATAAAGGTGATTTATTTTCCAACCAATTAGTTTGAATGTAAGATCATGACATCTGAATGATGATTAGTAACCTGCAGATTCATTTATTAGCCTGAAGCTAATGTGGATAACTAGTGGATGAATTGCGTCTTTTCCAATTGCCCACGTAATCAACAATTAAATATTCAACTGCCTATTTTATTATTATGGTATGATTATGATTTTTTTCCAATGCCTTGCCATTAGTTCCTCAATTTACAAATAATTTAATTATTTTAATTTAAAAGCTGTTAAGTTGGCCATGTACTCTAAACAACTCCCAAAATAACTAATATTCTCTGTACAAACATACTTATAGATAGGCTTTACTATACTACGTTTCATGTGAGCTTATACATTTGTCCTTCTCATCCTTGGGTGAATTTTTCATCCCAATAAAACTTTAGTTATTTTGTATCAGGGTAGGATTTGGGGTGTTGCAATGAGAGAGCCTCATGATAAAATCACTTTTAACTGGCTTTAAAGAAATCCTGCGGGCCCCAGAGGACCTACGCGATTAGTCAAGCAGGTCTTTTCAGAGAGAGAGAGAGAGAGAGGAGGGGATTGGGGGGAAGAGGGAGGGAATGAGGGGAGGGGGGGGTCACCTTTTGTGCAAATATATCAACCAAGAAGACTGCCACCAGCATCAGATTTCTGTGTGTGTGTGTGTGTGAGAGAGAGAGAGGCACTCTTTTTGCAGAGAGAGAGAGAGAGAGAGAGAGAGGGCGAGCGAGGGACAGGGAGAGAGAGCGAGCGAGAGCGAGAAGTCCAGAAAGCTTTGGAGCACTGAAAGAAGAAAGAAGGGTCGCTGCTTCCAGATTTCTACACTCTACAACCCAAAACAAAGTGATATACTTATCCTTGAAAAAGTTCGAAAAGCGGCCATGGACGGGACAACGTTTGGACGCACGTCGCTCTTGTGCACCTTGCTGCTCTGGGCATTTCAAGGTAATTCCGTCTCTGTGATACTTTCCGCTACCTTTCTTTCCATTGCACCCCTCTGTAGTAACTTTGCGGCGCTTTCGGACGCGGTGCAGGTTCGTGTTTCACGGATTAGTACTTCACTCTTTGGCGGAGTTTCCAGAGGTCCGCTACTCACCGGGCCAACCTGTCCGTAACGTTTCATGCCGCAGTCAGAAGCGGCTCTTTGAGCAGGTCTACTTCCACACTTCGTTGTTTATTTATGCTCTATACTTTATGTATGCTCTTTATTGTTGGTTGGTGTTGAGCAACCTGTTACCGGCGGAGCATAAAAGCGAGAAATCCGCCGACAGCAGGTGGGGAAAAAAACAAAAAAAACCAAATCGACGTGTCGCCTGTCGAGCAAGTCACTTTGTTTCAACAGCAGCGGAACTGGTGGAAGAAGAAGAAGAAGAAAGAAAGAAAAGAAGAGAAGAAAAGAAAAGAAGGGTCTCCGTCAGGTTGCGCAGCCCCGACTGCGGGCTGTCGTAAGGGTTAACGGCGGCTCTTGGAGTTGCGCTGTAAGTCCCGGCTCCGCACTTGAGTGCACTTCGGAGCGCTCGCCCTTATCTCCGTGTGGCCCCCGCTGCCAGTTCCATAGTACCATAAACAGGAGCCTCACCTCTGCCATGCAGCCGCAATAAAAACATATTGAACTGTCAAAATAAAACACTGATTTAAAAAAAAACAAAAACAAACGTAATGTTAATATGTAAATAAAGTGTATATTAAATAACAAATCTACCAAAAAAAAAAAAAATGAATAAAAAAGCTTCCAAAAATGTTTTGGACATCACACACATTTCCTTCCTTAACGGTGAGAGATGTGAGGCTTTTATTTTGCCTGTCTCGCGCTCATCCATGCTGCTATGTCTGGCTGCTGGGTATGGTTTCCAGCGCTTTGATGTCTGATCTGCGGGATTTGCGTCTCCTTTGCTGGCAGCGCGCCTCGCCCTCAGCACCCCTGGGTGCTACCAGAGAGTGTAAGCCAATTTATATTCAACTTGACTTGAGCCTCATATGATCCCCGTCAAAGTAAAGTTTCAGATCACTGACCAAAACCAAGGAGGCTATACATCCATTAAAGGAGTGGCTGTGATGCTCCAGGCTACAAGTTTATTATTGAGCAGCTTTTGCATTTGCAACAGAGGTTCATCTCCAGTTCACTCCCTCTAACTACCATGTATAATAGATTACTTGTTTGATGTTTGATATCTGTGGCTCTCATGTGTTCGACTTGAAAGTATATGTGACTGCGAAGATCACATTTTCTGGAATGCTTTGCGGTCATCTTGTGAAAGTTATTTCTAAGTCCTGGCCTGTGCAGGCAGTCTGGGTGTTTGAAGCAGGATGAGCTAAAGGGCGGGGCTGGAAGTGCTTGGCATCCCCACACCACCACACCCCTCCCCCCTCCATCTGTTTTTTTGCTCTTTATCTCTCACTTATTGTACCCACTGCATCTTTCTATGAATATCATCATTTCACTTTAATGTGTCGCAACTTCTTTTAATTCTATACAAACATAGCGTTCTATATATCAGCCCCCACCGCCCAAGTTGACCTGGTTGAGCTTTTCCTCCCCTCTCCCTCCACCTATCGCCTCTACACCACCCCAAAACGACTGCCTCCTCTCCGGCGTCAGAGACAGTTGTGCTTTGCTGTCTGTCTGTCCTTCATGGGGCCTTTTAACTGGTGCCTACTAAAAAAGGGCTCTGTAATTGATGGCCGCAGTGTTGATCACACGTCCCTTAGTACAGCTGCGGTGCTTTTGATTTAAAGGCCCAGTTCCAGGTGTCTCATCCCCCTCAGGCTGAAGTCTGACGGAAGGAAAGTCATTATTTCCCTTTAGAGCTACAAATGTTGATTTTGTCAAAGTGAAAGTATATCCAAAATCCCTCTGTTACTGAAGTCTTTCTCTCTCTCTCTCTCTCTCTCTCTCTCTCTCTGTGTCTCTCTCTCTCTCTCTCTCGCATAGTTTTGTCTAATAATAGCAGCTCTTGTTGGATCTCACTGGGATTCTGTCACACAGACCCACATTCTCACAATTACTGGTCACACGCACTGGCAACTTCAAACTATGTGAGTTCGGAGCATAGAAGTTCACTAAATGGAACCACGGGACACGTAAGGCCCATGTCATCTCCTGAGCCTGTATTTATGTCTGCAGTAGTGACACATGGGTATGTGCTGCATGACAGCCCGGGGCGCCCCAAAGTGCTCAGCATGCCAGTGCCCAGGATCACCTCTGACCCTTTGACCCGCTCACCCGGACATGTTGGTAAATGGCTCCTCTTCTGTACGCTCCTGAGATGCCTTTTCCTTTTCCATGGCAGGACAAGCATCCGCAGTGGAAACATGCTGAAATATAACTTTATTGTTGCTGTCTGAAGTTTGTTGAACCATAGTCGCTCAAATTAGAAACACTTTCTTCTCAGCGGATGTTGAGGAAAATACATTACAACACTAAAGCCTCACACAACTACAAAGAGACATGAGGTAGTTGAAGTACACTGTGGGTTTTTTTCAAAGCAATAACTTCACTCTTAACGCTTAACGCACTGCTTTTCTTGCCTCCCTTTAATTTTGCGCTTCTGGGGGATGAAAAGAACAAAGTGACATTAAGAGACAAAAGGAGAGTCAATGGTCAGATGAGTTTGCGCTAAACTGTAGAGACTCCAAAGTGGTCAGGAACCGGCGGAAAGAATCGCAGCGACAAGCATCAGCTGAGTTCAAGGTGTTAAAGTCTAACACGCAGCGCCAGCCTCTTTGTCTATCGCCGCCTTAATTCCCACAGTCATTTCCTCACTTTTAATTTCTGTCCCCCCCTGCCAGCATCACATCAAAAGTGCACCCCCCGGAGACGTGTGTAATTATTATGGTATTAGGCCAGAAAAAGAGCCATTTAGCCATGAGGAGATAAAAGCCAGGGGATCTCTTTCACAACTGTCCTGGGGCATTCGCTTTTCGTCTCCTGCAAGCACACGTGTGCACTCTTAAATACACGGATGGCAAATAGTAACAGGCATGCACATATGACATACGTTCACTGACGAGGAAGGGTGCACCCGCACATCCTGAAATGAACACACATGAAGCACACACATGTAGAGCGCCCCTAACTGCAGGACTCTGGTGTTACGCAACACTGGAAACCTCTGCTCAGATAGCAGTGAGTGACAGATTGATAGTGACTGATTTGGGAGAACAAGTCTGTGTTTGCCCCCTTGTTATTTAGGCCTCTGGGCGAGTGGGCCTTGGAATGGAAGGGCTTTAATTATTGGGTTGATTCATTCCCCTCCACGTGCTTGCATGTATGCATAGTGTGTGTGACTGATGGAACCGAGCACTGAGACGCAATGAGTGGCATTCCTCTGGACACGTTGGAGCTCGCTCTGTAATGTGTGTGTTTGTTTGTCATCACTTCCAATTCTATGGAAAACGGGCTTCCTTTCTCGCTTTAAAAGCCCCTCTCAGCGCAAGTCGCAGGCAGTAATCCGTGTACAAACAAGTGGCCTAGTGCGGCCTCCATCTCACCATCAAGAGACAGTGTCATAGGTGCAAAGCCGGAGTCCGCTCACGACCGGGGTGCATTCTTGTGGTTTGACTGGGTTTCATTCAGCCGAACAACCAGGGGGCACCAGTTAAACATTAATCAGTTAAGATAAATCCCATGTCGTGTTTGGTTTGTGTCAGGAAGTTCATTTAGTAATCATTGAGCTCTGCTAAGGGGATTTGAGCTCGCCAGCCTTTCACATGCCCACTGGTGTTTATTATTTGCAGTGAATGACACATTAAAGTCAATTACTGCAGTGTGATAGCACACGGATGTTGGCTGATGAGCTGGCAATCAGCAACCGGGCATCAGCAGATGGTAGGTTGCATGCACGTGGTTAATCTTGGTTTTGAAGTCAAGTTAGCAAGAATGATGTGGTTCACAGCGGAGACGGAAAAAAGTTTATCCCCCAGCTTTTTCATCCTCGAATCCCGGCAAGAGCTTCAAAAGAACTGCAGCCAAAGCTGTGATTACACACACTTCCACAGCTACTCATACATAAACAAAAGGTGTATTTCACCAGATTAGCTTCGGCTTTTTTCCCCCCCATCTTCGTCTGTCTGTCCGTCGGCCCGTCGGCCCGTCTCGCTTTCACTCCATCGTCTCTCTTTTCAATTAGTTTCTTTTTTTCTCGTCCAGTTGTGTTTGTGCGTGTGTTTGCTCGCTGTGATTTACCTTGTTGTGTTTGCGTTTGTTGACCTCTGTGCTTGTGTGCATGGTTTCACAGTTAATAACCCTGCATAGCATCAGGAAGATTGCCTGCTGTGTTTCAGTGGGAGAGGGCTCTGTTTGCATTCACGCCCATCCCAAGAGACGTTCCTCAGCAGATTTATGGCCACTATAGATGATTTTAAAATAAGAATGGCCGTCCTCCCCCACTTGGCATGTTCACTGTTTCTCACTTTGCAGAGCACACATTCCAAAATGGTGTCTGTCTCTGCCTGTCTTTGAGTCTTTGAGAGAAACGTACATACACATCGTAACAAATGTTTAGAATAAGGTGGAAAAGAAGCTGCCGAGAATTTGTTTTGGTTTCATCTGTTGCTTGGAGGATGCTGACTTGTCATTAGCGGGAGTTGTAGGAAGGAAAGGAAGGAAGCAGAGAGGAAGGGACCGACAAAAGAGAGATCAAGGGATGGGATGAGAGATGATTACAGCTGACTGTTGTGAAGCCATCGTGTAGTCATGTTGTTCTTGTCTCGAGGGAGGAAAATGTTGGTGAAGGGTAATTTCAAATGCAGCCTTGAAAAGAGACTACATGAGTCTCTGTATGGGTGTCCTTGTCTCCACGTCTGTGTATGGGGTGGTGGGGGCGGGGCGGGGCAAATCAGGGTTGGAGCAAAATTGAAAATTCACAAAGCTTTTTCAGGAGACGAGGTTAAGTGCTGCCAATCCATTTAGCAGGAGAGTGCTGTAGCAAGACGCGGCTAAGAGCCTCCATTCCTCAACGTGTTGTTGTAGGAATAGACAAAAAGCAGCAGGATCGGCTTGAGCTTTTTTTAGCCACGCGTTGTACAGTTCCGTGTCATAAAACAGCAAGGAAATACGATGGCCGACATGTTTTGTTCCCGCCACAGAAAATGGCATTCATACTACCCCTCTTCCGACCAGCTGTTTTGATCAATCATGTAGCGTGCGACCCGGGGGGTGGGGATGAAACGAACAAAAAGGGATACATGCAGAGATAGCAGCAGTGAGGATCAGACAGGCGGAGTACGTCAGGATTGACGGATGCCAATTAGGAATGGGGAATGTCATGGAAAAGCCTGGATCTGCGGCCAAGGAGATCATTTTCCTGGCAGTGGAGAGGAAATCCTAACCCCTGCGCCCCTCCAACCCTAAACCCTCCATCTGACTGTTGGCTGGCAAAGCGTCCTCTGGGAGCCCTGCAAGCTGTTGCTTTTCAGACATCAACAGTTGCCTTAGAAGCAGCAGTTGTCGAATGCATCCCTCCAAAGAAGCCACACACACACACACACACACACACACACACACACACACACTCACACTTGGGTTCCATTACCACCTCTGTCTTTCAGACAGTGCCTTTCCACACCGCTGCCTTTTGCTGGTGTGGGGAAAGGAGAGAGTAAAACGGTATGTTTGCTGTGAAAGCACCCCTAATTTAACTTGCTTGTCTTGTTGATTTTTGAATATTTGTTTGACATGCATTCTTCAACATGACTGTACATGATTTTAATCAATTCCCATGCTACTGAGGCAAGATTCCATGCTAGTGGACTGATGTTTGATGGCACCGCTGACCCAGTAATTCTTTCTTCCAAAGGAGTGGTTTCAGAAATATGACGGTTGAGTCTTAAGGGATTCCTTTCCTCCCTTATCTTGATTGCATAATGATAACCAGAAGATAAGGGTGACTTGAAGTTCACTCGTCTACAGAATGTTCTGTGTTTACATATATGTACGCGTGTGTGCGTAGATTTAGGGTTGGCCAAAACCACTGCCAATACTCTTCTCTCTTTTCAACCACTTTTCATGTCCAATCTCCCCTACCAATCTATCAGAGAACATTCCTGCCCCCCCTCTCCCTGACTTTAATCTAGTTAATGGTTAAGCAGCGGCGGTTAACCTCTCCAGTGAGGCTGGTCACTGTTTGACAATGAGATGTTATTGCTTTAACTGAGCCGTAGGGACCTGGGAGACAGGAGTGGGAACATTAATCCTCCATGAAGGGAAGGAAGAGGAGAAGCAGGCGGTTGAGGAGGAGGAGAGGGGGGGGGGGGGGGGGTTGTGCGTGAGGTGGTACCAAATATACTTTTCAGCTTATGTCAGTATTCTGTGTGTTGGTTGTTCACTATGACTCCATGTCTGCTTGTGTGAGAAAAAGGGGGCTCCCCACGTTACCTGAGAACAAGGCCAGAGTGTCATCGGTGAACAGATCCAGTGTCAGTTTTCAGGGCTCGCCCAAGGACATATCGCGTCTTTGTTTTATTGAGGTTTTCGCTTACCTGGGCCTCTCTGAAACAACGACCACAGCGCTAAAGTTCCCCCCTCTCCTCTCTGCCTGTGTGAACTTGACTTTGAAAGTGTAGAGGAGTAAAGTTCCCATGTTGTGACTGTTAATGTTCTTCCCAAGTCACATCTTGTTCTTAACTTTAGTTTGAGTCACTTTTTCTCTGTAACTTACATTTCTCCCTGGAATTCGCTTGCCGGTCTCTTTCCCACACCCTGCTTTACACCCAGCTCTGTAGATCATCCCTTTTATCACTGTGTTTTTTTTCTCCTTTACATCTCTCGCACTCATCTGTCTCTCCCTTCCTCTCACCTGTCTCACCCTCCATCCGTCGTCTGTCTCTCCTCCCTGCCAGGGACAGACACAAAATACATGCATCCTCGGGACGTGTGTTGTTTAATCATCACAATAGCCTGAACAGAAGGAGCCACTAGTAGCAGGATGTCTCCGATCCCTGGTGATTCTGAGCAGTAGGGGAAGGTAATTCCTTTTCGTTTGCCAGATGACTCACTTTCCAGCAGTGTAACAGTATTTATACAGTAGCATTGGTGCAGTGTTGCAGCAGTGAAAGGCACTTGAGTTTGCTGATTCAATAAGTAGAGTGCATTTTTATCCATATTTGTTTTTGTTGGGAAATTCAACGCTGAATCTCCTGTGTTGTTCATCAGTTGTGTCCATATTCCGGTAATACGAGGAGAGTCAAGTTTCATAACTTCATTTTCATTCAGCCGGGCAGGAAAAAAGTACAAGCTTGCTCCCGGTCCATATGAATATTTAATACAAAATCAATGCCTTTCAATTGGGTTATGACTCCATCAGGCTAAATGATTCACAATTACATGTCTGTGCAATCTGCGGAACAACAAACGTGATGGATAGTTATTGTGGGGATAATGTTAGACCTACAGAGTTCTTAACTGATTTAGCCTCTTGTTATTAGGGGATAAAGTAATTATAACCCCAGTGTTTTGCCCCGAGAGCGTCTTGCATTCTGCCCTGGGCATGTTGCAGCAGCAATACTGAATTTAGTTAACAATTATTCGAACAGAATGATTATCAAGCAGAAGATCGCTGAACATGCGGTACTTGTGAAGAGTGTCTGCATTAGAGACTTGGCCTTTCCTGGCTGCCTTATGGAGTGCTGAGAGAGGCTGAGAGGTCTTGGACAGGCAGCTTGGAGGACCCCCTTTGATCCCATTCCCCACTCACATCACACAAACACACTTCAAGATTTGTCTCTGTGGAGAATGATGAAAGATGCACCGACTCCATGTCAATTAGCAGTTTGGGGAGTGTGCGCTGCACTGTGGGTGTGTGTGTGTGTGTGTCTGTGTGTGTGTGTGTGTGTCTGTGTGTGTGTGTGTCTGTCTGTGTGTGTGTGTGTGCCTGTGCATTGAAAGCAGCGTGTGAGGGTGGGGTTGGTTAATGGCAGGGGCAGAGAGGACACGTGTTTAGTAATAAGGCCTGACAAAGGGGGACAGGCAGAGGGAGGGATGGAGGCAGGATGATGGAGCTCTCAGTATGTCACTGCTTTTCATTATGTCTCACTTCTACTTACGGCTGGAAATCAATTTCATTATATGAATAGGAATATTTGACCACATTTAAATATATACCACAGTATGGCCAGTTACATAATGAATTTCAGTTAGTAATTACTAACTACATAATTACTTTTGACTATGGCTGCAACTAATGCATTGTTATTATTGATTGATTTGCTTATTGTTTTCTCCTTTAAGTCATTTTCAAATGTCTTTTGTTGTCCAACCAACAGTCCAAAGCCCCAAGACATTAATTTGACAGTGATGCAAAACATAATGGACCACAATTGAGACACTTGAGCCAAGAAATTACTTAAACGATTAATTAACTATAAAATGGACCACCAATTAATTTTCTGTTGACTAATCGTTGCAGCTACAATTTGGACCACTTTGAAAAACAACATAATAAAATCTACCATCACAATATGTTACCATTAAAAGTCAATGAACTATAATACTGACTCACCGATAGAGCAGCATGGCTCAGCTGCATGGCAATTGATTCTGTGCATCGCGGGCTCATAGACTGCGTGAGTTCACAAGTGGTATACTTGACTGATATCATCTATTTTCTTTATGGACTGGCCTCAAGTGTTGGAGGAACATAGGAGCCAAGTGCATTCCACTCAGCTGTGTTCATCTCAAATCATTGAGTGCCTCACTTCATACATGCTGTAGCCGTGGGACTCCTCACTGCGGCACTTTTTTCGATGTATTTTCCAGTGAGGTCTTTCTCTCTCGGCACCTGAACAAGGCTACATTGTTAAGACGTTCCTGTAGGCTGTCGGAATGCAGGTATTAATGCTGGGCTGATTATCTCCACCGCAGAGAGAGAGAGAGAGAGAGAGAGAGAGAGAGAGAGAAAGAAGGAAGCAAAGGAAGGAGAGAGGAATGGAGACGAGGTGCAGAGTGAAGGGAGTGAAGGAGGGCAGCACGTTGAGGCGCAGTAAAAGGGAGAGCTTGAAGAACTCTCGGTGGTACTCTTCGACGTTTGAAGCGCGTGCGATTGTGCATGCGTGCGCGAGTACATGTATGTATGCAGATGCTTAAGAATGTGTGCGTGTGTGCGCGCGCATCCAGATACTTGTGAGAAAGGGTGTCTGGGTCTTTGAATGTGTCTGGAATGCAAACCCTATTAACTGAACTAACACTGCAGTGTGTGTGTGTGTGTGTGTGCGTGTGTGTGTGTGTGTGTGTGACAAACTAAAGAGCTAGCTGCGGGTGTGGGGCAGGACCCGACTGTGTGTGGCCACCCGTCAATTGGAGCAGTCAGGGCAGTTAGGTGCATGTGAACATTTACTCCAACCCCAACTTGAACTGGAATCCGGACTTAACGGAGGTTATAAATAGGTGTGTGTGCGTGTGTGTGTGTATGTGTCTGTCTGTCTGTCTGTCTGTCTGTCTGTCTGTCTGTCTGTCTGTGTGCAATACCACAACGATGGCAGTACCAGTTGGTGATGGGACAGTGGTGGAGCCCAGCACTCCACTCGGGGGGCCTCACATTCACATGCCTAGTACCGCCTCTCGTTAGATGCCCTTATTAGATTGTCTTTGTGTTAGAATGATTTCTTCAAGTTAATATTTTCAGCTTGATTTATATTACTATTTATTTCTCTTTTGTTCTCATCCTCTATTTCTTTCTTTGTCATAAATGGGTGGTAGTTTCTTTCCCTGTCTGCTTCGTGTCATATTGTGCTGCCGTGGTTGTGGCCTCTTGTTCACCAGCTGGTGGTATTTGATCCAGGCTGTCAGAAATGGAGCCTGCTCTCCTTGGCAAGGAAGTTGGCAAGTTAAAGCCAGCCAGAAAAATCTACCATCCACTGCCTACACCCTTTTCGGTTGCCCCTCACCCACACACACACGCCCCACCTCGCCCCATCTGTTTGTGTGTGTGGGGGTGTGTGTGTGTGTGTGTGTGTGTGTGTCCGTCCGTGTGTCCGTTTGGCGCCGCTTTAGGGGCAGTTGGTGTAACGGTTCAGGAGAGCATCCAAGCCCGGCCCAGCATCGGCATGACGGTGCAAACAAAGTCAAAGCTCAGTATGCAGCAGTGACCCCT
This sequence comes from Ophiodon elongatus, assembly GCA_016806645.1. Classification (NCBI taxonomy): domain Eukaryota; kingdom Metazoa; phylum Chordata; class Actinopteri; order Perciformes; family Hexagrammidae; genus Ophiodon; species Ophiodon elongatus. The sequence continues at coordinate 5,176,483 of JACSYO010000415.1, read as the reverse complement.
TGCTAATGCTAACTTCATGGGTGGATTGGTGAGAGATGCTACATGCTAGGTGCAGTTTGAGGTGACGCGAGCCTTATGGTTACATCGGCGACAGCCAAACAATGGCATACTTGTCTTCCTGTGGCTGCCCACCTGTTCTCTCCTCCCTCGCTTCGTCTGTATCCAAGTATCTGAACAGGACCTCATGTCCTTCATCCAACACTTTCTATCATCCCCCACACCCCCCCCCACCTACACTGTGCTTCAGTATTTCTTTCTGTTTCTTCGCCTTATCCCATTGGGGAGGGTTAGCAATTTTAGCAGGACAAAGGAAATGGTGGCAGCGACAGCGAAAGAGGAGAGACAGCTGGACGGTCATGGACTCGAGATCGTGTTGCATGTGTTCACTTACAACACAGTCTGCGCCTCTTTCTCTCTGTGGCCTCATTTCTTCCTTTCACTGTCTCCTCGCCCTTCCCTTGCCTTTTGACACTTTTCCCCTTCTTCCAGTTCCTCTTGTGTTCTTGGTTTCTGTTCTCACTACTGCCATTACTCTTGCTGAATTCTCCCTTTCGCTCGTTCCATGTCTTGTGCCCCATCCGACTCTCTCTCTCTCTCTCTCTCTCTCTCTCTCTCTCTCTCTCTCTCTTTCTGCTGTTTCTTTTCTCTTGTTTGTGTCAGTCTGTTCCCACTCGACTATGTGGTCAGAGCCCCTGCGGTGGATTATCAGTCAGTTGACTCACAGAGGGCAGCCAAAGCCTTCAGTACAAACACGAGACAATATCCAAATGATTGGCTGGTTGGCTCCGGACTGCAGAAACAAGCCCCCATATCAGCTTGAGCCAGGCTCGGTCCACAGGTCTGCCCATAAACCATATTAGCCAGTAACACTGACACACTGCAGTGCTTCTGTTTGTTTATGACAGCTGCTTCGGATGTAGTGCTACAATCCAAAATAAAACAATTTATCAGATAAATACAGAAGCTTCTATTTGTTTTCCCATGACGGTATTATGAATCTAGGTGGGATGAGGAGTTTAAATAGCAGAAATCTAAGGATTGTTTTTCTCAGTAGCTGGTGAGGGCATGTTGAGTCATCAGTGAGTTCAGAAAGTTTTTTTTTTTGCTCAAATTTTGAGTCTGTATTCAACAGGAAAATATAATAAAAAACCTACAATTTCAGCAATTAGAGAAAACCGTGAGCTCAGTCCAGGCTGTTCCCTGCTGTAGAGATGGTTGTATTCTTTGTATAAATCTTACCTAGTGCGCATTTTGGGGCATAGCTCTCGTATGTGACCATGACTGAATCAACCAGTTGGTGTGATTTATGACAACAGAGGGTGGTGAGCATCTGTGGTTCTAGTGCACTAAATGTATACATTGCGTCTTCAATCTGGGGAACACATTTTCCTCCGATCCGCTGGGTCTTCCGATCCCATCTGCCTTCCCTTGTGCGCAGCTGAAACTCAAGCTGGAGTGTTTCCTCCAAGTGTTACCTCCCTGTGTTGCCTCCCTGTGTCTCCCTGCCTCGCCTGTGGTTCACAGGTTATTATGGAGATATGGAGATACAGGGCTGGCTTCTCCCTCCCCGAGCTACCTTTCTGCTTGGCGATGGAGAGTTGAAGTCATGGAAAATTCTGGAGCTCTGCCGATGATTGTCAGCTTCCACGTCTCCTGTCACTTGGCGTACTTCTCGTCCACATTCTTAAGCTCACACTTCTTCAGTCCTTCTCACCTCTCCTTGGATTTGACAGCCCCCCCCCCCCACCCCTCCTCCTCCTCCCTGTCCTTTCCTCTCTTCCCTCAGTATACCCCTTCCTGCCATATACCTGTAAGGACACGCTTTTTTTTTTGCCTGCCTCTGCAAAGCCACTTCTCAAACACTTTTCCCACCATGAATGTCAAAATTTGCCAGAGGGCCCCCTACCCAACCGCAGAATGTGTGTAATTCTAGCCCAGGCATTACAACAGCACGCTGTTCTCCATGACATTTGGTGACATACATACTCAGCTGACAATCTTTGACTCGCACTGTAACAGCGGAAAAAATTCTAGAAATGTAAATTGAATAGCATACGCATGCTCAAATCAACTGTGCCTTTGATACAATAAAAAAGAAAAAAAAAAAAAAAAAAAACATCTTTCATGAACAGGCCTGTGATTTTGGACAAAGTGTGATGAATAATCAATGAATGATGCTGATGGGAGGTCCAGCTATGCAGCACCGGCTCCGCAGCCTTTGAGTTCATCTAATTGAAACAAGTTCAATAGTATCATGTCGGCTTTTATCTCCATCTTGTTTCCTCTGTCTTTCCATCCCCCTCTCTTATAATGAAAAGCAGAGGCTGACGGCTATGAATATCTAGTCATATGATCACAGAGATAATATACGTGATGCGTTTCATTTCACCCTTCTCTTTCCATTTCTTCCCCTTTGCATTTCTTCCTCTCTATTCGCTTTCGTTAAATTCAAGTGAAATGGTTTTAATGGTTTCCCTTTCTCGTGTCACTTACAAGAAGGGCTAAAAATTTAAAGAACGCTGGTAGGCAAGTTTTTATCTTTTCCATCGTTATCTCGCTCTGAATGGTCTCCTGCCCACTACCCTCTATCTAACCCCACCCTTCTGTCCTCACCTCCATACCATTCCGCTCCTCCTCCCTTTTCTTCTCCAACCACCCAGCCATGCGTTCTCCCTCCCTCTACCACCGTATGCTCAAATGTGTCAACATTATTTCCAGATGCCTGGAGATGGAGGAGGTGGATGAGATGGTGCCAGGGTAGTGGAGGTGCTGATAGCTAAGCTTCAACGCACCTATGAACTTCCACAAGCCTCCTTCTTACACACATGCACAAAGATATACACGCACTCAAGCATCCTGCTCAGCTTCCCACCGTTTTATTTTCTCCATTATTGTAAACAACGCCTACCTGGACCATATGCTCCTGTAAACACCTTCAACAAGACTCCTGCACTTGGACAGAAAGCAGAGTTTTCTTTCAGGCTAAAGCTTAGTGAACAACGCTTGACTGTATTATGATTATTTCTATGCAAGCCAAGGCTAGACTAATACCTAAACTTATGTCTTAAGGCTGTTGTAAATGCATAGACATGTACAAAACGTCAGAGGTTCCTTATCTGAGGAGATATTAAAAGGGGAACTAACTTTTCTCCATACTTTGTGGTATGCAGTAGCCATGATTAAAGCAATTCAAGTAAGGACACCCTGACGCACTCCTTTTTTATGCTTCATTCTTTTTTCCCTTTGATTCTGGTATGCTGGCCATCAACATTGCATTTTCATGCCAGTTTTGCCACTTTTTTCCCCCTCCCTCTCTTCCTATCAGCGTCCGTCATCCTTGTAATCTCTGCCTGTCAGATTCAATCTTCTTGTCATCACTTGTTTTGTTTTCTGAGTCATTCTTGATATGGTATCTTGGCTGGACACGTGGTTTGTGTGTTTACATGAGAATGGAGGCAGGGAGACACAGTATTTTAGGTGAATAAAGGAGATCCATTTTCTCTATGTTTGTGGCCAGTAGTAGCTATAATTGGTAGAAGGAATTTCCATTAAATCCATGGCTGCAACTGTAAAAAAATTTCTCCCTCAAATAAACTGTTGGGTACTTTCTAGTTAATTCATTATAAAATGAATAGCCGCTTTGGTTTGCGTTAACCCTCTCTGAACTGCTCTGTCCTTCCTTACAGAGGAACTGTCATGTTCTTAATGCCACACTCTTCACTCGCTAACCAGGCGGGCCCTTTGTTTTCGGTAGCCTGTAAGAATAAGAAAAGAGTTAGCCGTCAGTAACTTGAAGGGGCCACAATATTGATGAAATGCCAGTGGGCAACATAGACCTTATAGAAGTGTAAATGTGCTTTATTTAAATCAGGGTGAATAATTGTCTATGTGACTGTGTGTATGTGTTTGGATGCAAAAGAAGCGCAACCCGCAGGGTCACGGGCCCATCTGGTGTGAGATCTCATGGGAGGCCAGCAACGCCACACGGCAGCGTATGACCTTGGCTATGTGCACTTCAAAGGAGAGGAGGAGTTGATGGTATTTTTGTCCTTTGTGGTTTCCTCTAAAGCCGGAGATGGGCACTGTGTGAGCGGGGGAAGTTATGGAACCGAATGGGTTTAAAATATGTAGAGAGTCTAAGAGAGAGAGAGAGAGAGTGCTTGGTGGTTCAGAGGTTTGGTCAGGGAGTAGAATGTGGCTGAGGCATTTTTCACTCGACTACTATGTCTGACCTTTTCCCCTCTCTCCCCTCATCCTCTTCCTCTCAACCCCTCCCATTACTTGCCATTGTCTCTTTCCCCATCCATGACGACGTCCCACTGTTTTTGTGTGTTTGTTTTTGACTCTGCTCTCTCTTCAAGCAAACCCTCCAGCCCTTACCTGCCTCCTCTCCCCCTCCCCACACCCCTCCCCTCCTTCTTCAGCCCACAGTGTCTCTATCTTCCTCCTTCTGAGCTGCAGGTCCGTGCAGGTTGAGGCGCGTGTTGTTTTGTCTCTCTCGGGTTTCACGCATTCCAGATATTATCACCTGGCTCCGGTTAGCTTAGCTGATAGCCATCTACACAGGGGGAAGTCAATCACTTAGCAGACAATGACGGATGTGAGCTCGTTCAGGCCTGGTGCCCACAGATGAAAGGTCTGTGCCAGGCGCGGCCTTAACACACAATACGTATGTCATGATGGACGACTTTGTTCTCCTGTCAGTTGTATTTTCCATTTTGCTTTGCGGAGTCACCAGCGAGTGCCCTTGGATTCAGTCAAAAATGAATGTTGAATATTTAAATCTCAGCCTCATTTCCCTTATTATTTCATCTGTTGTCTCCCATTTCTTTTCTAATCATAAAACCATCTGAGCAATGAATAATAATTTAATGAAGCATAAATTAATGTGAAAATTGCAGCCCACTGGGGAAGCAGATTGTAATTTTATGAGGATTGGAATAATGCACCTTCTGAAAGTCTCTGGTGAGCCTTGATGTGGAAATGAGTTAGACATTTTTGGTGTGTTATTCAGAAAAATGAGAGCTTGGAATTGAAATTATTCATGGCTGACATTTCCTGTAGTGTCATTCTGTCATTTTCAAGCTCTACATTTACAACCTATCTTTTATCCGGTAACTCGAGGACAGTGTTCTCATTGTTTATTTCTGCGTCTGAGCGCGTATCTCTCCACGTCTAATGCAGCCTCGGGCTGCTTCTGTCCCCTACAGGCTCAATGTCAGCAGCCTGACTTTGATGTCAAGCCACAATTTATTTGTCTGTCTCTGCGGACTCCCCTGCTGTCCACATAATGTCAGGCAATCAATAATAATGTGACCTACCTATCTACCCCGCCTGCCCACTGCTTTAGTTATTCACCCCCTGGCCTGCACAGTTCCAATCTCTGACCTGCCCCTGAAAAAAAGCCCTCTCCTGCCCCTACTTCTCACTTTTAACAATAATGCCTGTCTAGCTATGACAATAACCTCTGTCTGTTACCGTGGTAACATACAGCCCCCCTAAAGCACAGACCAACCACTACTCCTTTTATTTAAAAAGAGGTAAAAAATTGCTCCCTACATGGAAACCGATCAAAAGAGAATGTGTTGAAGATAGAGTTATGCATAGAGAAAGAGAGAATTAAAAGACTCGATGGATCAGCTGTTTGTTCATGAATATGTTTAGTGCCCCCTCTTCTTCGCTCCCCCTCAAATCACCGCTGTATGTCTGTGGAAGTAATAGAGAATGGGAGAGGACAGGTGTGCCATTATAGTGCAGATTAGTAAGGAATGCTGGAAGGTTAACACAGACGGGAGTTGGCTAACTCCAGTGCATATTTGTGTGCGCTTGCAAGCTCATATTCCCTCGGGTTTACGTTAAAATATGTGTGCATAATACGTGATCTGCATGCCACTCGTGATATGTGTGCTTGCTCTTTCCATATGCTGAATGATATTTGAAATATGCTCACTGGGTGTGTAAATATGTGGTGTGTGTGTGTGTGTGTATGTGTGTGTGTGTGCACGCATACGTAGCTTTCTTCCCGTCTCCTTGCCCTACCCATGTATGGGCGGGAGTCAGCCTCTCACTATCTCCTTGTCTCCAGCTTATCTGCCGGACTGTCTTGAAGTGTTGATGCAGAAAATAGAAACGGCTTTGTGAGAATGCATTCTCTATTTCTCTCTCCAGTGTACAATGTGTCCCGTTCAACATTCAACAAAACACCACGAGACACAAAAGATAATGCAGTGTGACACGGAAAACGATGTAGGACGCTTTTAACTGTATACCACAAGGGTGCTTTATCTCTCCGTAATGAGCTATCGGCATGAGAAAACTATTGGCATCAGTTTGAGACAGAGAAACATTTGAGGAAGCTGTCTGCATACAAATGAGTGTGGTGCCACCGTATCTATATCTATAAATATATTAGCAGTGTATGCACACTGGTGTGTATGTTTTTCTCCTTACAGCTAGCAGCACCGCACAGTGTGGTTGTTAATGGGTCTTTCCAGTACCCGGCCTCTCAACCAGTCAGCCAGCCATGTGGTCCCTCTCCACTCTAATTAAACTCACTGTGGTTCCAAACTCCAACCAGAAAGACACAACCTCAGTGCCAGACTCTGTGTCAGCTGCTGCCAAGACCTGTACATTGGCGTGTGTGTGTGTGTGTGTCAGAGAGGGAGAGAAAATTGAGTGGGTTTATAACCATATTTACCTCTCATTTCACTCCGTCAAGTAATAGTGTGGAAGAGTCTGCCAAGGCAAAAGAGGCGCAGCAGGGGAAAAACAAATAAATATGTGAGAGAGGAGACAAAGACGGATCTACAGTCAACAATATATTCAAATGGTTCTCGGACTGAGGGAGTATGGGGAGTTTAGTGGATTTAGAAATCAAGAAGAAGAAAAGAGAGGAATGCAGGAGAATAGTAATTAACTCTGAATTATTCTATCTCTGAGGGATCAGGGGGATTAATAGAGGCTTTGGTTTGGATTCTGCACCTTTCACTCTGTTTCAGCATGGGAGTCTGGTCCCTCTATGTAAACGAGTGTGTGTGTGTCTGTGTGTGTGTGTGTGTGTGTGTGTGTGTGTGTCTGTGTGTGTGTGTGTGTCTGTGTGTGTGTGTGTGTGTGTGTGTGTACCGCATGTGTCTCACTGTACTCCAGAAGGCTCCATGTGTCTGTGCCAGTGGGCTTGTGACCGTATCTGCCAGCCAGCCAGCGATTTTGTGCGTATTGATGTGTGACTTTGTACCCCCCACTTACTGAAGTTCATCCAAGCATTATGAGTTAATCCGCCATAATAGGCAAAAAGACAGAAAGTGGGGGAGAGAGCAAGGTAGGGGGAGAAAGAACAGAGGTGGGAGGGGGTGGGGCATCAAAAGGTAGCGAGAGTAACAGTCGGCCGTGTGTGAGGTATGCCAGGCAGGAGACCACAGATTTAGGGCCAGACAGACCGTTCTAAATCTTCGGCTTAGACGCTGTTTTGGGACAGCGAGTGTTGATAGCCCAGGCAGGCAGACAGCTCATGTCATTCAGATGAAATCATGGCTTTGAGCGTCTTACCATCACCTCTATAAATCCACCCAAATACGATAAGGAAACACCGATTTAGGAGGGAGGCGGGCAGCAAACTTTTTTTTTTTTTAACGAATGAATCAGTGGTGGAGGATGAAGAGGTGAGACAGATAACTTGGAATCGAGTGGTTTAGCTGACACATGGAAGTCAACGGTGGCAATGAATGAGCACAAGTTATGGAAAGAGCAAAAAAAAACAAAAACATATGGAGGCATTAGTCATATATTCCTCATGCACAATGAATGAGTTCACCTTCTTGTCAGGGTTTCCCGTATCGCTTAACCTCCCCACTGAGTGTTGCTACTGTCAACACTGTATAAGACTGTTTGTCCAGGACAGGAGGGGTGAGGGGGAGGGAACACGGGGGCGTAGGGCCGGAGGGCAGGTGCAGGAGTCGAGGTAGGTTTTCTCCAGCCTGCCTGGAGGCAGTGGCCCGTTCTGTATGTACACAGTGTCTTAAATCTCTTGATCTCTCCCTGTGCTCCAGCTCTTAACTGTGCCATTTCTTTTGTTGTTGTTTTTTCTCTACTGTGGCCTTCCTTGAATTCAAGATTTCCAAGCTCCTGTTAACAACATGGAATTTCTTTTTCAGGAACACACGCACTAAGAGACACGCTCCTTTTCAAGCCCTCATTTCCACGCTCTTGTGCCCTTTTCTTTTCTGCTTTGCCCTATCGCTCTGCCACTGGGTTCACGCCTCCCTCTCTATCCCTCTATCTGTCCCTCACACACGGGCTTTACCAGCCTGCTGAGCACGATGGCCTGTTTTTAAAAAAAAATGGAGCAATGGATGGATAAGAAAATGGCAAAAGGGATAAGGGATGTAGAGAAAGGAAAGAATGGAGGGACAAATCAACGCGTACTCCAGTGGCCTGTTATCTCATTACAGCGGTACCAGCTTGTCACGCCCGGCTGACTGGCCCCCTAAGGAGCGCCCTCACCCCCTTATAAGACCCCCTTTATTCAGCAAGCGCTCTCGTATTTCAGCTTGGGCACAAAGAAGGGCAATTCTCTCTGGTTTCTGAGCTGTCCACACCAGATTTGTGTATCCTAGCTCAGGCAAGGCACACAGACGACTGTACAAAAAGGGAACGGCAACATACACAGAGGCCTTGTTAGTTGCTAGTTATGAAATGATGCTTGCGGATAATGGAGGCTAATAGGAAGAGTGGATATCCATTTGCTCCACCATTTTCTGCCTATTCCAGGCCTCTTGTGTAGTCCCACGTGGGTATTAGAAGAGGGCTTCAAGAGGCAACTGCTGTCAGCTGAAGTAGTGGAAATGGTGTTCAACTCTCTGGCTTTTCTCCCTCTTCTGCCAAAATGAAGGCTCATTAGAAGTGAAGGGAGGGCCGTTTCTAAACGAGATGAGCAGAGTGCTACTCAGCACTCCTACAGAGAGAATGAGAGAAAGACAGTGAAAGAGGACACAGCAGAGAGAGAGAATGCAGTGATTTTTGCACAATTGGAACAAAACATGGGATAAGACTATACACGAGCAAGAAGAGTTTTTATTTTGATTAACGCATCAGATAAAAGCAAAGGTGGAAAAGTCCGATTGTAAGGCTAAGTGTGGAAATGCCAATTTCCTGTGAAAATGACCGTCCATGCTAACGTTTTCCGGCATTTCGGAAAGATCCCCGTCCACAATAAACCGATAGATCTTGTTATCATCTTTTTTCAGTTAGCAAACTGTCTGACCCTCAGCTGGTTAAACCTCCCTTTATTGCCTGGTTCTCCATAACCCATCTTTTTATGTTTTAATACAGACGAATTAATGATTTGATTGTGGTTTTATACGACCTGATGACCAGGCGAACAGTCATTCCTGTGCAGTTAAACTGACCTATGGATCAATTTATTATCACAAAGTCGTTTAACGAAGTAAAAATAAACACAGCCTCGCCCTTATGAACGTCATTAGCTGCATTCTCATGTGAAGTGAGTGACCCTTTATTGAAATGCTCAGATTTGAAACAGCCTCATCCTGTGGACAGAAATGTAAACCAGAGAGAAAAAGATCTGCGTAGCCGGCTACAAGTGTGGGTCTGTTTTCCATCTATTCATATCGTGACTTGATCTCAAGTATCCAAGTAATCTTAAAAAGGAGCAAGATCAGGACGCAAGCTACAGCAGCATCTTGGTGTTATTTACCCACAGTCCCTCTGTTACCTCCCTTTGTTTACCTCAGCTTGTGCAGTGTGTGGATAACCCGTCCACCTAGGAACGGGCCTTTTGTCCGACCAACCAAACACCCGGGTGCTACAATGCGGCTTGAGATGACTGCTGAAAAAATAAATAAAAGTGACAGTGGGAGGCTGTGTGTTTGAGGAATTGAGCTGTTGAGATACGAAGGGCAGGCAGGTGTGTTAGTGCGTGTGTTTCTCTCCATTTGTTACTGTAACAGTAATCGTACTGTAAATAGAACTTGACACATTCATCTCTGGTCTCATCAGTATTAAAATACACACGAGTTGGCAGGACAGCTTGTTTCAACCTTTACTATATATATGTGTGTGTGTGTGTGTGTGTGTTTATGGTAGTAGGGTTCCAGAGCAGAAATGTGAGACCCACAGAGGCACATGTTGGCCTGGATTCACCTTTTCCTCACCTTACAACTTGTCTCAAATCCTATTTCCCCTCCGGAACCAAAGTGTCTGAGTGTGTTTATTTTATCAAAATCAAACACACCGTGTGCCATTGTATTCTTTAAAGACACACACATATACAAACACTGTAATGGACACACTCCAGTGGGTTGTTTATTACAGTAAATTGTTCATAAGAGCTACCTTACTCTGAGTATTTATCTGCACAGTGTGCTAGGAAATGACTTGCAGAATGAATTGATTTAAGGATGGAGGGAGAGGGGAAGCGAGAGAGACGGCAGAGGCGGCAGCACTTTGTCCTAACCCTTTTAGTGAGATTAGCTGGAGCCTTAATGTCTTTCCCTTTATTTATACTCTGAGTCAGCCATTCTCCTCGCCCTCTCTCTGACAATCTGTCCTGACGTAGAAAACAGAGGTGTCAATAAGTTTTCATTTTGAAAATGTATAACCATTACAGTAAACGAGGGCAGCGAATTGAGCGCGGACGGTCCTGCAACAGTAGTGACCTTGTTGTGCGCCACTGTATTTGCCACTAACAGAACAACCTGGAGTCACATGAGTTGGATAAAAACCGAAGGGAAACACAGCGAATCCTGCGGATGTCCTCCCTCGGAAACATGCTTACCTTTTTCTTTCTATTCGTCTTAATATGAATGGCATCCCTTTACACAATGAAAAGTAGAGGACAACGTGGACTTTTAAAATCCTTGATGTGCCACTTCTCCATATAATGGAGTAATAAATACTGAAGTACATAACCAAACATGCTCGACATTTGCAAAATGTGGAATATCCTCCTTGACGATAAAGCGATGGTAAATTTTGTAGCATTTTGAGAAACAACTGGAGGATACTAATGTTACCGGCATACTGCCATACCAGTGAAAACTGTTTTATAATTTTTTTCTGGTGCAGAGAATTCTGCTTTTGGAGCTCTTGACAGTCATCCAATTTTTATTAGATCGTTAGAAATAAAAATGTAAAATGTTTGACAGCAACGGGGAGACATCGTCTCACACTCCCAGTTCTCCATCCATCCATCCATCCATCCATCCATCCATCAATCCATCAATCCATCAATCCATCAATCCATCCATCCTCCTTTCAGGCCTGCCTCTACCCTTAGAGGGATTTATAATCCTTACTGCTTCTCTCATCACTGAAGGCACCTCATTAGGATTCCCCATTATGGACGCCAGCGACATTAACGGCAACATAGGCAAGCAGATTGCCTCTGCCAAACATTGCATATCATTCTGGCCCATTAAAGCGAGTCATTTACCTTGATAAATGGGCAGAGGCTGATGGGAATTGAAAATAAACGCAGGAGACCCTCTCCTTCCCTCACTTCATCCTTCTCCTTGCCCCAATTTTAACTCCTGCATCTACGACAGCTTCTGTGCACAAGTTTCCTTTCACTGGTTTCTGATGCTCATGCCGGCATTTGCATCAGCATCCTCCTGTGTCTGCTGCTTCCCTAGTCTTCTAGTCTTCTCAACTCAACCAAACTTTTCACCGCATCTACTTAACACTGTCTAAGTCCAACTCTCCTCCTCATTCCTTTTTTTGCCTGCCTATCCCTCCATTCCTGCCTTCACTGTTTCTACTTTTTATTTTTCGCCATGGGCTGTTTCAAGGAAAGAGGGGAATAGCGAGAAAGACTGGGAGAGAGAGGGGGCAAAAAGGACAGGATGTGTTAATTGGAGTGCCCGAGGCAAGAGGAGTGGAAGCAAGAGGGAAAGGAGGCCCAGATTCAGGGGGCCTGAAACATTAAATATTAACACCTTTTCTCATCTCTGCCCCCTTAGTGACATCTACTGATTGGGTTCTCTCTCTCAGTCGATCAGGACACATGTACACACACACACACACACACACACACACACACACACACACTCACTCACTCACTCACACACTCCTTTCTCTCTTTCTCCAAATTGAGTTCCCTCTAAAAATGAAAGGCAGCCGGTAGGAGACATGGTGCAGTAATTGGCCAACCCACTCTGGTTTGTGCCCTTTGATTTGAAACGTAATGAAATTCCTCTTGATATTTTTATCCGATCCTGCATGTCGCTCACCGCTGTGGCCTTGCTTTTTTTTTTTTTTTTTTCTTTGTTACCTCCACTGTGTTCAGACCCAAAATTGAGCTCTAATAGGAGCAAGACTCTGGCCATTGTCTCGCTAACTCACTTTTAATGGAGTCACATATAATAGCACCAGATTGTGTCAACTTAAAGATATTAGCTTTATAAATGGCCCAGATATTCTGTGTGAGGAATGATTTCAATTTTATTCAGCTAACTCTAATGGGGAAGGACACTTGGAGAATACTTTGGTTTATCAGTGAGACGATACGTCAAAGCTACTTTTGCAGAAGCACTTACACAGCACTAAAACTCATAAGACTCATGTATTCATAGCGCTATTCATAATCTCTTTATAAGACGTCTCGGCTTTGTTTTATTTTATTTTTTCAACCGTCGCTTTCTGCAGAGCGGGGCGCAGGACTGCAATGTCAGCTCTACAAATTTATAGTCTACTCATGCACTCTGTCTCCGCTTTTTTCCTTTTTGTTTTTCTCCTCCTCGTTCCTACCATCTATCCTTGTCCTCATTTTCTTCTCCCGACTCACTGGCTCATGTTCGAAGACAAACACACACTCCCGCCCCATCCCAATACCTCCCCACACACACACAAACACACACACTCAATGACCACACAGCTCTAAACTCTCCTGTTTGAATGGGGTTGACTTCTCACCCAGTTGCCAAGACGACAGGACCAGTGAGGGGGAATCTCCTGTTAGACAAAAGAGTGTGTGAGGGGCCGACCTTGTAGCCCACTTCACACTGTTTGTCTTGAGCCCCTAAACTGCCGCGAGATGACACAACACACACACACACACACACACACACACACACACCCACCCACCGACCCACCCACCCACCAGGAGAGCTGTGATTTATCTGTCGCAACTGCGCACCCTGTGATGTTACCTCTCTGCCCTCGGCTCTAATACAACAAACACTTTCATACAAAAAGAAATCCACACACCCGCTGCGTGGCTGTCCAGGCATCATTTGAACTTTGCGAGGACTTGTGGCTCTGCATTTTATTGCGTTGGGTCGGATGCAGATGCTAACATGGTGGAGGAGACTGATGTGTGCCCAGGCTAATTGCTCGTAGCCTTACGTTTGACTCAGCTGCATTACGTCAACGTGAAGTCCCCGGGAACATCGGCCCTCTTCTAAACTCGCGTCCTTGTTCTTCTGACGTCGTCCTCTAACTCCCCTGAGTCATTTTACATGAAGTTCACCTTGTGAATCCCAATGAAGTGCTAATCACATTACCCTCATTTAAAGCATTGAAAGGATAAGGAAAGAGGAAACAGATGTAAAGAAAGAAGGTTGATATAAGAACCTGACAGAAGAGACAAATGGAGCTAGTTCAAAAACTGCAGAAAACTGAAAAGAGAACAATAAAAAGGTTACAGGATTCTTACAAAACAAATGCTAAAATCTATTTTCGCCAAACAGTCTCTCCTTTGACCCGTCTCATCCCTTCCATCTCGGGCAGACACCCATAGCTGGTGCTTTTAGTACCAGTAAATAACCAACGTGGTAAAACACAGTCTCCTCCGCTAGACTCACATGATCTCCACAACCAGCTGCAGCCTGAATGTGTGTGTGTGTGTGTGTTTGTGTGTGTTGCTGCAGGGTCCCAGGTGTGAATTTTACTTCTACTCAGGAGGTACATCGGTACAAGCCCTGACAGGAAGACAGACAACCCTCTTCATATCCTGTGATTGTGGTGCAAGGGCTTAGCATGTGGCATCTGAACATCCGGGATCGGTCTATCTCACCTTTAATCACCACACACCTCCGCCCTTTCCTGACATACAGATACCACACATAGCCCTCATGAAAAACATGAAAAAAACAGAAAAAAAACAGAGGGCCCTCTGTTTCACCAAGCAATAAAATTCGAGTACCAAAGATATTATTGTGTTTGACTCCAATTAGAAGCCCAGATACCATCTTTGAAGCACAATAGACGTCCACTGTCTGCTTGGGGAGTCATGACTGCAGAAGATCTTGACTGGCTTGTGAAGGGTCAGATGAGATTTACAAAACTGAGGAGGATTCTCTGATTGCTGTAATTGGTATTTCAGCGTTCTGCCATCCACAAAAAATAAAGCCTTAAAAGTTTGTCAAGGGTTTCTTGTGAAGCCTGTGATGGTAGGAGTTTTTGGAAACTTGCAAGAGTTTCTTTCCACTTAAAATTCTATTTGAATAAGATGTCATAACAGACCGGTCCACCCCCCCCCTGCCCATCACCCAACCCCCAACCCCCCATATCAGAATCAGCAATAAACAGGAATTTGTCTTGGGAGCAGTTCAATGGAGACTCGTATTATAGTTACTTTATCAGTCCCACTTGGCGTAATTTCCTTTCTCATGGAACATCATAAGCAAATCTAGACACAGTAGCAAACAAAAGATTCCTACGAAGAGCCAGCAGCCGCCGCTGAGCATACACAAGCACACGACTCTGTAGAAAGGTCAGCTACAAATCCTTTATGGTTATTCGTGCTGGTTTGCGAATAACAAACTTATTACTGAATAATTTTCTGTGCTGAATGGTGATTTGCATTGTTCGAGACAATTTTGACATTTCAATAGACGTATTTATATCGGTGTACACAAGCACCACATGTACATGATCAGACTTCCAGTGCAACAGGATATTGCATGCTTTGTCAGACTGCAAGCAATGTTTGCAGTGGGTGCAGATTTCCATGGGCTTTGCAGTATTTTATAGCTGTTCTTGGCATATAATTCCTTGTCTTTCTTTCTTCTTGTCTTTATTTTGTGTTCATTCATTTGTTTTCTCTTTTTTCTGGCCATTTCTCCCTGTAAAACTAATCATATGTCGGTATGATTCTAATTAGCAAAAGATACATATCAGGGCTTCCCTCTCAAAGGTCAACACTTAGCAGGACACCAACAGATCAACATCACTTACAGCACTTAGTGTGCTATGCATGGCCCTTGTATGGATACACTTGTCCATTAGAAGTATACAAGGAGACAAACAGTGTGTCTATTTCTGTCTGGTTCTCATTGTGTTTTTATTTTTTGTCTCCTTGGTTGCAAAAAGTTCCACTTCTACAAACATTTTGAGTCTGTGTATTCTAGAAAATTGGGAAACTTCCTCTGTCTCTCTCTCTCTCTCTCTCTCTCTCTCTCTCTCTCTCTCTCTCTCTCTCTCTCTCTCTTTTTCTTTCCTTCTCGTTCTCTCTCTCTCTCTGTCTCTCTGTCCATCATCTTTGTGTCTCACTGTGCCTGTGTCCCTCACTCCCTCCCTTGCCTTCTACATGTGGCATTCATTGTTGGTGTGTGTGTGTGTGTGTGTGTGTGTGTGCGTGCGTGTGCGTGTGCGTGTGCGTGCGCGTGCGTGTTTGGGGGGTAGTGGGTAGCAGCTGCTGTTCCTACACTGCACCTGTTCTTGTCTCATCAGTCAGGCGTTGACAGACTCCAGGCCTTACATGGACCCACCCCGACACTCGTAGTCTGACCCAGCCTGCCCCCTACTCCCCCCCCCGCCCCCCGCCCCATCCCAAACACACACACACACACACATACATCATACGTGTATATATATATATATATATATATATATATATATATATATATATATATATATATATATACACTCAGGCCACTACTAATTTCAAACTGTCAGCTATTCAAACTATGAGAGGGAACATGGTTTTCAATAGAAGTGCACAAACCCAACTTGAACCATTTTCAGTTCTCTGCAGTGTCCAATCACAACTGTATTATTTGCAAATCCATTAACATCCAGTAGTTTTAACAACATCAAACATTTAAGCAAACACCACCTACTTCAAAAGTTAGCTTGCCCTCTCGGGATGGAGTTTGTCCGCTAACATGAAACTCACTGCGATCCAGTCCGTATTATTACCTGGCCATTATCTGTGTGAGAGCTGAGGGCAACCTGCCACGCCCCGCTGCCACAACGATACTCCCATGCACTGAGCCTCTGGCTCATGATGACAGTGAGTCAGTCACATTGTGTCTGTAGTGATAGTAACCATCACAAGTGGTGAGAGTGAAGCCACATTTATACTTCTGGGTATGCTTTTATAGCCCTGCAATTAATTTCAGTCAATGTTATCGCCACAGCTTTTATGAACCACAAAGTAACTGCGTTTGCATTCTTTCACTCAGTTTGTGATGAAGAGTGAGACTCCTGGTGAACCCTGCAGGAGAGATAGGTTCTTGAGAAGCAATACGTTTGCTTTTACTGAAAACATGAATATTTATTGATGCTGTCCTCACTATCAACACTGGCATCTGAAACTTGCAGAGTAAACATAACAGGAGCTGAAATTATTAGTTGAGCTAAAGGAATTTGATCTGTGACTATTTTTGATAATATATAAAAACATACTTACATGGGTATAGTTTCTCAATTGTGAGGATTTGCTGCTTTTATTGTCTTATGTACTATATTTAGGTTCTGGAGTGTTGCTCAGACAAAACAAGCACATTGATGGCATCACATTGGACTTAAAATAAATGTGATGTGAGACATTTTCCGACACCCGAAATGTGGATGTAGTTGTTGCCCTGATGTGCACAATTTTTTGAGGAAGTGCAAGTTAGCTCTGCTCTAACCACTCAGTACAGATGTAACTATCCATTATCTTCATTGTCAATTTATCTGTTGATTATTTTCTCGATTAGTTGTTTGGTCTATACAATTTCAGAAAAGGGTAGAAAAAAAGAAGAAAAGAAGCTGATCAGTGTTTCCCAAAGCCCAAGATGACGTCAGCAAATGTCTTGTTTTGTCCACAACTCAATTATATTGAGTTTACTATCACAGAGGAGTAAAGAAACCAGAAAAAAAGCCTGAATGCACGGCCTATGCATGCAGACTAAAACTGAGGAAGTTATTGTTCTGTGTCGTCTTTTTTAATGACCGAGTGCTGAAGGTGACTCAGCTCTCGTGACATTGAAGCCGTGTCTTTTGCAACAGGACGCTGTTTGCTTTGCCAACAGTCAAAATCACTAATCCTGTTAGAGGCCACACACACACACACACACACACACACACACCCACACACACAAACACATGGACACAGGTACACACGCCTTCTGACGTTCCCCGTCCGTCGGGTCACATACTCCTCTTGAACTTTCTAGACTCACCGAATAGATCCTTTGTACTCTCATCACAGCGTCGGCACCGATGCGGATATGCATGCTCTATCTCCGTGACGCCTGCTGACTGTGATCTAACAGACTTTCCTCGCACCCCTAGCACCGTCATCGTGGTGTATACAGTAGAATTAAATAAAGCTGAGTTACCCAGAACATCAATTACCTTCAGCGGAGGGATGTTTGGGTTAGCAGGGAGACAAAGCAGGCACTACCGGTGAAAGGAGGTCCATGATGGCTTCATAAATAGGCTCTAGTTGGGTGACAGTCATGTAGGTAAGACTGGGTTTCCACACACACTGTTGTTATTCTCTCACCCTCTCGTTCTCCCTCTTTTCTTATTTCCTTTGTGTCTTTCTTATGCTATATTGCATTCTCTTTCCGTCTTTCAAACACACACATGCGCAGACAGGACACACAAGTGGGTTTCTGCACCGGGTATTAAAGAATGCTCTTTGAGAATGAGGGATAAAAAGAGGAGAGTCGGAGAGAGAAATAAGCTCCTGGTTTGATGTCCAGAATACGACAGTAGGTGAGGGGAGAACAAGAGAGGAAAAGAGGACAGGAGAGAGGATCCAGCTGCTTCTTTTCATAATGAGGGGCGCTCGCCTCGTGTGTGTCGGGGTGTGTATGAAAGAGACAGCGAGGGTGAAAGAGATGCAGGCTGAGAGACGAAGCCAGAAAGAAACACAGAGAGAGTATTAAAGATGGTTTCACATTAACTTTTCAGTAGATGTGGGACTGACTGACTCTCTGGGTCTCCTCTACTCTGCCATGCCACTTTGACTGCAGACTTGGGTCTTTTTTTTTTTTCTACACACACTGTACTTAACCGTAGCTTTTTGGGGTGGTTCATTCAGTTGCTCATAAATATCACATGCATTATAGATATACTGTAAGTGTGTGTGTGTGTGTGTGTGTGTGTGTGTGTCTGTGTATGTGTACAGGTCACAGTCTGACCGTCTCGTTCCCATCTGTCTTTCTACCCGGTCACGCACCCCATCACACACCACCTCACACACACTTTCCCTCTCTTTGGCTAAATCCGATTATCTGGCCTGCGTCAGCTAATGAGACCCCCATGAAGCTAGCAGCCCTCCATCCCCAAAAGCCCCGGCCACTCTCTTTCTCTCCCTCTCTCTCGCTCTCTCTCACACACACACACACACACCCACACCCACACACAGTGACAGCCAACAGCATGTGCCTCTAAATACACAAAACACACGGCTCTCGACTCTAGATTGGACAGAGGACTTTCCTAATTATGCTTTAATTGTCCGTCTCTTTCTGTCCATCTGCCTCATGTGTAAAACACAGAGCAGCAGCCGGACTGATCACTCTGGACCAAAACATATTGTGAATGACACCCCAAGGGTGAGAGTGAGACAGACAATGAACTCAAATGAGAGATACAGAGGGGGAGAGGAAGAGGTTGGCAGAGAAAGAAAGAAGTGGTGCAGATGGACTCTGTTGATCTATATTTTCAGCACATGTCATTGCTTTAACTGCCTCTCAGTAGCTTCTTTTTTTACATGCATGTAACCCAGCAACTGAGCAAAACCAGTTAACAAAAAAAAGTGCAGCTTATGTCAGATACTAAACATCAAAACCATCCAAACATCCTCAGTTCTGTGTTGCTAACACTATTAGGTGTCTATTATTATCCCATGAAAGATGAAGCTGATTTAATCATATTCCAATTTGACTGGAAAATGTGCATAAAATATGACCCAAGAATACTGCTTTTTGTTCTCACAGGAAGTGAATATGATACGTTTTGTATTACTTGCAAGTAACAGCTAAAAAAATGTGTACTCAGCAGATGAAAACATAATTGCCAACATGAAATACCATGGCTTCACACTGAGTTAATGATATTTCAGTTTTTCATAATAGAAAACTACATTTTTCACAAACACTGTCCAACCTTAAAGGGACAGTTCACCCCAAAATAAAAACAACAACGACAACAAATTTTTCATATCACATATCACTCTAGATTGTTTCTTCTGGCAAAAGATTTTAAAATGTATTTTATTAGCGCTTTGAGCATCACACGTAAAGAGCCATATATATTCCCATTATATTGGAGAGAAAATAGACATCTCTACGGCCAATATCTCCACAATTAGGCAACTCACACCAAAACGACCTATGTTGATAAAAAAAGCTCTAGAAGTAAGAGGAACAATAATTATTTTTCATTTTGAGTTGAACTGTCACTTTAATCTGGAGATTCGTGTATACATGTGTTTGCCCGAAACCAAATTACTTGAGTTAACTGAGTTGAGATTTGGGCTTTCTGTGCGTGTGCCAGTAAGTCACTTGATTTAATGTGGTATGTGTGTGTATTTTTCCCATGCACCACTTAACGGGACTCTTAAATCCTGAGTCCCTGCCTAAAAGCGCAGCTCTTGGTTTACTCACACATTCGTACGTTTGCTTGTCTGGCTCGCTGTTTGTGTTGGCGTGGAAACAGAGGAGGATTTTCTTTTGGGCTGCATCCCTCTCGCAGACTCGGAACATGAGACTTGGTTTGCAAAACTAATGTTTCACTTGAGAGCGGAGCTTATAGGACAACATATTTGAAGAGGGAGAGGGATAGTGGCTAGGGATGAAGAAAGACCAGAAAGAAAAAAAAAAGGAAAATGAGTGGCAGGATGAAAATAGAGGAAGTGAAAAAGTAAATGAAGAAGTGAAAGAACGGTGGAAAGAGACATGAGATCTTTTCATCAAATGTCAATGCTCGACTGACTCTTGACCTCTGTGTGATTTGCGGGTCACGGTGAATCTCAGCATCTGACCCCGGTGGAATGTGTCACTAGCACCCACATTGTGTATTTTTGACAACACTTCCTGTTATCTTCTCTTTATGAACTCTCTGCCTTCTCTCGTTTCCTTCCATCCTTCGCTCTCTTTCTTCCTCCCTGTGAGGTGATAACAAGGTGGCCGTCCCTCAGCTCAACTCGTCTCTCTTTAGACATTTTGAGCAAACGCTCTTTCATTTCCCCCTTCTGCATTTCTCTGCCTTGTTATTAAAACTACCCCGTCGAACAGCTAGGATTCCCAAAAGTCCATCCTCCTCACTCTTGGTTTTGCACAACAAATAAATTATTTAAGTGTGGATTTTGTAGTCTAGAAATTGATGACATGATTAATTTATGTTATCATACAGAGTGTGGGGCTGGGTTGTTCATTAACTACACATGTGTCCAGAATATGAATATTTAATTGAGTGTATATCGATGTTTTTTTAACAATACTTCACTTAATGTTGTCATTGTTCATCCATAATTTACTTTATAAAAACAATCTAGTTGTAGTTTACTTCTATGGACGCTGTCATACAAGCCTGCCAAGTGGTCGTGCACAATCAAACTGCATAGACTATTAAATATGCCTTCCATATCAGGATAACTTACTTTTTTTTTATTTGACTCACCACACAGTGGACTCATGCGTTACTGTACCAGGATTTATGCTGCAGTGACTTCATTAGCAGAAATGGAGCTCCTTCCATTCCTCCAGCGCTCCGTCCTTCCCCTTCCTCTTCCCCCCGCCTCTCCTCTCTGTAATGCAATCACCTTGTCACGTTGTTTCTCCATAGCTAGGTTGTATCGAGTGTTAGAGCGCTATAGTGTTCACTATCCCCGCTGGAACCAGTTTGGGTCCATCTTGTGCCCTAGTTGCTACTCTCTCCCATTGTTATATGGGACAATTTGTGCATCCTAATGTCCCTATTGAATGGAGAACGCCGACAGTGACGAGGGCCCTCCAGCTTCCCTTGGGGTCCCTTAACAGTTTTTACTGCTGTTCATGGACCTTCAAGGGAATACTGATACTTGTAGCTCACTATCCTTTGCAGCAAACGGCTGCAGTTGTCTTCCTGGATGCAGACTTTTTCTCGACCGGCCTGTCATGTCTGATATCGATGCAACACGTTAACACATTACTACCAGTCTTTGTGGCTTTCTATGCTTGAGGCGTTAACCATATTCTTTCTCTCTGACTTTGTTTTTCTCTGCAGTTTGTAGTGGCACTGTGACCGTGAGCGTGACTCCTAAAGTGGAGGTGTTGAAAGGAGAGATCGCCAAATTGCCCTGCACATATACTGTCTCACCAACACCAAGCAACACTGTCGTGGAGTGGTACATTGTAAGTCATTTCCAGATATTAATGTTCTTTATCCATTGACAAGAGAAATACTTTTTTGGCGTGGTATCCACGTGTTAGAAATGCTTAATAAATGACTGAACTGTAAAAAAAAAAAATATATATATATATATTTGTTTTAATTATTTGATTTATTTGCATTTTCTGTTACTGATTGCTATTTCTTTGCCTTATTTCTCCTTCTTCCATTGCTCCTCGTGTTTCTTCCACCCTCTTCCTATATCTCCCTCTACCTTTCCATCCATCCAGGAGGAGCATGGAACCAGGAAGCGCGTGGCTTTCTCCCAGGGTGGCGAGGGAAGAAGCGATGACGGCACCCACCTGTCTGGGCGGGTCACTATCGGAGAAGACTTCTCCTTGACCATCTCCTCGGTTCAACCCTCCGACGAGCTCGTCTTCTACTGCCAGGTCACCGCTGGTCCCGCCGGGGTTGGAGATGCCGCCACTATGCTCAAAGTCTTCTGTGAGTCTGCCAGTGTCCTTTGACCTTTTAAATGACCTCAAAGTGACCTTTTCAAAGAGGATGCCCCATCACTAACACATCAGTTGTCAATGAGTGGAATTTATGATTTGGTGTGTTACTGTCACTGCCGCTAAAGGTTTGTGGCTCTAATCAGATCTGCGTGTGTGTTCATGCATACTTTCATTTAGAAGTGGCTTAATTGTACCTAATGCATGTAATTTATTTTGCAGATTGCTTTTCGCACATACCGTACTCTAAGTTAGTCCATGCTAAACCTCCTTATACAACCTCTATGTAGTCGGCTAACATAAAGCACAATTTGTCACAATTGTCCACGTGTCAAAAAAGGAGCAGACTTCAGCTGATTTTTCTTTTCTCTGTGAAACACTTTCAAACCTTTTTCAAAGCCTGGGGTTACCTATTTCCTTTGATAAGTTCCCCAGAGGTCAATTAACTACAATCTAATCACTCTTGACACAATTGATGAATAGTTCAATCCCACCTGTCATGTCTCATATCTCACCTTAATAACGGTCCAGATTTATCACCAAGTTGCCAAGGGCTGACCCTTTCTGCAGGGCACGGTGTCCTTTTCCCCTTCCTCAGCAACCCCTGAGCAGACATCAATCATACTTAGCATTTAGCGGCATAACCAAAATAAATACAATTAATTTGCATTTTTGATTGGACTGATCAATCACTCTAAAGAGGGAGGATTTGTGTCGGGAGAATAGCAAAACAACCCTTTATCTAGTCAAGCTCCCACTTGAAAAAAAAGAGCTTCCAAGTTAACCATTAACATTTATGCACTCAGAGGCTCTGAGGTTTAAAGCAGTCTCATAAATTAAGCTATTAATTGTGAATGGGCCAGTCAGTGCTCAACAATACCTCAACGCAGTGCTATTTGACAAAGGCCCTTTTAGATGTACTTAATACCCACAGTTGTAGGAAACAGCCTGTCCCACAAACCAGCAATTATTCTGTGTCCACATTTGACCACTTGCCTCATTGGGGGATGAATTATAGTGTATTTCCTGCCTTAACTTAATATAACTGAGTTATGAGGTCTCCTGAGGGTTAGCAGTGATAGCCTGGTTTCTCTCTCTCTCGGGAGGCTTACAATAAAGAGGGGAAACAGAATGTCTGCTGAGTAAAAACATGATAAAAATAACCCTGCCCGTGCGTCTCTGTATATTGTGCCCTTTTAACTGTTAACGTTTAAATGACTTATTGTATGCTAAAAAACTTTATTCGGCTCAGTATATAAGGCTGCTAAGAGAGTTGTAGTCCTCATTGTACATCCAAATTACTGTGCGTACCTGCATTACACAGTATATGGAAGGGGAGTGGTTATAGAAATAAACCGGCGGTTTATCAACAGTGTAACAAAAAGGACTAAACACAAAGACTTGAGTGTGAGTGAGACAGAGAGAGGAATACCTATCTACTGTTTATTTTTATGAGCAGTCAACAGCTGCCGGCAGTGATAAGATGACCTTGCATGTGAACAAGTGAGCTAGGGAATAAAGCAGAGAAGCCAGAGGGAATACTTACACCTGTGGTTGTATGTGTGTGAGAGGAGGAGTGCTGTTTTTGTTATTTGACGCTTATCGGCTCATGTGAACCAGGTCCCCCTGGAATAATGTGAGGCAAGATATTTACTGCTCGACTTAATTAACAAGGTCAGCAAGCGTGTGGATTGGACTGCATTTTCGCAAGTGGAGTGAGTGTGTCTGTACATTAAATGTTTCCCTTCTAGTGAATTATAATGAAATTATAATAACCCACCGCCCCTCCCCCCTTTTTTTCTGTCTCAGTTGCTCCTGAGAAGCCAGAACTCACAAAGCCGTCAAGTCAAGCTATTTCTGTGGGAGAGACTACCAGCTCTGAGGTGTGTGAGCAATTTCTTTTGACTGTATCCGCATCCTGTGTGTGAGTTTCTGACTTCATGTGAACACTGAAGACCCACATATTCAGTCGACTTTCTTTTGTCCCCCCTGCATTTTTCCACGTGTATCAGATTGGTACCTGTGTGACAATGAACGGACATCCCCAGCCAAGAATTATCTGGTTCAAAGATGACCAGCCCCTACCTGAGGTCAAGGACAGGAAAGAGAGTACGTGTCATCGGGCTGTTTGTCAGGATTTTATGAACAAATAGAATAAATCAAAAAAATGATTAAAATAATGTCATATCACATCCACGTGACAGCCAGAAGATAATCTGTGTGCCTTCTCCCCTCCTCTCTGTCAGAGACCAATATGATTTCCTCGGTGGTGAAGGAGGCCTCTGGTCTCTACACTGTCAGGAACACCCTGCACATGCTGCCCAAAAAGGCAGACAAGGACTCTGTGTTTCAGTGCACCGTGGAGTACAGCATGCCAGGAGACCAGATCAAACAGAAGAAGTCCGAAACCATCACCATCAACCTCAACTGTGAGTGGACGGACAAGAGTTTTAATTAGTGAGCTTTGCAGCTGCTGGCAGGTGGACAGAGCCAGGCTAGCTGTTTCCGTCTCGTTTCCAGTCTTAATGCTGAGCTAAGACATAAGAGTGTTTTTTTTTTTTTTATCTCTGCAAGAAACTCAATACAACTGCAGAATTAAGTAATCTTATCTTATCTGACACATTAAACGGAGATAGCCTAAAAGATTACATGGAATATACTTAACCGTGGCTTTGAAATGGGCTTAACTTCAGGGTAAGTGCATTAGCTTTGTACTTAGAATTTGTGTACAGTCGTTTTAACAGCCTTATTGTTTAAGCGATGCAATTTGTTTTTATTTCAATTGGGACTTCTTTAACTCCTTACAATGTTTACCATGTACCACCATCTTAGTTTTTTGTGTTAGCAAAATGTACTAATTAGCAATAATAACAAATTACATCTGAGCCTGATAGCAATGCCATTAGGTCTGCAGGTATTTAAACCAAGTATTTTAATTTGACCTTTTGATGGCACTATATTAAAAGTCAGTGATCCTGAGAGGAACATGACTGTCTATACAAAATTTAATGGCAATAGTTTTTGTTTCACTAAAAGCCAAAAAGGTCAACATGCTGGTGGCAATAGAGGAAAAGTCAGGGGATCATCAAGTAATTAGGATTTAACCTTTGGGGACCATAAATGTTTGTACAAAATGTCATGACAACCCATCCAACCAAAGTTGTTCAGATATTTTTAGTCTGAACCAAAGTGGTGAACCGATTCAAGGAAATTAATCTATCTATTTATGCTTTATCTGTAAGCCTCTCCCTGTCTTTATTCCTCATGTTACTGTTTCACTTTAACAAAAAACATACACCCTTTGAACATTATCAACAAACAGCTATTAGTGTTATCTTCATTGGGTGCATTTCTTTCCTAATGCTAAACAATATTCAGCTAAATAAGAGAGATGAAGCAGGGAAAGAGGAGGTACTGGGAAAGTAAAACATCCCCTCTGGAATGCCTTTCACATCTCTGATTGATGACATACTGGAGTGTAAATGTATCCAAAGAAGGAATTTTCACCTGTTCCATGTCTGTTATTGTTCATGTAGATCCCTCTGAGAAAGCGACCTTTTCCCTTCTCAACACTGATCCAATCAAAGAGGGCGATGTTGTTACCATGAAGTGTGAGACTGATGGAAACCCTCAGCCTGAGTTTGACTTCACTAAAGATGTACGTGTCCTTTTTCAGTTTGTTTGGAAGAGAAAGAGCCTTTTTCTTGTTGTTTTCTGCTTTTTCTCTGTATATCCCAACTTTTCATAAAAATGACTTCATCTTAATTACTCTCTCACTCAATCTTTACTTGTGTCTCTCTCTCTCTCATTCCAACCTCAGGGAAAAGCCATCAATGGTCAGAGTGGTCTCCTGTTGCTGAAATCTGTCAAGCGCACAGAAGGTGGTGTGTACATGTGCACAGCCACAGATTTCGATAACCTGGATGCTGACCTGAGTGGAACCATCACCCTCTCTGTCAACTGTGAGTCAGCCAAAGACACACACACACACACACACACACACACACACACACACACACACACACACACACACACACACACACACACACACACACACACACACACACAGCAGAATTTATTAAACGCATATAAAGAACAATTTACCTCCTATGTGTGCAGTTTGGCCTTTGCAGTAAGCCCTTCTTTTCATCAGTAAGTCATAGAATTAAAAGGGTTACAATGGAAAGAGCTTTAATGGAATCCTTTCAGGGGGCTGATATCCAATTCAATTTTTCACAGTTCATCTGTTACTTTAATGTTATCCCAACTACACGCCGTAATTTGATTTTATCGCACTTATTAAGCGGAGATAGCACAGAAATAGCATGGAATAGGCTTTAATTTGCCTACGAAATGGGCTTAACTTCAGATTAAATGCATTAGTCTTTTACTAAAAGAATAGATATTCTGCTGCGTACGGTAACTTATATATAGCCACTGTTGCTGTTGTTTCTGGTAGTTGTAACTTTCTCATCACGACTACTACTATCATTATATGAATCATTTCTGTCATATGCATTGAATGTGTTGTAACTCTGTTATGTTGTTCATTCTGTACACATGACATCTATTGTCCATCCCGAGAGAGGGATCCTCATCTGTTGCTCTCCCAAAGGTTTCTTCCCTTTTTTCCCCCATTAAAATAATTTTTTGGGGGGAGTTTTTCATGAACCGATGAGAGGAACAGAGGATGTTGTATGTGTATAGATTGGAAAGCCCTCTGAGGCAAATTTGTGATTTTGGGCTATACAAAATTAATTTAATTTAATAACTTATGACATGTTTCTTTAAGTGATGAGAAGCTTTTTGATTTCAAGTGGTACTTCTTTAACTCCTTTAGAATGTATAGAAGGTCTCAGGTTTCATGTGTCTTCCTCCCTCTCTTTCCATTTTCCAGACATCGACCCAATGACTGTGATCCCTGCCGAACCTCAAGTCGTCATGCTCGGAGACAAGGTGGAGTGGCAGTGTAAGACCAAGGCCTCTGCTGTGCACACTGTTCAATGGAAAAAGGTGGGCTCCATTTCTTTCTCAAACCTCATTCCCTTCTCCTTTTAGTCTCACTCATGGTGTATTTCGAGGAATACAGTGCTTTCTGAGCATTCCTAGATAACAGTTTTAAAACACAAATCTGTCTTTCTGACATGTTAAAAGCACTGGCTGGATGTAGAACAAGAACTCAGTCCTTCCTGCGGATCCATATTTGGACATTTGGGGAGTCTGGTTTCATTTTCGATGCAAGTTCTCAACAACGCTACCTTTCTTCATTGGATAGAACATCATTTCAATGTGTGTCACACACAGAACTCACTTAGTGTGCAGCTGACACCCAACACAAGAGCCTTTGGATCAGACACACTGCTCCCTTTAGGGACA
The DNA here is from genome assembly GCA_016806645.1 of Ophiodon elongatus. Lineage (NCBI taxonomy): Eukaryota > Metazoa > Chordata > Actinopteri > Perciformes > Hexagrammidae > Ophiodon > Ophiodon elongatus. The sequence continues at coordinate 5,149,046 of JACSYO010000415.1, read as the reverse complement.
GTTGTGGCCCTGCTACACAAGCTGCATTGTGTTGTGTCCAATTGCAGCAACTGGAGAGAAGACACTGGTGTTTATTCCATTTGGTGTGAACACCAATACATATTATACACTATTAAATATTGTATCATATGCTAATGACATATTATATAATTCTTCATAAATCCTAAACTGAACAGGGAAGCTTAGTTTATGTTATGAATGATTTCAGTTTTACGGTAGCAGCCAGATAACTTCATGACATCCCACTGTCTGCATGGCAGCAGCTGATTAGGGTCATAGATAATTAACAGTTTGGAGTTTGTGTGCAGCAGGTTAAAGGTAATAATTAACGGAAAGCACTCCTTCTGGTCTCTTTTCTATGGACAACAAAAGGTATGCTCTAAATGTATTGTCTACAGTTAACATCCCAAAAAAAAAGACAATTTGTTACACAGGAAAACCACTAATCAGTGTGACAGTGGTGGTGTTTTTGGTATTTTGGTATTCATCTCTGCTTCTCCACTTTGTTGTAGCCTGTGTATCTATTGTTGTGTCTCCTGGGTGTTATACAAACTTCCAGACTGGTGTTTTTTCTGAGCAGAGAACGTGTTTGTTCTCCATAAGAAGGATTCCTATGAGAAGAAGTTGAGATGAATTGCAAGAGGCAGGTTCATCACGGAGGACGGACTTTGATCTGTTATCACTGCTCTTTGGAACAGTGTGTGTGAAGGTTCTTCTTCGGCTTTCCCAGCGTAGCTGTCCGCCTTCAAACTAGAATGCTGTTCTACTCCCGTATTCGCGCGCGGAGAATAAAAAGAAAGAATTGCGGGTTGATGGCTGGACTGCAATTGGTTTTATTTCTGTATGTGTGTGTGTGTTCCTCCAGGGCTCTGAGGTGCTCTCACAGGACGGTATGCTGTCAATACAAGACGTTTCCTACGATAAAGCTGGAGAGTACATGTGTGTTGGAGCCGTGCCATCTGTGCCAGGACTGACTGCCCAGGCTAGTGTCAACCTCACTGTCAAAGGTAACACACCTGCATAAACATTCACACATGCACAGCCTAGTTCAGGAAAACCAACAAAACTGTGTTTGGACTTCAGTCAATATTTCAATCACATCAGCATCTGTGTTATTATATTTTAATACACACACACACACACACACACACACACTATTCAGTCACAGTGACACACTCATTCATATACAGTGTGTTTCCACTGCTAAATTTACCAAGCTTTGTACCCTGACATTAACTTTAAAAAATACATGGCCTACTGCTTTGGAGCTGCAAATTAAATGGCACTTTATACGCAATTGTAAACAAAGGGAAATAATTTATTCCAAAATGACCCACCCTATGCCACAACCACACACACACACACACACACACGCACACACACACACACACACACACACACACACACACACACATACATACACACACACACACACACAATATTAACAATGGTCGGTGTTAGGGTGTACTGGGTATTGTTTCAGTCAGAGGAAGGAAGTTGAATAGTTCATAAATGCAACTGAGAGCAGGTGGGGCTTACTATTCTAATTTAGCTTCAGTATAGGATGAAACCATTCGTGCACTGTTATAAAATACCATACAGGAGTTCAGTAGAATCAACTTATCTTTTGTCCTTAACTTAAGACAAACATATATGTTTCATTTAGTTGAATTTAATTAATTTGATAATATATTGTTTTTTTATTTTCAGACCACTGAATGAATATACTGCAGAAAGTTTTCTTGACTCATTGAATTAAGTTTATGAACAGACTTCCCAGCATGCATCGTTTGAGGGTTAAACTTGCCAGAGGCCCTTTTTAGAATTTGAAGTCCAAAAGGACATGGGTTATATTTTTATAACACAAGATGACTTTGATGACTAATGGTTCAATAGTTAACTCTCATTTCCAGTCAGAAGGGGAACTTCTATTATTTAAACCAGCCTAAAATTACTTACAATGTTTGTGTGTGTGTGTGTGTGTGTGCGTGTATGTGTATGTGTACGTGTGTTTAAACGTTTGCTGTGTTGTCTATACGAAAAGTTCCCTAGTTCACTGGCTCTCACACCCTTTCCAGGAAAGCCGATGATCGAGACTCCCGCCGTTGGAATGGTGGGAGATGAAGGAGACATGGTGACTCTGAAGTGCTCGGCTTACGGCTCTCCTGCCCCTCAGTTCACCTGGAAGCCCTCAGGGAAAGAGGTACGAATGTCAGACAAATGCAGAAAAAATACAACATAGTTTTTCATGTGTGAAATTAACACGAATCTCTCTGTAAGCATATATAATTGCTCCTTTCTTGGAAGGGATTGCACAAGTAAAACTATAAACACAGAGGTAAAAATGTATTTCAAACAAACAGCGGGGTTTTTTTTTCGGGGGGGGGGGTTCAATATGTGAAGTTTGAGGCAGAGTTGATCAATTCTGAAGATCTTGCTAGGCTGGTTGTTGAACTTCAAAAGCAATAGAAAAAGGAGGAATAGAAACAGCTTTCGGGATGATGGAAAGTAATATTTTATTCTCATATTTCATATTGATGTGATATAGTTGAAAGAAAAATCCTATATGAAGCAGCTTTAAAGAAACTTACAGGGGGAATACAACTTCATGATTGAAATATTACTTTAAATAAAGTGAAATCAAACTTTCATGATCCTTCTGAAAGATTTGATCATTTTAGAAGCAAATAGGGATTTATATAAGATCAAAGGGAAGAGATAATTAAGCTTTCACAAGTGACTGTTTTCAAGATCAGATTTGATGTTTAAGTGAGAATCGGGGTAGGAAATATTTAATAAATCATCACCAGAGTGTGCAAAAATAATAGGAACCAGGCTTATGAGAAAGAATTAGTACAAAAAATATGAATTGGAAAATATGCCACAAATGCAAAATATCTGCAAGAAATGATGAGGGAATGTGTAAAAATGAATGTTGTCCTTCTTCCATCTCTCTCCCCTTCGTCCGTTTGCCCTTGCCAGTCAGTATCCGTGGAAGGTAACAAGGTGGTGAGCACCGTGACCCTGCAAGCCACAGCCGAGGTCATGAAGGATGGGGTGACCTGCGAGGTCTCCAACGAGCACGGAACAGATAGCAAGACCTTCCTGGTATCTCTTAAAAGAGGTCAGTGTCAAGAGATGATGGCACCGATGATGCTACGTTATCTCCCCTCCTCCTTCCCCTTCATGTTTTCTTCACTTAAGGCTTTTAATGATCAGCTGTGATAAAGAGATATGTTTTTGAATGACAACGGACATTTGATTTGGCAACAGGTTTTTGCCCAATCATTAAAATTAGATTTAGAAGATTTTTTGCTTTTTGGAAGTTCAAACTCAGCCACCCTAGTTATGACCAGAGGTGGGTAGTAAGGAGTTCCATTTACTCCGTAGCAGTGTGTTGCTGTTTTTAGTGTTTACTAAATGGAGATCAATGCATCACTGAATTAAAACAAGTGGCACCACACAAACTAGTTCTTATGTATTATTATTGTCTGAGCTAACTGACAAAAACATTTTTGTGAAGAGTAAAAGAAACGCGGAATATGGCCGACGACTATGACCTGACACTTGACAAAATGCTGTTTAATTATGAAGATAGATTCTTGAAATTGTATTCATATCTCACATTGCAAGATGTATGCCAATAATTGACTAAATAACAAAATCATAATCAGCTAGGTTAAAAAAATCTGATATTTCTGCACTAAAACTGGATGAATATTGCTAACTTCGAATCACACATGTATCCATATAAGTAGATGTTCTTTGATATGATACCGGCCAATTATATTCAATATATTTTTTGCCTCCTGAGTTACGCTTCTGTTTGTGATTCTACAGAGACTTCCTTTTAGGCTCCTCCATAGATGATAGCTTTTGACTGTATGGCACTGTAGATGTTTCCTAGCAACCGATTGTTAAGAACTCAGGAGGGACTTCATACACAATTTTAGTAATGGTTTCACAAATAGCTAGTGCAATTGAATCCAGGCTTCTTTTGCTCTTTTACCCGCACAATATCCTGCAATCTAAACCCTTTCTTCTTTTTCTCCTCTTGTCTCGCAGCAATTGACAACTCGGCCGACAGAGGTAGAGCCTTCTCCCTTCTCCTCCTCCTCTTCTCCCTCCTTCTGTCAGGACTCTGTGTTGTGCAGAACCTGTAATTTAGAAACCCCCCTTCTCCCATCTCCTCTTGCCCCAGCCCCTCCATCACACACACACGCACACACACACGCACACGCACATACACACAACTCCCTCCACTGTACTGTAATCTTGTATATTTCCCCTCTTGCTACCGAACACTGTGGATATTGTATATTGTTATTCTTCTTCTCTTGTCACCTTTGTATGATGTCTGTCCTATATTTTGTGGATGCTACTTCAACTTTTTGTGGCCCCTTGGGGACAATAAAGGAATCTATTCTATTCTATTCCTTCCTTTCCTCTCTTTGTTTCTTCACTGTGTCTCCTTTTTGGTCATCTCTTCTTTCCGACTGCCCTCTTATTTTCTCGCTTTTCCTTTTCAACTCGCCGGGGTGCTGTGTGTGTAGGATTTAGTAACCTTAGCTTTTGTGTGCGTACGCTCTCAGTGATGTGTGTTTTGTGGTTGTTGCTTTGCTCTGCTATGGGACTGAGAAACTCTCTTTCTCTCAAAGTGCTGCTCTCTGGAAACCCTGTGCTTAAGTCAGGTCTGTATCGCTAACCCTATTGACATGTGTTTGGCGTTTGTCTAGAACTGTAAGTCATTGTGTATTTATGTGTGTGTGTGTGTGTGTGTGTGTGTGCACACACAGCATTAATGTGTTTGTGTTTACAATAGCTATCGTGTTTGTGTATCCATACTTGTATTACTGTGGCTGAGAGGACAGACTTTAGATAAGGGAGGAAGATTTTGTCCATCTCAAATTGAAGTTTAACAATAATTTAACTTTTCGATTAATCACCAGATTATTCTCTCATTTAAACGATGATTCATTTAGTCTCCTTAATGTCAGAGAACAGTGGAAAATGCCTGTTACAGTCTAGTTGTGTTTAAAACCCTATTATTACATTGGTTTCCTGATATAAGGCAATAACGGACAACGCAGAGGCAAAGCATATAACGGCATGTTTATTCAAGTTTGTTTGCAGTTAATTTAACTCATGCTGCGGTCAGTTCAGCCACAGAGAAAAGCAGCAGTACTGTTTACCAGAACTATGCCTGTGGTACAAATTTAGAGGAATAGTTTGACTATATTGTCTTTTCATTGCTGTGAAGTTGCGAGGCAACCAGTGGAGACTCTGGGAAGTCACTGCTCCTCATCAAGAAATCCATCACATAACTCCATCACATAAGCCCCACTGCAAAACCATTGATCTTCTCATCAAACTCTTGGCAAGAAAGCAAACAAACATATTTCCCAAAGTGTTGAACTATTCCTTTAAGTGACACTACCCGGCCAATCAAAAAACAACTATTCTTAAAAGCCATTAAACATCAAATCTGATGAATAAATGTGGTGTCATGTCCTCACAAGTATAGTAATACAAGTTTAGGTGGATGGGTGAGTATGTTCAGTGTTGTTTTCTGGCTCTGGTCAGCTGTCTCGTTATCTGTGAGTATACAGGCCCCGTTTTTTTGGGTCCCATCACTTTTCAGTCGTTACATTCAAAAGTTAGACTAACCCCCACATCCCACTCCCCGTTCCTTCTCCTCTCCACCCGTCCATAAATCCATTGTCTTCATCTGGACACTCATCCTCTCCCTCTCTCCATCCTCCCCTTTCTATCCCGTCTCCCTCCTGTGGTACCCCAAATTAAATTACTTTCCTCCCCCTGCCTCCCTCTCTTCTACCCCACGAATCAAACACCACCTACACTCCTCGTGATTACCCTCTCTCTTGCACTGCCCCTCCAAAATCAAAAACTCCCCCGTCTTCCTACCACCTCCTCAATCCACCCCCCCCCCCACCCTTCCTACAACAACCTCCCACCTCTCTCCCCCCTCCACCTTCCCACCAACCCTCCACCCCACCATCTGTCCCTCCATCCCTCCGTCCCTCCATCCCTTCGTCCCTCCATCCCTTCGTCCCTCCCTCCATGTGTCCCTCCATTGCGGTGCTGTAGCTGACAAGCAGCAGGGAGGCTCCAGCGGGGTGGTGATAGCCGTGGTGGTGTGTGTTCTGCTGCTCCTGCTGCTGGTGGCTTCCATCTACTTCCTGAACAAGAAGAGCAAGCTACCCTGCAGCAAGAAGAACAAGAAGGAAGTGTGAGTACACAAGAGGGGAGTGGGGGAGGGAGGGAAGGAAGGAATAGGGGGACATTAATGAGGATTAATGTTGGTAGTGATTACCTCATGTGACTCAATAACCAGTGAAGGTAAACTACACTATAGCGCTTGTTATAAGGAGGTTCTTTGAAAAAAAACAGAAATTGGCAACAAACTTCCAAAGTAAATTTAATAAGAGCTCTGTAATTAAAACAGTGATGATAACAGAAGTAAAGCATGTTCCAGTTTGTGCACCTTTCTGAGAAATTAAGAGTCTCTTGGATGATAAAATACCAATGTATCTATCAGTATTAGAGTAAACGTATGTACAACAGAGCTGCTGATAGATCTGATTGCACCAATGCTTCACATTATGCTGAGCAACATGCTGGGTGCAGATTACACTCAGACAATCTGGATGTCTCTACTGGGAAATAATCCTCAAAAAGATATTGATTCTTTCAGTTAGTATATCTTGATAAACTGGAAGAGAGTTTTATCATATTTTTGATTTGTATTCCTTAAAGAAAATAGTGACAGTATATGCCAATCATTGCAGAGAAATTTGTAAAAACTGTAAACCAAATGTTAGAGGTAAATGTTCTCAGCATGCTTTGGTCATGTCCACATCCATAAGTTGTTCAAGGTAAATAATTCACTTTTCTTACACCTTCTTTTCCTTGTTCTCGCCACAGGGCCAGTGGAGAGGTGAACAATGACATTGTGGTGGAGATGAAGACAGACAAGGCCAACGAAGTGGCCGGTCTCCTCAACAAGAGACCCGCCACAGAACAGGTGAGGCCAATGGATACAGGCATCAAGGGGTTAAGGGAGGTGGACCTGGACTTTGGTCAACAGTGAGCTTACTTACTTCTGCACTCATGAATGTAACTCCTGATGCTACAGACTAATGGTATGCAGAGTCTATAGGTATGCAGGGATACGTCATGGGCACTTCTGCTAGTTAGGACGAAAGGATGAAAACATAGTTTCCATTTAATCACTTTTTTCATTTAGTCAATGTTTTGGTCAGGCCGCTGAGATGTAGACGCATCACAGAAGACAAGAAAAAGTTCAAAAGCCTGTAGTCGTGTTCTGTGGGAATGTTGTCCTACTTGGCTGTATTAAAGTGCATTCCAATTATTTGGAGAAGCAAGCAAAAGCAGAATAGTCAGAAATCCTATTTTGATATATTGCAATGGTCATGTAGACATTAACGTGCCAACAAGATCCTTCATAGCAAATGTGATGCATTTGGCATAAACACAAGCTTTACAGTCAGCAGAAACATCTTCAGACACATCAGTCATGCTGATTGAGAGTCTGAAGTCAGTTTTAGTTCAAAGAAAGCAGGTTTGAGAAAGCTGTCCCTGCATCTCAATTGATGGAGTGTGACAGCTGTACAGAATCCTCTGAAAATGTCATCATAAATGTAAAACATTTCATCATCAAATTTATGGTTGTGGCATATTTGACGGGGATGTAAAAGCCATTTTAAGCGAGTCTTGTTTTATGTGATTTTTGAACCTCCTGACAGCCAAACTGTGTGACATTTCACAACTGCAGGGAGATTGCAGACACACTTTCTTTGCTTTTGAAATAGATATAACGAGAAGATGTAAAAGTGGGTCTCTCCATATGCTATCAACAGATTTTTCTTTCCTGAGATGTCATTAAAACATTATCACCCAGTAAGCTGTCTTCGAAAAGGCTGCAGCCCCAGCCACACATATTTATTTTGGAGAATGTTTTACTATACCAAGTACACACTAGCTTGTAATGCCAGCTGCACAACACTGTTCGGAAACAGTATTCTGTTATCAAATGTTCTATCATTTTTACATCTCCCCTTGTTCCATGTCAGCATTCTAATAAAGGCATACCCCCCCCCCCCCTCCCCTTTTCAGTTTGCATTGGAGTGTGTTTAAACATTAAATATCCAATTTATTTCATTTCATCCAAGTTGTTTAAAAGAAAAATAGCCATGGTCATATTTTTATGTTTTTTGTGTGTTTTTCTCTCATAGTGATAAAACGAGACGATGAAAGTGACCGACAGAGGGATGAAGGGAAGGAGGAGAACAGTTATGAAGATGACAGGGCTACTTTTTATTCACTACCCAAGATTGTTGGGGACAACAAGAGGTGGAATATGGACATTGGTTTGTTTTGGGAACCTCGGGAGGCAAATGCATTGGTTATGCTTGTTTTATAACCTGGAGTACACCTTTTTGGACGGAGTTTCTTCTTTTTTTCTTTTTAGAGACTCCATCCATATAGGCTACCACAGGTTTAAAACCATACTTGTACAAAATCACAAAGTGACATCACTGGATGACATTATTATTATTATCGCGGCTTCTTTTGATTCTTCCTCACCAATCACATCTTCGGTTGACTCCTCTGCAGAATAGAGCTGAACACTGAGGCATGGCTGACACGATCCAAACACAGTGGCACAATCTTTCTTATCTGCCCCAAATGAAACACAAAATGCTATTAAGCCACTGTGATGGGATGTATGCGCCCGCTAGCCTGCAGAACTCAACGTCTATTCTGCCCCGGAGTCTGCACTAAAAATTCGCTGCTCTCTGCTGGCTATATTGGGGGAAATTATCACACGGTGCCATTCTGCTTTTATTCACCTCAATAACAAGTGATGATTTACGCTCACAACAATAAATCCCTCAGCCCACTGTTTGGCACACACAGATGTAACATTTCCGCTCAAAGGAGCTCTGTGTTTTGGCTTTAGTGCTGTTTGTTTAATTGCCTTTTTGCAACCTGTGAATGTTTGTGTGTGTGTGTGTGTGTGTGTGTGTCCCCCCCCCCCCTCCCCCTCCCCACAATCTTTTCTCTTAAATAGCTTGCCTTTTTAAATTCTGCTGCAATGCCACCAAAAAAAGCAAGCTATTAGGTTGTACAAATTTGTTCTTGCCATTTCCAGCATACTTGTATATTATGTTAGTACGTCTATCGTTCACTTTGCTCTCCTGTTTTCACTGTAAATTCAAATACTACTATTGCCCTGTCTGTTAAGGAGGAGGTGTATTGTGCATGACGTGGAGTTCAAAGTGTCTGTGGTTACTTAGCTGCTGGCCCGGGACGTAATTGCTACCATTTCTGCTCTAAAAGCCCAATTATCATCAGCTTTCAGTTTCACTGCAAAATTGGAGGAATTTGGCGAAATTGTCGACAATCTCAAACTGCGGCCTGCTGTGTTGTCATTTTTTCCCGTGTCAACAAAAAAGTCACAGATTCACCTGCTAGTAGAAATCACTGGCACAGGTTCATTCTAGTTTGTTACAAGCAGGGAAGGTGTGGGAGGGAACGGGGGTTGTTGCTGGAGTATGTGATGTACCTTTTATTTTTACCAAATGAAAGAGTTTTTGAGTGTCACAGCAGGAGTGTTTCTATGTTTAGGTATGCAATACTGCCATTTCTGTTCCTCCCCTACACTGTCGGCAGGCCAGAGAGGTTTGATAACTGGTTGACGTGCCATTATACTTTGTTGTACACTGGAACCAATGGCCTTGATTTTTAAAAGAATGTCACCTCAAAACATTTTATTTTGTAATGTCTGTCTACTGATCTTGCCATATTGACTGTTAGCAAACCTGTGATGGCAGGCGAAGATAGATAAGTGAACTTGGAGCATCCTTTTTTGATTTTTCATGTTTTATATAAAAATAATGTGGTATTTCTTTTTAGAAAGGGGGATTCTTTATTTTGGAACTACTGAGTTTTCTTTTTTTTTTTCCCATGCTTTTCCACTCGCTCTGAGAGAAGAGAGAAATGTTGTTTTTTTTATTTAGGAGGATACTTTTTTTAGGAGATATTCTCAGTGCTTTACTTCTCTCTCTCTGTACTGTATACTGTATATTTTGTGGTACGCTGTTGTGACCTCTGTGGTGTGTTGATGTATCTTTTTATTTGGTTCCAGCTGTGTAGAATTTATAAAGAAACAAAACTCAAGAAAAAGGATCACAACACTATATTCTCCGTGTTTTTATTCCCATCTCTGCAACAGGCAGTTTGTGAAAACTGCTTTGTGATTTATTTTTTTGATTGTTATCACAAATGGGACTAAATTCACTGTGTATGTTATTTTAGATACACAAAGTAGAATGAAAGCAAGAAACAGTGCATGGCAATGTGATAACATTTGGTTACCCTTACACACCACGGAACATCGTCTCGAAGATCTTGACACACCAGACCAAAAGCAATCAAAAATCAAATAGCTTTTGATGTAACTCATCCGTTTTTTTTTTTCTTCCACTTCCCAGAAGATGACATCTAAATTGATTCCTGTTTGCACCAAAGTTAAATCTCTTTGATATAACCGGCATTATGTAAATGTACCCCCCCCCCTTCACACACACACACACACACACACACACATTGATTGATCCCATGATTTGTTGTGACAGAACAGAAAAATGAGGGAAGCTCATTTTCTTTTGCATCGACTTCATGATGCAGCGTTGTCTCTCCTTGCTCTCATGTTCAGAAATGACTTGAAATGAAGCCATCAATCTTCTGCAAATTGCAGTGCAGCCTTGTACATTGATAAGTAACAGTTAGGATGACTCCTACTCAATAGCAGCTATAATCATAATAGACTATTTGAAAATGCATAAATCAAAACCAAATGTTAATCAAGATGAAAGGATTCCTCTGAACATCTAAACAAGGCTGGTTTATTCTCCGCAGCAAGAATCTCCCCTCCCTCTAGCAGGAAGCTTACATAACAGTGTGTTAACCTTGTACCAATTTGTAACAATTTTGCCCAACACCATGCATATACACAGGCTCTCTGGTTACGGGCCAATCAGCGCTATCGTCCTGACACACCCCTGCTCTGCTGGCGCTTCCATTAGGAAATTAAATGTCCCCCATCAATGTGACCTGGAGAAATCAATCGAAAGCTCTGAATACAAAGCAGCAAAGATAAAGCGGTGAGAGTGTGTTGGCAGAAAAGGGGAATTTATGGAAATTGTAAATAACGGTGTCAATGTCAGCCCCTGCTGATGTGATTGACGTGAGGATACATCTACAGGGGTTTCAGACTGTAAAACCTGCAGTGAAACCTTCAGACAGTTTCTGTTTTAGATGCTTTTCCACAAAGGGAAAAACATACACTGAATTATTATGTAGAGATAGTAGATCGTCTCTTGCATCAATATGAAAAAAACATAAAAGAAACAAAACTGGCTCAGCCCCGGTAACACACACAAGCACACACAGATCCATATTCTGCTACTTTAGAAAGTGTTATGAACCCAGTATCGAAAGCAGCACGCAAATTACTCCCATTTTTTTTTTTTAAATTAGCATTAAGCTATCTTATTTAAAGAGAGACTATACCGTTTTATATACACATCCATAAAGATCAGGAACAGGAAAATTCTAATCTAATTTACCTTAATTTCCCAAGATTTTCGAGGGACAGTTGCCATAAAGACACCTGACGACGTGGTGACCTGCCACAGACTAGAGAACAAGGTAAGATGTGTTTACTTTTATGATAAAACCATTCTAATGTATGGTGAACTGTGTTGTGCTAGTTACTTGAAAAATGCACTACAATCTACTCTGAAAAAGTGATTTCACGACTTTACTAATTACTCAACAACAAAAGGAATTAGTTACATCACTCATTAGGCTACTCACATTAAGTGAGGCCGATGGATAACGTGAGCAAGCTAGCTAAGAAAATATAACAAAGAAATACGACAACTTTTGAGCGGATGTTGCGTTTCTTCTCTTTTCTTCTCGTAAAGGTAGAGACGATCTATTAAGTCAGTGGCGTAGTCATTTTATATATGGCACTCTAGTGTTTGCTAATATTAGCCACTGTAAGCTACTGGTCATAACAAGCCATGTAGCAGAGTGATGTAGCAGAGTGAAGTCTTTTATTGATCGATCTTTCACCATTCATTTGGAAATATTGTGTTATTTCCTCTTTTACATCTTTTAAATACTTGAGATGTTGGAAATAGTGATTAGTGATTGTAAGAAATGTAATCATAAGCATAGAATAACCAGGCTTTAAGTGTGTGATATGGAATCAGAGAGTGCGTGTGTGTGTGTGTGTGAGTGAGAGAGAGAGAGAGAGTGTGTGTGTGGGAGAGAGAGAGAGAGAGAGAGAGAGTGTGTGTGGGAGAGAGAGAGAGAGAGAGGATCAGTGCTTTTCAGTCTTGCTAACAATGAGGGGGATTACTGTCATCCCTCCCAGTGTCCTTCCCTTCCTTCCTCCTCCCTCCCTCTACCCACTGAGTTTTCCTGCTGGGTTTAGTTACAGTAGCTTTAAACTGATTTAGCCATTTAGTGTCAGCCTATTGAGGGATGACAACCGCTGTCTGTCCCCTCGGCCTGCTCGACCCGGATCTGATGGCTACACAGTGGCTCTTGGCTCGGACTCAGCCCAGTATATATACACACACACACACACACACACACAGAAATAGACATACTACTCTGTATGCAGCGCTGTTGAGATGGATCCTGGTTGAACTAGGCTCTGGCGGCAGTCTCGCTGACAATATGTGCTCCATCACACACAATCAGGGCTCATGCAGTTTGCACACACAACCTCAAAAGCAATGAGGCAAGAAGACGTTCACCATGGATTTAGAGATTAGTAGAGAGGACTGGTTGTGTCAAGGGAGGAAGGGAAGGAAGAAGATAACTGATAAAGAGACTTGAAAAGGGGAAAAATCAAGGTGGCGTAAAAAGGGGAGGGGAGCAAAATGGAGGAGGAGATGGTGTAGTATAAGAGGAGTTAACGTCAGGATGAGAGGAAATGAAAGTAGTGATTGGTGATGAAGGACGAAACAAAAGATGCCTTGTTAAGAGGTCATAAATCTGCATGGACTCTGAGATACAGCAGGAGGGTGGGAAGAAGAGGAAGGGAGGTAAAGAGGGAAGGTGTATACCAGAGAGGTGGGCCGAGATAAATAATGAAAGAGCGCTTGTGTGATAAATGTGTTTATCTCCTCCCAGTCCTATGGTTTAATATCCTGTGTGGCTCCAATGTGTTTACTGTTTGGGTGTGATTATGAGAGAGAGAGTGGCGAGATGTGTGCTCAATAAGCGTGTGTGTGTGTGTGTGTGTGTGTGTGTGTGTGTGTGTGTGTGTGTGTGTGTGTGTGTGTGTGTGTGTGTGTGTGTGTGTGCGTGCGTGCTACATCTCCCTATGCGAGACTGCATTTATTTGCTGAATTTCTGATATCTTCGCAGCACGAAGGATTTCTTGCATTAATTGTATCTGTGAGTGTGCTATTAAACCGAGTGGCGGTCGATCCCCTGCCCGAGCTTCAGCGAGTATGTGAGCGTGTGTCACTCAGGAGTGCCAGGCCACCTGTGGGAGGGCTTTCATTTTAATTGGTTAGGCTACTTTATGTTGTGTCAGAGCGGGTGAGAGGCAAATACAACAGAGGGAGAAAAGAGTGTAAAAACAACTATAAATACGTAGCATTAATGTGTAAAAGCAAGAATGTGGGAGCCTGAGCTGTGTTAATGTGCTTCACTCCCTTTCAGTTAATCTAAGTTAATGGCATCATGTGGTGTCTGAGTTAATTTACAAGGGTCAAAGGTCCCGTAGATTGTCCATGGCTGAGGTCGACTCCAAGATTTAGTTAAACCATTAAAAAACACAAGGTCAGGTCAATTTCCGTTCAAACATTTCAGTCCGAAATGCTATAAAATGCGGGCTGGGGATGGCCTTTAATTTTGTGGATGAATGACATTCTTTTGAAATTTCAAAATTTCATGAATTTTTCATGAATTAATTACATTTTTATTTGTTTCTTGTTCTCAAGCATCAGGGATAACCAAGTTTCGGTATAGGTTGTCGAAATCCCAAATCCATCAACTGCTGCCATCAACGTTTACACAGCAGGAAATCCGTCATAGAAGAGGAAATAAATATTTTTTCTCCAGACATAATAGCAGCAACATACTGTACCAGGATACAATGCAGCCTACTGTTTTTGGAAAAAACACTTTCAATGTGCTTTTACGAGTTTCTTAGACTACATCACAGACTGCAGGTAAAGTAAGAAATAATAATATCATCATAAATAACACTTACATACGCACAAAAATTATCGTAGCTGTTTCTTTCTTTTTTTTTGTTGGATGTAAAAAGAAAAAGAAACTCAATAAGGGACACCTTCAAAGTAGCTGTTACAAATGTTGCATAGTTTTCTATGACAAACTATTATTGATGGTATAATTAACAATCAGGCTAAAGAGAACAAGCATGAATCGTGTCACATGGACTCATTTTGGTGAAATCGGGATGAAGTCTTTTAACCACAGACTACTCAAGACACCGCCACATGTATTTTCAGTAGTTACAGGAATATAAACTGTATAAAACTGTATTTTTGGTTCCCGTCTTTAAAAATGATCCAGATGCACACCAAATGGAATCTCCCTACCTTTAAAACAGTCTGGAAGTAACAGTAATACTGAAAGTGTCATGGCATTGTTTGGCCTTTGTGTCCTATTTCATCACAACTATCTATTGATTTAAAACAAACAATTTATTTCACTTTGGTGAATCTGAACTAATCCTTTAAAACATCGAAGTCACACAATAACACAAACGAACTAGCCGATCGAGTCAGTGGTAGACGAGCAACTTCTGTGTTCTGCAAGGTAAAATTACTGTTTGTGTTGAAAGAGAGCGTGGATAACAGCTTCAGTTCCCCATAGGAAAGGGCTGTCTGACGGCGAAGGTAAAGCAGTGAGATATTCTAAATATAGCGTACACTGATATTGATTTTCTTTTTTGAGTGGGCCTTTCTTTTAGGTGGCTGAAATATGTTTTGCTGCTGCCCCAGTCCACAGCAATATAGCTTCTGTCCTTCTTTCTTCAAGCTAGGGGCATGCCGATCGCCATCTACTCTAATTAATACACTGACTATGGATAAGTACATAAGTACTCATACAACCCCACCTCAAAAAATATGAACTAGTCGAGAGTATTGGAAGCCTTTCAAAGAGCAAAACAGCATGAGAACTATAGACCATCGATCAGGTTAACTTCACTGTAAAGTCTTGTGATGAACTGCATCAAGGATTACTTCATCTGCATACTGGATATGATAGAATACTGTATGTTGTAGATGCATTCCTGTTCGCACATAGTCACACACCATTAAAACAGTGGATATACTGCAATAGGCAAAAAAAATCCCCCAGAGGCCCGATAGAGAGTGAGAGAGAGGACGAGAAAGGATCAGAGAAGAAAGTAATGTTAAAAGAAGAGGAAGAGAGAGACGGCCCGCAGGCGCTGGAGAGCAGCTGTTGAGAGCTGCTCCTTGGAGGACTTCTGTACATGCTACAGGCTCCTCCCATTGGCTAACATTACAGCACAGCAGCTGTCTGGAGAATAAAACACTAACACACACTTGTGCTTTTGGTGATGATATACACTCAGAAACGCGGCATCCCCACAACAAAACACAGAAACTAAAGTTACGCACACACATAACTCTCATCTTGAATGTGTACTACCAAGGCTTCTAAAATACCTTGAAGCATGTTGAGTTGCGTAGCGTAATGAAAGAGTAACACATTCTTTGCACTTGACCTTGTGGCCCAACTCAGAATACACCTTAAAACACACACACACTTGCCTGAGGGCAAATATACAAACACACACACAGAGCCAAGTTGCATTTACATTATCCAGCCAGCTTACATTGCTCCTTCACTCTCCTCTAACTCATCTTATGATTTCCATCACATATGCATATGCGCACACACCCGCTGTTTCCCTCGTGTGTTATAACAGTAATAGCAGTGACACTGAGAGCAACTTAAGGCATCCCAAGAGAACACCTGATAATTACTAGCACATGCTTCACTGATTTACTAATGGAGATTTGCTATTATATCCCACCCTGTCCTCCTTTTTTTTCTTTTTCTTGTCGTCTCTTCTGCTGCTGGAATAAACAGGAACTTGTGTGAATCGCTTGTTGAACAAGAGCAAGAGTATTTGGAACAAGGTCTTCTTTTTTCCCCTCATTTCTACTCTCTTTTCCATTTTCAGTTTTTGACCTCAGTTTCTCTTTCATACCATTCATTTCACCTTACCTACTTCCTTTACCTTAATGGGAAGAAGAAAAAAAACCACTACCAGCTATCAAGTGTTGACAGAGCCCTGCTTATTACAGAGCCAGAGGGGTCTTATCAAGCTGCTCTGTGCCGTAATAGAAAACACTACCTAGTGTTTATTTGCTGACGGCTGCTGTGCCAGTGTGTCTACCTGTGTCAAGGTTTTCCTTCTCCTGCATCGCCTCTTTGTGTGTGTGTGTGTGTGTGTGTGCGTGCGTGCGTGCGTGCGTGCGTGCGTGATAGTGAGAAGGCCCTGGCATTTCTCTCAGTTGTGTCCTTATCTGCTTATCAGACCTGTCCACTTCATTTGATGCTGGATCAGGGGAAATAGCTCTGCATAACCTCACACACACACAGCAGAAAATAGGGTGTGTGTGTGGAAGAGTGAGAGAGAGTAAGTGTTTTTGTGTGAGATGTTTTGCAGATACTCAACTACTTTAAGTGTGTGTGTGAGTGTAAATAATTTACTTCCAAAACCGCAATACTCTCCTCCCTCTTCCTTGCACCGCCTGGCCGTGTCTGTCTCATACCACTCTGCTATGTCTGTACACACAACATATATATATATATATATATATATATATAAATATATATAATATATATTATGTATTATATATATATATATATATATATATGTGTGATATTATTATTTTATATATATATATATCTATAGATATATATGTGTATTTGTATATATATATGTATGTCCGCTGTACAACAAAACTACCTTAACTTAAATACTTTCAGAGAATCTCAAGAAAGACTTCTGGTCCTCTGGTCGTGACCTGTACTGTATGAAAGGCTGGCTGAGGGCGTGCTTCTTTTCTGAGCCACATGCTGAAGGGAAGGGCTGGGGCAAGAGGGGCAAACATTCCTTACTAATTGTGTGTGTTCCTCATCCCTCCCTTCCCTCGGTGTGTTGTATGCGTATGTGTGTGTGTTATGTCTGTGTTTATGCTTCGTGGTGCAGAATAGTTTGGAAAATTGCCGCCAAGACATGCATTTTTAAAGTTGATCTTTGCTACGCAGGGTGAGAGCCGGGGTTAGGTTTTCTGTTTCAAAGGTTAGCTGTTGCGCTACAGTAAGAACGAGGTCAGGGGTCATATCGGGGGACATTTGTCCAACTGTGATTCAGCTTGAAGGTGCTTTTTGTGTCTTGTCAGAATATACATTTCAAAATAATAATCTGTGGCACCGCTCTTATGAATCAGTGCTAGTTTTGCTACATTTGCTCTATTGGCAAAAGATGTAGCGCAACATTGATTCAATCTATGCCCAGCTCATGAAAGATCTTTATACTTCCCGGTTTTAGCCCTCAGGGGAATGGGTCTCTTTTCAAGTAGAAATCTTTTGCTGCACATGAAATGATGCATTCATCCGTGTGGCAGCAGCAGGAGTTTGTTTAAAATATGGACATAGAAGAAGCTGGCTGCTCAGAACAAAGTTGTAACTACAAAAAGCGACAAAAAAAAAACTAGAAAAAGCAACCTTACCGAGTGTTAATGTGCCACTGATTATGTTTAAGACACAAATTATCAAGCATCAGTTTAGGAGGCAGACATGACAATGATAAGTTTAAGAGACTCTCACTGATAACTTCCAGTGATCCACTAGAATAAGTGTTTTAGTTGTTCACAAGCCAAAAATGCTCTTTCCTTTTTATTCAAGGTAACATTAACAAGTATTTTTTGAGCAACAAAAACAGCTAAATCCACTTCATCTGCTTCAGGAGGTCCATCTTTTGAGTTTCATTTTCCTACATTCCTACAATAAGGAACATGATTGAACATCTTGAAACTAAACAGTTAAGTTTAACAAACTATTTTCCCAATTTTAATAGGTGAAACCTGCTCTACTTTACTACTCCTGCTCAACTATAATAGTATGTTGTTGTAAAATATTTACTCCCCAAACCCCCAGAGTCCCCACTCTACTTGCCCTGACAAGTTGTGTCTGTTCTTCAAATTTAATTACAATTGGAATAAAAACTGAATTCTGACAGTAAACCAAAACAATCTCATACTTTTATAAGTGGATGCGTGTAAGAGGTTTTTTTTGTGGAGATCAATTGCTCAATGAACGGAGAGAATCTTGCCAAACGATTTATTATTTATGTTTCTCAGGCGTGAAGCAGGAGAAACTCAGCTACAACAGGACCATTGAGATGAAATAAACTATGATCAGCCAGCCATTCACCCAACATGCCTTCTGTTAACTCCCAGTGTAACACTGTCTGTGGTATTTCCAGCATTCTGTGGATGACATTTTCTGCAGACAGGGAGTTTCCAGGTCCTCAGTGATATATGAGTTGGCTTCTCTCCCCCGTGTGACAAACCTATCAATGAGTCCCGGCTTAGCTCAGGGGAGTATGTTAGGCTTACCTGGTGTTAGCGATGGGACATCTCTCTCTGCTTGGGTTTGTGTGTATATGTGTGTGTGTGTGTGTATATTGAGAAAACGGACAGTATACATGACATATTGCCTGTTCACTGCAGTGAGCAGCTGGTAACAGCATTACGTACTGGGTGTGTCTATCAGTGTAGGATCATTAGATGGTATTTTTCTATCTCCCTGAAGTAAAGTGTACCCTCAGGTAGTGCTTTCTTACAGCATTCCTCACACACAAAAACTCTAAGACATGCAGGAAACAACATGTTCTTGTATGTAGCAGGAGTGTTAACCAATCCATAGGGATTACAGGTCTTCCACAGAGAGAAAGATACATTTGAAAAAAGACAGAGTTAGAGGGATGTAGCGGCGTGTATCCATGGCAACGGTGCCGGTCTATGGTGTTTTTAAGAGTAAGTGTATGATGATTGCAAGGGAAGGCAAATTGATTCCCTGTGGGGTTTACTTCTTTGTAGCAGTGGCCCCTTTTTGTGAAAACCATTACTGAAAATGTGTGTGTGTTTGTGTGTCTGTGAGACATTTTGAGTGTGTGTGTTCTCTCAATCCCCTCTCTGTGAATAAGGTTTTGTAGCACAAAGGCTTGATTCCCATTTGCATTGCAAAAAAAATCTATGTGTGGAAAAAGTAAAGTCAAAACATATGAAAGACTTTTTTTTTTTCCTTTCTTTTCCTTGCAGGATAAATTTGATTGATTTAGGAAAAAATGCGTCTCACATTATAGCTTTTGTTCTGTTGGACTGGTTTTACTATACAGAAAACCGAATTAATTCAAGTGTATATTAATGCTTTTTTTAAATGAAAGCTCACATATTCACATATATATGGAAAAAAGAAATCAAACAAATATAATAAATAGTATTATTAATGTCCATTTGTATGTTCAAACTGTGTAACAGAAGGGTTAATGTAGCTCTGGTATTTTTTGCAGTTGTAGATTGATGTATTGAGGGGGAAGCTAGTGTGTAGCGTGAAATATTCTCCTTGTTGTGTCCACCCCCTTATATGTAAGCACTCATGGCCCTGCAATGCACTTTGTAACTGCATTTACCAAACAGCTTGTGTCCCCCGAAGTGCACATGCTCATTTAAATTCACAGCAATTTCCAATATTAATGCATAATGCCTTCCCCACCTCTCTCTGTTTCTGTGTGTCTCTCTCCCTCCCTCTCTCTCACAAACACAAAAAATCCCTCACTCAGTTTTACATTGCTTTTATCCCACTCCCTCCACCATAGTTAGTACTACAGTTGAGCAGGTTGTGTATTAACCCTGACACCCACAACCTCAGAGACTGTGTGTGTGTGTGTGTGTGTGTGTGTGTGTGTGTGTGTGTGTGGATTGGAGGCTGATAGCTGCAATATTCATTATCCCATCAGCTTCCATACTATCACCATCCACACACACGCCCTCATAAACTCATGTGTTAACAAAACATCATTTTAATCACTTATTCACTCGCTAATTCCTTTAAGAGACACGTCCCACAACTTTACACTCACCGCATCCCTGATATACATGCCCAAATACACACATGTACACACTGCTGCCTCACAGTGTGCTCTTGTAGCTATTAGGCTAGTATCATTAAAGCTCTTCAGTCTAATTATCTCCCCTGATGAGCCGCAGGTCTCAATGGGACGACGGGGAGGGATCGGGCATGATTGACTTGGCTTGTGCTCTTCTCAATGAGCCATTAGCCCAGTGAACAGAAACGCATACAGTATATACCCACACACACACACAGACACACACATGCACAACCAGTGCTAATGCAAGTCAGCCCCCCCCAACCCCTTCCATGTGAATTTACATCTTTGTGAAAAGACCTGTCAGTTGTTTGGAAGAAAAAACGCATGTGATGGAGGGATGGGTGTGTGCGTGGTGTGCACGTTCTCTCAGTTTGTGAAGGTGCGTTTGAGTGCGTGTTCGTCACTTTTTTCTCTCTCATGAGCCAGGTGCCACAGGGGAATGCTGGGAATGTAAGCCGATGATGAGTGATGGCGACAGTTTTGCCAGAGAAACGTAGCGATGGAGGGAGATGGAGGAAGGGAGGGAGATGCCTCGCGTTTACGCTACAGGTTTTGTACCAACCACTGATAAGCACTGTCACACCCCGGGAAAAAGATTTCGCCCTATGGATCATCGTTCATTTTAATTCCCTCATTAATCAGTTTATTCCACGGTGTTTGGGCAATTGAGGATGATATTTGTTTTCAATGTGGGCTGTGCATGCACGCTTGAGTTATGAAAGCCAGTAGAGAGAGAAGTTTGAAGGGAGGATGTTTAGAAATTGGGAAATTATTTACATTAAGTTGCAGGCAGGGGGTGAGGTAGTAAGGAAAGGAGCAATGATTAACTATTAATAAACGTAAGCATATAATGGCTAACTGGGCTGAGAGAGGATTTCCACAATATGTATGTGTGCATGTTTTGTCTGAAGGGTAGAAATAAATATGCAGACACAGAGAGAACTCAGTGGAACTTGTGGCTAGAATTTATTCCAGGGCCTAAAAATCTCTCTGACCACAAAGGTCATCTTATCTTAAAAACTTCTGATCATGTTGGTCCATTAAATTCTGAGTAAGAGTTTAGGAAGATGCATCTGACCTCCACAGGCCAATGCCCAATGTGTAATTTTTAATTAATTTGTCTTTCTAGAGAAAACGCACAACTATGCTGCTTGTCCACACGGCTATTGTTTTAAAGTAAAGATTTTCTTTTTTCATGAGCCCCAAGAGAGATTGAGACATAGTTTTGGGCCATTAAGCAGAGAAATGTTGAGCTTGGATGTACTAGATGGCAATTCCTCCTGAAGTCATTTAATCAATCTTTGGTAATTTGTAGAACTGAGTGGGCCTACCTTTTAAAATATTTAATTACTCTGTAATAAATTGTAGATTTTAGTAATGCTAGCAGCATGGCTGTAGGGATGACAATGTCCCTCTGTCCAGTCTGAAATATCTATTGGATATTTAAGTATTGGCTGGATTGCAATGAAATTGCGACAGCCATTCATAGTCAAACTTTTCTTTGAGCATCACCATGAAGTTGACGGGTGATTTTAAGTGAAATGTCTCAACAGCTATTGCTGCAAAATTTGATAGGGACAATCATGTTCCTGTCATGAAGAATCACCATAACTTTGGCGGTGACTTCTTTTGCCGTCATCTTTCATTTTCAGACCGCCTGATGACTGGCCTCTATCGCACAGGAGTTCTTGCTTGTTGAAATCGGTATCCTCCCTGAGGGAATGAGTGAAGTATCTATTGTATCTATTACAAAAGCTAGAAATGACTCATTCATTGCTTATTGCATTAAATAGTTTTGAGTCAAACTCCTCAGAATGATACAACAATGGCTATCCAAATTGAAGGAAAAACAAAAGCAGCACCTCTTAAAACCAACACCAATTATTATCACGCTGCTCTCTAAAGTGACATCCAAGTTACTGAAGTCAGCCCCTCAGTGTGGCCTCTGTCTCCCGCAGAGGTGGGAGAAGAGAGGGACAGGGGGCGAGGAGGGACGGGAGAGAAATCCTGGGAACAGATGGCGGAGTGGCCCCTATGTTCAGCTGCCTGGGTGATTATGGACACAGCTGTCAGTCACTTGGCATGTAAGTGTGTGCGTGTGCCCACATGTGTGTATTTGTTTTTGTGTGTGTACGCAGAGTCTGCGTCGCTAACTCCCCAATGTGTTCTCCAGTTCCTTTGTACTCAGTGTGTCGGTAAAGTTACATTAGATCCATGTGTTTATTGCTCTGACATATTTTTGTGGTGGCAGAGCTCAGATCTCAGATCAGAGTTCAAACAAAACGTTGCAGAAAAATTCTAAATTCACGTCACCTGTCATGAGCAAAATGTCTCTCTTTGGCACAATGTGTTTCTTTTTCATGAGGCTTTACCCCCATCTAGTGGTGCTTCACATTAATGATGCGCACCCTTTCTCACGCAGGAGCATATTCCCAGACACATAATTCCCAGGTTCATTATATTTGACTTGATTTGATTTAATTGTTTTAAATGTAAGCAGCACTTAGATGTTTCATTACATGTAACTTTGCCTGTCTGCTGTTTGCTGGGCAGGTAAAGTTTGCAGAGGAGCTTTTTGCTGAAAACAGCTGCTTACTGCAGTTGAAAATGATGCAAATGGAAAAAAGTGAGTCCAAATAGTAAAGTTGCAAACTGTAAAACCAGACTGCAGCTACTTCTTCACCATGAGCAACCTCTCTATTATTACATTATTATTGTTAATATAACAAATATCGATTAGAGCAGCTTTGAGTACCATTTTTGACATTGTCCTTATTTGTCGTTTTTTTTGTCAGAACAACATCAACTTGTCTCACAAATTTGAAAAAGCTACAAGTTCTTTAATCAAGGAGAAAGACGCATGAAACATGTGGAACAACACAAACATCCGCTGTCATGTCGAATTCAGTCTCACTGTCACATACACATCAGCATGTGTGAAATCATGATGTTTTATGAAAAAAATCTGCGCTAATTAGCAGCAGCTATTAGCCAGCTGTGGAAACTCTTTTGCTGAAGCGAATGAGGGAAAATTAGGAATCGCATAGGGTGCACAAAAATTCATGAAAAAAACATAAAGTGCCTGAACACTTGACATTTTATTTTTTGTTGTTGTTTATATCTACAGATTTGAGTTTGCATACATATTTTTTCACATCCTTCTTTGTAGCTGCGCGTAGGATTTGCATGATTTGAGACTGCTGCATAATGTTCATGAACAATTTTATATATCTGTGTCAGCTAATGTTACCTCGAGTATCAGTTTTGACAAAAACAAACAGTGCTGTGTCTCGCTTAATTGTCTGAAAGGGAAACCCCTACACTTTGTGTTCAAGCCTAGTACTCATACCACTGAACCGACCCATTGAAATGAGCAGCCAGTGTTTATAAAAGTGTTTTATGGTGTTTACATTTACTCTGTGAATAAATGTCTCTCCGCGGCCTCATGATGTCATCTGCACCGGAGTGGTTTCAGTTGGCAGCGTGGGCGCGTAGCGCTCCATCACATCACTGATCCAGTCATTGTACACGCACAGCTTGGTGTAGACGCTGGGGTCAGGTGGGTTGCTGCAGCCGTGACTAAACCCCTGCACACCCTGCAGCTGGCCATCGCACACCATCACACTGCCACCATCATGCTAGAGAGAAGGGGGGACGGGGGGGAGGGGAAGAATAGGAGACTCTATGGTGGTGGTGGTTTATGGGAAATGTATGCCAGTTAGCAGGTGATTTCAAATGAATTGAAAATACGCAGTGGGAAGCAGAGAAATGCAGCAGTGTGATCCGCGGCTTCCTTGTGTTGTGACCATGCTCACCATGCAGTTATCTGTGTTTGCTTGTCCAGCGCAGACCATGCCCAGGCTCCAGAACAGGAACTCAGGGAAACGTATTCATGCACGTCTGTTCATCCACAACTGGCACAGACAGACACTTCAGGAGTTTAGAAGGCTCATCTGTTTCCAACAACAAGAAGGTGGGTTATTATTAATTCATTCAATAAGTACTTTAAATCATTTGTAGTTCATTTGAAACATAAGTACAATTTAGTCATCGTGATGCATTCTGTACCATCACTCATCGATCTGCCGGTCTCTTGACAAAGGCGTCCTTCCTTTCCCTCTTCAGGTTTATTACTTCCCAGAATTATGCATTACCACTTCTTGCACTGGAGTATTAAGGTCTAAACCTTGTGTAAATACTATTTTCAAGGTCTACCTCTTTTAATTAGTGCTCATCACTGACTGGGCATTTTGACAGGCAATTAGAAAGTCCTCTGATTAAAGAGAGACATTTTTTATTAAAACAGAATGTTCATGCCTTGTTAGCGCTGCAATGACCGGAATATGGATCAGCTTTTTAGCAAGTATGCACCAGCTTATCACATGGTAACATTTCCCTGAGTCATGATGGAAATGTAAAAGTCATTTTTATTTCTGTCTCTTGATTGAGCCTAAGTGTATGATAAATGTTTCCTGCTATAAAGGGAGTGGTGCTACTTCTTCCCTGGTGTCACTCCATGTGTATTTATTTGAAAGAGAACTATGTAGGAACTTATTGCGACCAATGATTACAGCAAAGATTTCAACATGCAAGGCAAGCTAGCAAACACCCATAACACTGCATGTATGTACTTCAGTCAGTTTCTGTAGTTATATAAAACATCATGAATAGGATTATCAGTGTTTAGAACATCTTAAATTCAATGTATAAAACGATACAGACTGCATATTTGGGTTGTTATTGTGGTATGGGACTTCATGCTTCACAGAGATTAACTTTTTGCCCCTCAAATACACTGCGGCATCTCTTCTCCCAGGCTATGTAAAAGGTCAGTTCTCCAAAATTATTATTAAAATGACTATTTTCTCCATACCCTCTAGTGGTATACATCCATCCAGATGTCCAGATTTTGGTGGTTTGTAAATGACTGGCATCGAATTTGTTGCACATGGCATTTTTTTTTAAAGCGTTAACATTCTACATACAGTTATCATAGGTATATATCTACTGATGACACAGTCTGTATGAAACTGTCCACACTGAGGTCTGTTTAAATTCTCATCTCAATTATATTAGCAGACGTCTCTGAAATTCAAAGCAGGTTTGAAAACATAACAAAAAAAGGTTTTACAAATGTATTGAACATGTTTTTCAGGCTTCAGATATGCACATAATGCATTTTGATGAGAAATACCAAACAGCGACAACTAGTACAGGAAAAGCTCTACAGGAGGCCTTTAGTTTGATCAGACATTTATAAAGAAGCTGGAGTAAAAACCTTGTAGGACAGAGAATACTTCTGAACTGGATTAGGGAACACTAGCTTTGCTTCAGTTAAACTAAATTCTAATGTGGGGACAAGTTAATGAGGCGTTAAAGCCACAGTAGCTCTTTTAAATCCACTTACATTGATTTGGGATGGTGGATCCCCAGCCACTGACATGGCAAGGCTCTCCAGGCTGTGGGCAGCAGCTGGGCAGAGGGATGGGCTGGATGTGCTGGGTAAAGCTACTCCAGACATGCCTTGCTGATTGACTTGTCAAGACATATTACAGTGATGTCTTTAGACATGATTTATTAAGATGCAATAGCACAGCATGTGAAGTGATACAAAATTTTAAAAACAGCTGACAAAAATGTCTGACCTTGCCTATTCATGACTCCCTGCTTTTGCTTTTTTTTTTTTTATCTCTCCAGGAGAATTGTGCCCGATGCTGGAGAAGCTGAGGTGTGATGGTCATGCTGAAAAGGCGTCAGTAATTGAATTACAGGTTTAAAAAAAATGTATTCTAGATTTTAATAATACATTGTTTAATTTTAACAAAGCAGAATATATCAAACACCTTAGCCAGGTCTTACCAAGCCCAAATAGGATTTTACTGCTGGTACTTTTGGAGAAATTGGAAGCACATTAAATTGCAGTTCTGCTATTAGGATGAAAACACAGTATAACCACAATAAAAAGTTTTTTTTAATTTTTTTAAATGTTACATTACATTACATTTTACATTATTTAGAGTCGTACAAAGGTCTGACAGCTGATGTTAAGGCATCATCGCAGTACCTACGTGGGTGCACAGTCAAAGGAGGTCACTCCACAATGTGTCAATAAGAGCTCCACTGCAGGACACTCCTCCACCATGCAGATAGACCTGCCAGGGTCTGGAGTGAGGCTGGCACACCTTGTAGTCCTGCAGGGGAGACGCTTCTGGTACACACCGACAAGATCAAAGAGAAAATAAATGGCTATGCTTACATGCATTTGTTTTATTTTAGACACAACATGCTAAATATCTACCTGTGAGCCCCAACGCAACCACCAGAAGGAGAAGATTCATGTTGTATCTCTGTTGTTTTTGTAATGTTCCTTTGTAGCTCTGATAGTGAGTAATGTTTGATTAGTCCGGAGTCTTTATACCCGCAAGCTTCTCAGAGGACAGTGGGGGGAACAGACTGCTTTATTACTATCCAGTATCATTTCCAGTCCAATCTTTGCGATAACCTTATCAGAGACATTTTAAACACCTCCGCTAAACAATATGTTCAGTTTGAGTGACACACCTTGTTTTCAAGGTACAAGGAAGACCCTCATTTATGGTATATGAAAGATAATGTTCAGACATAATAGATTCCAGTTACAGTTTCTGTGTTTTGTTTTTATAGCAAAAATTAGCTGTGCACAGATACCTTTAGCTTAGATATATTAAAGCCATTTTTATGGGTAGCTTGTGCTAAGTGCACTCTAAAATTAATAATAGTGTCATAGATAAATGAACAAAGCTTTTGTAGCACCACAAGAAGTACTAATAAAGGAGATGAGGTGGAGATATTATGCCCACTGCTGTTTAGAAAGTTTATAGTTTACCTTGGTGCAATTTTAAGAGGATTGTCTTCAAATATCACAGATTGCACGACTCCGATTGCCCTTTTGGGAAACCGAGATATTTTCTAATAGTTTTTTCATCCCCTTTAAGTCTCTAAAAATATGTTTGACAATATGTTTTTTCCATTGATAAATAATGTATTTTTCTTTAAATAATGACTTATTACTAAGGTAGTGGTACAATGCGAAGCTGATTAAAATTTCATGAGCTCAGTTTTTTCATTGATTTAAGTACAACTTGTGGTACTCAGGCAAAGAAACAATTGGTTACATTTTTACATGATTGTGTTTTGTGGACACTTGACTAAAAGATCAATTTGACCCCAAATGCCTCCCAAAATGTAATGTATTATTAATGTTTTGCATACTATTTCCTCCTCTGTTGTCTTTGTAAACAAAAAGAACAGTCTATTTATTTATTTAGTTAGTCTATGTCATCGGTTAAACATTAGCTTTTGCCATAGCACTTACTAATCTTCCTGGGGTCCACATATTAAAATATATCCAAATAAAACATTAATACAACCATTGAAGCAAGGTCCAAAACTATCAATAATTACATCACATTGATCAAATCAACACATATAATAACAACAAAAATAAAGGCAAAGATTATAGTTCCAACAAACCAACCAAACACACAAACATCCATAATATTCATGAACACAAAGACTACAAGAGTCAGTCATATAGTCTGCTTTAGGTATATCTGCATTTGTTTCCAAAAGTATAACACTTTTGGATTCGCTAATATTGTTTGATAACTTTTTCAATTCCACAGAAGCTCTATACATAACTGTATGTTTCTATAAGATAAGTTTTGGATTTGGGGATAATTAATTGCCATGTATCAACATACCAAGTATACCAACATACATAAACAAGGGGTAATCATGTGTAAAAAAAAAAAAAAAAAGAGAGAGGGGAGTAAATTAGACCGCCTGACGGCACCCAATACAAATGGTAGCCATTGTAGTAATACTTCGAGTCAAAGATGTGAAGCCATAACCTTTAAGTCCAGCAAATAATGATTGATGAACTGAAGACCTGAAATAAGGTTCCTACTAATTTGCTAATGGCAAGTTCTTTGTAGCAGTTACGCGTCAAGAATAATGCTGGTGGAGCCATTTTGCTTCAGTCGGGACATTGCACAATTTGGAGAATTTGGGCCATTTTGTTTCCATAAGATAACATCTTTTTTTCAGATTAGTGGAGAGAAAACATTCAAAATACACACCAAGTGTTAAATTTACTACACTTCAAATTGCATCTGTTGATTTCTCCTGAATTCACCAAAAACACATCTGATAATGCCTGATTGCCATATTTCAACATGGGAAGAGAGGCATATAGCAGCAATTTCAAGTAGTCTTCCATCCATATTATCTGTCCCAAGGGAAATATAGTTTTTTTTCTCATCGATAAGAAAACATGAGGGTCATCATGAGTCAAACTAGGTTTTAATTACACAATTTTAGTGAGATGATCAGCCCACTCACACATATATTTTTACTCACTCGAAAGGTCCAGATGTGAAACAGAGCACATGGTGACTCCTACTCAGTCCTTCCCAGCACAACTGGATGTATACATTCACTTTAAAGTAGTCGGGAATCCAAATAATCAAACCAGATTTCAGGGACGCACCATAAGTTTTGATTACCAAAGCAGTCTTCTTCCTTTGCTGTGCGATGTAGAGAATAGTTTTTTCTCTGCTTTGCAGCAGCCGCAGATGCCCACGGATGAAATCATATTAGTTTCAAAGCCAAATCTGATCACAGTCGGAAGCTCAGAGAAAACATTTGACACACATTCTGATATAAAAACACGGAGTGCAGTTCTTCTCAAATTGATCCAGATCCTGAAACGAATACCAACTCGGCTGCAAACACAAGGATTTGCATGTGTCACTATATCTTAATTATTGGTGTGTATAATTATAGTTGTATAGTCGCAGTAGTAGTGTTTTGTGTAGTTTGTCCTGCGTCCGTCAGCCACCGCATGCATATTTTGAAACAACTATACAAGATGATGCTTCAAAGCAAATATATATCTATTGTTTGTTTTGGTTGTAGCTTAAGAAGAGGCCACATGTTGTAGATTCATGAACTAATTAATAATCATAACATCATTGCATCACTGCTCGTCAGAATCCTCAAAACAAAAAAGTCTTTGTTGTTTACTCATCTCTGTCGGTTTCTCTGCGCTCACATATTGCATGTTGTTTCTTTTTATCCATTATTAATTGCAACAGAAGTCTGTGTTCTGGTGCTGCCTCTGCTGATAAAAGCATGGCGACTCATTTCAGATTTATACAGACATAAACACGTGATCCTTTGCATCAGTCAGATAAAAGAAAACGCAGGTCTTACACAGCTTGCCAGGAGAAATATGCACAGTGTACTATATCAAGCTGTAAACTCAATTCACATTGATCCACCACAGACAAAAGTTTTTTGTATAAATATTTTATTTCAAGATATGACACAAATATTAAAATGTATCCAGATGAAGGATGACTGAAAACACCACCAGTAGGTGGCGATAGATCATTCAATTATTTGTATTATTGTGATGGCTGGTTGTTTCTTAACATTGGTTCGTACTTGATAAGGTGTTGTGAGGCACTGCCCACCAACTTGTTCTTTCCTCTTCCTCTGTGCATGCTGTTGTATTTTGAAAGGATCACAGTCCCTGTTGGGTGGTTATCTTTATTTACCGCCAGTGCAGAGTGGCCCAAGTAAGCTCCACAAAGAGCAAGGGGTCCACCAATTTTTAAAATGACCTTTGTAGGTTTTAAGGCTTGGGTGAGGTGAGATATACGAGCAAATTCAAAATGTAAAAAAACTGGCCTTATCGTGTGGAGCTTGAAAGTTCTCATGCTGTCAGAAAAGGTAGATGAGGTCATTGGACATCAGTTGTTGTTTATTGCTGGTAAAAGATGTGATACAACTGGTCTTGTGCAATGCCAGCGTAGGTGCTCACGACTGTGGTAGTATCAGTGTAAAGGTTTCTGTGGGCGACACAAAGAAAGAGAAGGGTTTATTTATAATATGAATCCACACTTTTTAAAACTGCATCAATGAATCTTTG
The DNA here is from genome assembly GCA_016806645.1 of Ophiodon elongatus. Taxonomy (NCBI): domain Eukaryota; kingdom Metazoa; phylum Chordata; class Actinopteri; order Perciformes; family Hexagrammidae; genus Ophiodon; species Ophiodon elongatus. The sequence continues at coordinate 5,118,750 of JACSYO010000415.1, read as the reverse complement.
CTTAAAATCTCTTACACTGCCTTCTCCTCCAGCTTCAGGCCCTTGATGTTATCCAGGTATCCACTGGCAGTGTTGACGGCATTGTCATAGTAGGACTTGATGGTGCCTGTAATCTTGGTCAGCGTGCCCTCCTCCTCCTCAACGTCCCTCGGAATACGGGAGCTTTCAGCGTCTGCACAAAACAGGTCAGAGGTGTCAAAGGGTACCACATTTTATCAGTAAAACAACACATATTATTTATCACTGATTTATCCTATTCGGAATTACATTTCATGGTCGGGGAATGCACTTACTGAGAGCGAGGAGTGCAACCAGCACAGTAATGACCAGTAGCTTAGTCATGCTGTCACTCGTATCTATGAGGACAGAGAATAGAAAGAGACATTTAAAAGCTTACCTCACTTTATCCACTAGGGTGAGACATTGTCATATACATTTCTCCACTCGTAGGTAGCGGATAGATTTGTGCTGACAGATTTGTGTTGATATTAACTGTCTAAGTCTTTTTTACTCTTCTAGCCTTAAAACAAAACCAAAAATTCTGATTTAGAATTATGTTGAACATAAAATATACGTCGTAAAATATGCATTTTCCCTGAAAGTTTCTCATCTAACATTAAAAAGTCATGCTTTTCTAAGACTGAAGTAAAAGTGTCAGTACTCACTGTATTCCTCTTCAGAAAACAGAATAAGAGCCACCACTGCCCCAACCTGTTTATATAGGAGCAAGAATGTGTTGACTTGTCGCTCCCAGAGCCAAAGTGCACTCTGTGGAAGATAAACCTCCACTGTTGCCCGGTGTGCGTTTCTGGGATTGTGTGTGACATTATGTCTTGATAAAAACAGACATAAGTATCAATGTAAACACAAGAATCGGAATATAAAGGGGCTTTAAACATCATCAAAAGCCACTGAGTGGATTTCATAAGCACAGGAGCTGAAGGGGGGCATCATGTTGGTACATTTCCCATTAACTCTGTGTGTGTGTGCACGCTACCTTTAAATACACCCAGATCAATTAATTTCCATTGATTAGGTTAGCAGTTCATTAATGCAGCACATTCTTACACATTGCCCTGACCACAACCTCCACGAGGAGGCACTTGTTACTTGCACAATGTCGGTGATGCGTTCATGTCAATAGTTACAATAGTCCTAAGTCCTACTAAGATGGCACTATGTCTAGAGTGTGTTGAACACGTCATCCGGCTAATTTGGGTTGTGAAATATTTAGGTAATATTAGGTCAATATTTACTTGGCAACAGTTAAAAGACACCTTGCAGTTATTTTTTTATGAAAAGGTCATTTGGGTTTATTTTTATGTTCTCTCTTCTTCTCTTGTTGTTCGTGGTTTGCTCATACAATTTGTATTTCTTTTTATATAGTAACAATAATACTTAATGTTTGTTAATTCATTTAAAATTATTTTGATGTTACTTTTGAATGAATACATTTTTAGTCAATTTGTTTATCTTTAGTTTTGATTGTTTTGTCATTTTAGCCTTGAGGTTGGTAAAGACTCCATTGTTTACTTCAGGAATTATAAAAACATTTATTTATTTATTCAAATTATTAAATGGCATTCCCTTGGTCAGAGCTTCTCGCATCTATGGTTGAGGTATCTTGTTAATAAAAAATAAAAAACGTAGCAGATTTTTTTTCCCATGAAAACTTTTTTACAGAATTCTGTGATAACAATCTTGTTAATTCAAATAGCGACAGTGAAGTCTCAGTTCTGATCTCATGTTTTCTGGTTTTAGAAATAATTTTCTCTGTAATGGCTACATATTGATCGAGTTTTAAGTAAACATGATCCAGCCTCTAATGTCATGTTGCTTGTGACCCGAGGACTTAGATCAGTTTGAGCAGCTGTGGGCAGCTGTGGGATTCAAACTGTCAGACAGCTTGCGGTTTTCATTGAATCCAGCTGATTCAGTGCTATGATGACATGGCTCTGCTAGAGACGACATTGAACTGCATATTTGAGCTGTCGGGGTTTACAGTGACAAAGACACAGATGCATATAGCAGTTTTGTTGTGTCACGTCTAGAACTCTGTAATTACATAGTAGGGATGTTATTTTTTTATTATATTTAATCAAAATGCTTATAAAGTTATAATCACCAGAATGTCTGAAATGAGGCGGAAATTAAGAACAGCACATCCTGCTGTTCTCACACTGCATGCCATCATTCAAAATGACCTCAGGCTTGGCCAACTGGTAACATCTGTTAATACTAAATAAATTAAATGCTTCATTGAGTTGTGATTCATTGCTCACTGTAACAAAACTGGGACGATGTCTTCAATTAGTGGAGCCTGGAACAATTTTTCTTCGCTCGTAAAATAGTATTGATAGGATAACTTATGCCACAAAATGAGGCTTTATGATATCAACTGTGGAAGTAAACCTTAAATCTCTTGATGAAGAAGCACATTTCAAATTTCAAGTTTCCGTTCATTTTAATGAACACACTCACACATATACAAACACAATCACACAGAGAGTTTGGTTAGTGTATCAAACACATAATACTGTACATGCACAATTTGCATAGGTGGTGTTGGACTTGCTTTTAACTCTGCATGATTTGGCAAAAATTATTATTTGAAAAGAGGCAAAGGATTGTATTTGCATTGTGCATCACGTTTCTCAGCCTGAACTGGTGTAGTTTCTATGATCTATGATCTATTACAGGCTACTGACAGGTGATTTGCTCCAGTTGGTCTTCTTTATTCAGCGGGCAGGAATTTGTCCAGGTAGACCTTGACTTCATCGATGCTGTCGCTCAGGGCTTGGCCGACGTAGCCGCGAACGTAGTATTCATACAGACCCAGCACTGTTGTACGGGCCTTGTCCACCAAGGGACCTGCTTCCTGGCCCAGGCCACTGCACAAATCAGGGAAGACAGATTATTTAAAGAAATCTCCATAGTAAAAAGAGTCATCCACTGCCTAGAAAACTGTGGATTTACATTTCATGTGTAAGTGTATTCTCAAAAGAAATTGGGATATTTCACAGCACATTTATCATTGATGTGGACACTTTTGTCGGTTTCAGGGTAAATAATACAGGACATTCACAGCAAGGATAGTTCTCAGCGAACACTCACGTGGCAACCTTGACGACGGCTTGGAACTCAGGCTTGGTCTGCAGGTCCTCCATGTAGTCTTTGGCAGCCTGTCCACGCACACTGCCTCCGGCTCTCTCCACCAAAGGAGCAGCACCGGCCTGCAGCTTGCTGAAAGCATTCAGCAGCCTCTTGTAGAACACTGATTTCATGGCATCATATTTTTCAACAAGATCGGCCGATGGTGGGGGAATCTCGCACAGGCTCATGGAGACTGGAATGAAATCAGAAAAATAGATTGTTAAGATAGTGTTGTAAAAAATAAAATAATAAACAGATGGGAATCAGTCGAAAGAGCATCAAGATATGTTAATTTGAAAAAGTTATCGATGTGAATTATTGCTTTGGGAAAATAATCAAAGAACCCAAGAAAATCTACTTTGCATATCTTCATAATACTCTTGGTAATTGTATCCAGTTTGTATCTGATTTCTTTGACCAGTATTTAGTGTGTTATTTAAAAATCAGTCCTTATCTTGCATGTCAACCAGATAAATCAGCTAGGAGCCAGCCATGCAACAGTTTCCATTAACTTATTGCAACAAATGCAATAGAAAACATGTTAGATTTGATCATTTATATAAAAAGGATTGAAGAAAAATGTAAAGCATTTACATTTAAAATAAGTTGCTTCAAATGGTTCTGTGTTATGTATAAAGCTTTAGCTGAAAATCAAATCCATAAACTGCAATTGTTCAGATTGTATTGGTATGTTGCCTTACCCTGCAGAGCAAGGAGCAGTGCCACGACGTATTTTGCATTCATCTCTGCAACAAAAGAAAAGAAGAAAAAATCAGTTTGGTGATTCAATATTCTTTTCCACATTTGACATTTTAAACTATACGTAACGATAAACAAGAAGATGAAACGGCAAACACTGAATGCAAAAATCAAATACCTTAATGTTTTACAAATAAAAAATGTTTTAGTGAAATTTATTCAAAAGTAGCTTCAGAAAAGAAGCTGCAAATGCTGCTGCAGTAAGAAGAGCAATTACCTGCTGTTGTGTTGGATGTACGGATCCCAGAAGTGACAGTCTTCTCTGAAAGTGAGTTGTCTGTAACTGGGAGCTCACATCTGGACAGGATGATATAGGGGGGGACTGCAAACAAACGTCATCTGATGAGCATACACACACCTACACATACACGCACGTACGTGCACATACACACTCACATACATGCATGTTCACCTAAACAAAGTCCAATGAACATGATATTCACTTTAAATATTGTATGTTGAAATAGGACTTATGCAACGTTCTTCAAATGAAAGTTTATCTGTATTCATATGGCGATGCACTTGGAGCCCTACTGATAATGGTGTGTTTGCAAAACGTCATTGTGCATACATGTCAAAATCGTTACGTCTCACGTGGCAGAAAACGTTTAAAGCCGCTCATGTGTTGTAACCTACTGCAGTAAAATATATTTTTAGTAGATTAACTCATGCGAATCAATATTTCTTTTACAGTAAATCAGAATAATTTTATGATGTCTGATCAGAGATAGATCAAAGTCAAATGGTCAACAGGTCAACCAACCAGGACATGTCTAGACACATTGTACTGTACCCAGAGCAATGCATGCTGGGATTTCTGCTTTCACCTCTCACCCTCATAACCTGAGACAGCATCCTTGCAGGGTTATAAAAAACATTGTTACAATACTAAACAATTTCCTTTTTCTTCTGTTATTTTTTATTGTTACTTTTTCCATCTGTCCTATACTTCCAGATTTTGTGAAAGAATAACACTTCTACCCTTCTGCAGCCTCTAAAAATAGTAAGAATGATTTGTTCAATAGCAAAACTGAATGTAACTCATTCAATATCACATTCAGTAAAGTGCATATTTAAACTAAGTAACTGTAGATTGTTCTTGTCATATTATACATCATATCATATCATGTATGTTGGTGAATTTACCTTCTGATCACATATTGTATTCATTGCTGCCATTAAACATTACCCCTCTCTCTTTGCTTCTCTTGCAGGACAAGCTGGACCCATACAGCAACAGGCGTTTATTATAGATTATTTCTGTATTTGACATAATTAGCAAAGCCCGATGAAACCTAAAGACATGATCAGTTCAGCATCGAATGGTAATAATTGCAGATATGCCATGTGGTAAGAATATTCATTTATTTGTCAGCTTTCCTTTAGTTTTGAGGGGGTTGATCAGTTGCAGACAGTGGCGTGTAACTGTCAATGGTTATCTGGATCTTCTCCCACACAGTGCCTTTGACGTTAGAGGCCCATTCAACGTAGCTGTCAGTCACTGGTTGGATGTGGTCTTCATAGTAAGCACCAATGAAGCCCAGCACCGTTTCCCCCACATCCTGGACTTTAGATTTGACTTCCCTATGAGATGCACAAGTTCACAAATGAGTAATATGTAACATGGACACACAAATTCGTCGATGTGCACACAAAAGAAATATCTGAACAATTCTGAAAACTGGCAATCATTTACAGAGATATCCAACGTGCTTGCATTGATGATGATGATACTGATAATGATACCTGGTTTTCTCCGTCAGCATCTTCAGTAATCCTGGAGAGTCAGGTTGTATTGAGGCCGGGGTCTGGGCAAAAAGTGGGCCACATGCTGCAGAGGAGGATGTTTGTCAGTGAGGAATAGCAAAGACGCGACAAGCTCAGAAATAAAGGAACTGAGGCTGAGGAAGTAGAATAATTACTTTTAAACCATACCTTGCATTAGTAAGACAAGACCGAAAACAAGCTCTTTGACATGCATCTGCCACGAGAAACACAACTATCACCAGTGTATTGGTCATATATTTTTATAATGGTAAACTAGCACATTATGTCCCTTTTTAATAAAAAAAATCATCACAATTTCAAATGAAACCCCTGATTTCAAAATAGAATTTATTCATTAACATTAGCACAAACGTAGTAGTGAAGAGTGTTTTTACCTTTTTCTCCGGCTCTGGTCAACAGAAGCTGAATCAAACAAGTCTTATCAAGCCATTCTATTTGTATTAGGTAACCGCAACAGCGTGGACATTGGTCCAGATCGGATGACCATTCATCGTGTTGTTTTTTTTCATCATTTTATTGCCGAAAATCTGAGAGACAGCAAAGCAACAGGTCTTTGACTAAAGTGTTAAATAAAACACAAAGAAGGGTTCTTCTTTCTCTCTTATTGTCTCTTAAACAGTTGTGACCTTCTAACAAATACAAAGAAAGCACTTTACACAGAAAATGCATAGACAAATGGACTAACACATTTAGAGAGATTCTATTTAGGTTTTATAAGTCACATGAAAACTACTGGTCATATTTTTAATCCTTCACAGAAAGTTTTGGGATTAGTTTTTCTTTTCTTTGTTAAATGTTATCTGTATCACAATGTCGGTCTGCAGATCTTGAACCCTTGAAATATTTTCAAAATCAACATTAGCTGAGTTCACTAACTGTCCGAGTGCCCTTTGGATCAGATATCTCAAAAACCATTTGGCGTGGGCTGATATGTGTACAAGCCAGTCAAAGTCTCTGTTCTGGCAGTAGGACTATGGTTTTTAGAAGAGTGGAGGACTGGGGGAAGGGGGTCAAACATTTTCGGCCAAGCGGACATTTCTGTGGGCAAAGTCCACCACAGAATCCATAAAATTTGCTTAGGCTCCAGGCCTGCTGAATGTTCTCAATGGCAATAATTCAACACTTCTGTTGAGTTTAGAGTTCATAACAACGACGCACAAACCTGATCTCACAGCTGTCTAAACAGATGGGATCGAAATATTTTCCTTGTTTTTAAATTGTGTGTTTGGTTTTACACATCTGTACTGTCCTGTAGTAGAGTGTTAAAGAAGTTAGAGTAGTGTGTGTGTGTGTGTGTGTGTGTGTGTGGGTGTGTGTGTGTGTGTGTGTGTGCGTGCGTGCATGCGTGCATGCATGCATGTGTGCATGCGTGTGTGTGTGTGTGTCCCTGACATGATTGCAGCCTGCTATTATGCATCAGAAAAGTTATATTTATTATAAAATATGTACATTGAATAAATATAAATACAAAATATAGACAATTTATTAAGTATTGTGTTTTGCTCCAAGTACAACTGTGTTAAAGGTCAAAATCTAGTGTATAAAGGATGTGTGTATATAATGTATACATTTTTGAAAATTATAATGCCCCTTCTTTGTTGTCATTTAACAGCTTTGTGCAAAATTTTAGACAGGGAGGTTGACAACGGAACAATACTGAACATATTTGATCTTAGGGTCTTTTAGTTTAGCCACATCAGGAAGTAGATTTTCCACCAGATCCAACAGTTTAAGCACAAAGCTCTTTTAAAATGTACAATGCCCTCTCTAATCAGTTAGATAGCTGAAAATAATGTACTAAACGACTAAACTAAATGAAGTGAAAGTGATTTGAATATAATTTCAGCCCACACAACTGATGCAATACAATCATAATCTGTGACCTCTGCACACCAGCTGCTGAACTCTGTCACTATGTTCTCTTCAAAAGAACAGATTTCATTGAACTGGGACAACTGGTAAATTATTAACCTGGCATAAACACTGACTTTAGCCCAGGAGTTGTGAAATGCCAGAAAACCAGTCATGTTGGCACTTGCCCTTTGGTACCAGCTTTAACACAAATAAACTATTATCCACAAGATGCTGCTGGCTGTTCTTTGGTTAAGTGATCAGCTTCGGTGCCAATTAATATGATATCGACCCTAGTATGATTTGGTTAAAGTACTTTAAATCCATTAAATTCTGATCAGTCAGTGGTTGGTTGTTTCATGAACTCATCAAGGTAAACTGAATTTTTTGATATTTGGGAATGATTGTTTTATTTATTTATTTAAAAAATATTTTGTATCTAATGTGTCCATAGATCCATCCATTTACTATCCACTTATCTGGTGCTAGGTTGTGGGGGCAGGAGTATTCCAGACATCCCTCTCCTCAGCCACGCTTTCTAGCTCTTTCTAGGGACCCTGAGGTGTTCCCAGGCCAGACAAGATGTATAATCTCTCCAGCGTGTTCTAGATCTACCCTGGGGTCTGTTAACATTTGGACATGCCCAAAATCCTCTAAATGGAGGCATCCAGGAGGTTTCCAGTTTAGATGCCGGAACATCCTCAGCTGGCCCCTTTCGATGTGAAGGAGCAGCAACTCTACTGCGAGCTCCCACCGGATGTCTGTGCTCCTCACCCTATCTCTAAGGCTCAGCCCGGCCATCCTACGTAAGAAGTTAATTTCGGCCGCTAGTATCCTCAATCTCGTTCTTTGACGTCGCTACCCAAAACTCATGACCATAGGTGAAGGTCGTAACATTGATGAACTTATAAATTGACAGTTTTGCCTTCCAGCTCAGCTCCCTCTTAACACAAAATTCAGATAAAATGCCAGTCACTGCTGACGCTGCACCGAACCAACTGTCTGGCTCAAGCTCCATTTTATCGTCACTTGTGATCAAGACCCCAAGATACTTGAACTGCTCCCTCTCTTGGGGCAGTGTCTCACTCCGAACATGTGCAAGCTGAAGGTCACCTTCTGAAAGAGCCAACAGAACCACATCATCTGCAAAGAGACACTCTACTCCCCACAGCTGCACCTTGAAATTATGTAGATGAAAATTATAAACAGGAGTTGGGAAACCCCTGGTGGAGGCCAACATGCATTGGAAACTTGTTTGACTCTGTGCCGAGTATACGGACACAGGTCTCACTTTGGTCATACAAAGACCAGATGGCTCGTAGCAAAGACCCAGGTACCCCGTATTCCCAGTTCTCCCAACAGCACACCCCGGGGGACGCGGTGGTAAGCCTTCTCCAAGTCCACAAAACACATGTAAAACTGAATGGGCAAACTCCCATGACTCCTCCAACAGACCTGCAAGGGTAAAGAGTCTTCAAACTCTGCCTCCTTTGCGAAAGACATGTTATAGGGTTCAGAAGTTTCTCAGAGTGCTCTTTACATTGCTCCATAATATCCTCATTCAGGGTATACAGTTAAACGATTTGCGAGAACTTCCTTGAGGGCATTCAAAAAGACTGTTTGGCCAAACTGTTTTCAGAGACCCCTGGGCCAGCCAAGCCCAAAAGGCTATGTCCCGAGATCTTTCAATGAAATACAGCCTCAACAGAAAATGCAGCGGCAAGGCCATTGCATTTCTTCACAGCATTGGTTAGTTTTTCAAAAAGACCGTAATACCTTACAGGTCTGTTTTAAGTACTTTTTCTCAAGAAAGAAAAAAAAAATAATTAAAACGGTTCTTGATCATGAAAAGATTTTTAGTATGATGAAACACAGATGCACCTCGGTTTAATATAACGCTGAGTGTCCTCTGATTGCATGAGTGGGCTTTTTTAAATGACTAACCGCAAGCCTGGAAACTTTTTTAATCTTCAACCTCTGACAGTTTTCATGTTGGCCTTAAATTTTGTTCCCCAATAACCAATTAAGATCAGGTTAATTGTTAGGTTTTTCTTGTTATGTATCTTGTAAATATGGATTAATTGATTTAATGTAAACAATGCAAAGAATGGAACCCCAGCCTTCATTTAAATGTATTTTTATGCATGTAATATTTTAGATAAATAAATAATCGGCTGCAGTGTTTGTCCCTGTACAAGTGTAATTTTTCCAGGAATTTAAAGAAAATCTATACATGTAATAAGAAAACTGACCTTTCTTTCTTTTATTAATTTTATTGATTATTATTTAAGTGAGATCATTTGAAATGAATCTCCACCCATCAATTAGGGTATTTGTCACTTATTATGAAGTTTAACATTATTTTTAGAACACTGTAAATTATTTCATTTACAGTGTTTGGAGGGGAATTAATTGCAGTCCTTTATCTAACATATGGGAGCCATACTTTTATACACCAGAACTCTTTATTAACGTGTATTTAATGAATTCAGTACATTCAGAAGTTCTTATTTTCTTTCCATTGCGAAACACTGATGCAAACACAGGATGTATATTTAAAAACAAAAACGTTTTTTAATATCTTTATAGCACTTTTTTCACTTTGTTTCTTCAAAAAGATTATTTTCAAATTATATAAAACGTCTCTTTACAGAGGCAACGTAACTATGTCATCTGGTCAGCATAGCAATGTGTCGTTTGAAGAGGTCAGCGGTCCGAGGTGGGGGCGGAGGGCGGGTTGTAGGCTGGAGAAGGGGACATGTCTACTGGTTAATTGCCAACTTCTGCTGAAGTTTGTCAAACTGCTCCTGGAACCAATTCCTGAGGAGGAGAAGACAAAAAAAACACGGGTTACACAGATTCAAATTGTGCATGTGGATATTTGTGTGCCTAATTATTTCTTGATTGTATTTTTACACCGTTTCGCTGTCGAGTTATTGATCCGGGAAATCCGAATCTGTGAATATCTTTCCAACTTTACCTAACTGCTTACCTTGTTTCCACTGCGAAGGGGCTTTCGTGGATGCCTTGAACGGTCGCCTTGGCCTTCTCAGCCAGGTTCTTGGACACCTCAGCCACTTTCTCGCCAAACTCAGCGAACCTCTGCTCCATGGTCTGCTCCTCCTCCTGCTGAGCCTCTGTGGGGGAGAGCGATGTACAGAGACGGACAAAGTTACACGACATGAAAGAAGAAAAACCAAAACGGTAGCAGCGATATTTTTTAATTATTAACCTACCTGTGTATGCGACAAAAGCCAGCATCATCACGGCAACGGCAAGGTACAGTCTCATCTTGGCGGTGACTCTGAGGAGGAAGGAAAAAAGACAGGCTGCGGTTTATTTCTGTCGCGCATAAACACGTTTACATAGCACAAGCATCAAAAGAGAGAATCAACGTTATAGGTCTATAAGTAGCGCCCTGTATGTCAGCACCACAGCGACTGGACAGCTCCCTTTACGTCCAGTCCGTTCTTTACAATTTAATAATTAACAACTAAAAGCGTAATATCCATCTATGTGTTTGAGTTTTCTTTAATTTTGTTGACATTCCAGTGTCGCCATGAATAAGAAACAAGTATCGTCGGGTTAAAGCAAAACTTTTGGATAAATAGGCTACAGTATAGGCTGGAACAATTGTATCTTTGTTGTTTATCTTTCCGTTTCAGCGTCAGTGTCCTGCGGTTAAGAAAGTGACAAAGATATTTTTTTCCACTTCCAAGAGTGATGCAAATGAAATGTCAAACATACCTGTTGTCCGTTTCAGAAGAGGGGAAAAAAAAATGTGTGTTTGAGCATCTAAGCCTATTCCTCTTTATACACATGCTCAGTTTTAGGAGGATGACGTATAACACCAGACTTCAGTCAACACGTCCACGTGGAGACCTTGAGGTATCACTGCCCTCTTGATTTGGCCAGCACCGATGTAATTGCATTAAAAGATACTGGTTATGATAAAGAAGCCACTGAGCAAATAATAATAATTTTGGAAGATTGTGTTATATACAGCACACTGATGAGGTGACCCTAGATAAAGGTCATCACCCACCACTGTGTGCAGTATCTATTCATCCTTTACAAAGAAGAGGGTCTGACTATAGAGATCAGATGGCTCAATTTAATATCAGAAATGGGTCACTGTTACACATTTAGTTTAAAATAAAATCATGATGTGGTAAGAGTGTATCCCTTAGCAACAATAGCGTCAATAGATTGTGAGGTGAGACGTGATGCAGGAGGAGCATAGTTCAGCACTGATAGCATTATAACCAATTGACTTGCACTATTTGGAAGCTCCTTTGGACTTGAAGTGTTAGCCAAGCACTCTGTGTCAAACAGCCTTACATTATTGGTGATGACTAACCGAGATGTTTGATATCAAGTAACTGGACTGCTTCAGGATCCAATTTGACTGTAGACACCTGACTGTCAAAATGAAAATTCATGTTTGTGAGAATAATACACATGATGTAGATTTCAGATGAAATGGTTATTTTTCACTTCCATTGATGCTGATGAAGTGTTTTGGCTAGTTGCACACATCATACCTTTGCGGTGGTCTGAGAAATATTCAGATGCTTTACTTTACTTAAAAGTACTGCATTATAAATAAAAGTCCTGCAAGTAATTATCACGCAGAAGTTTCAGTGTTATATTATTATAATAGTCAATCATTATTATTCATGATTCAACATGTAAGGTTAATATTGTATTTGTTTAAGGTAGAGCTAATTTTAGCTGCTTTAAATATTCTATAACAATGCATCAAAGCAAGACTGACAGGCAAAAACATTGTTTTTTCATACACTGGTCAACATCCAAATAATTTTTTTTCTACACTTTGTCTCTCTGCATTTGTAGATTTCTCCTAAATTCAACAAACATTTGCATTAGACAATGCCTCGTTTGCATATTTAAACATAAAATAATTCTTGATATAAGTAATAACTGGGGAAGTTTCATGATCATATATATTCGTTATGTTTTACCCCATTCCCCTAGTGTTGTTTAAAATGTATGGAATTTTACAAAATATCTTTGAATGCCGTTTTCTCAAAATTATTTTTTCACCCTCATACTCATACCAGTTTCATTCCTATCTATATTCAGAAAGTTTACATAGGGTTTGTTCATATATCATTCATAGTCTGATTTATACAACATTCTATCACTAAAAACATTGCAAAATAAAAAAGATTATGGTTGTACCCAGAATTACCTCTGTAAAAAACACTGACTCTAATATGTCAATAAAATTAAACACGATTTTTTAACCTGGCTTAATCCAATGTTCAGATTGCTTTTCTGGAAATGTATGCAAATTGGAAAACATTCAATAAAATAATGTACCAATGTACATATTTTAAATATACATTTTCAGAAAAATTGTAATTGTAAAAAATAAAAAGATATTTGTCTTAATTTAAGTAATCAACTCGGGAGGTTTCATGACGATATCTAATAGTTAAATATTTTAACCTCTTCACTGGAGTTTTTCCCTTTAAACTGATCATACTTTTTTGTATGTAAAATATCCCTTAGAAAAGTAATAAATAAATGTAGTGGAGTTAAATGTTCAATATTTATAGTATAATAATAGATTTGTAGTTGAATATAAATACAATAACTTTTTCTTTCCGTCTGTACCTTAGTTACATTTTATAATATTTATTGATTCCTTATTCTTTTTGCCAACTCTGCTGATTGAATAGTACCCTAAGACCTACATTTCTAAAGGTATTTTGTTCATGGGGCAGAAGTCACTAGCTTTCACTCTTTAGCAGACTGCTTTTCTGTAATGTCCTGTCCTGTTTTTTTCTGTAATGTCCTGTCCTGTTTTGGTGTATTTTTCCATTTACTTCTCTACTAAGTACCCTATCACCTCATTTGATTTCTCTTTTATCCAGACCTTCCCTTTCTTAAAAGGGAAGTGAGTCAGACAAAACCGTATGTGGTCCATCTTGTAAGTTAGCATGACACAGAAAAACAATACAGTTGGTTGAACTGCAGTAACCCCTCATAACAACTGTGACCTGAGTAAGAGCCAAGAAGTCTTTGTCTGATGATTTGATATCTGTTTTCACACCAAGTGGTCTGCTGCAAAGGGCCAAATGCTTATTTGTCGTGAACAACTTTGTCTATAACGTGCTATTGCTATAATGAATAGCCTACAATTGAGTTAAATGAGCCTTCACATGCCTTAACACCCACATACTACATCTGAAAAACTAAATCGCCATCTCTTTTGTCAGGAAGTGGCCAGTGGGTTTATGTATGAGCTTGTGATTGCGTGCATTTAAGCTCCTCTTGAATAATTGTAGGAGGCATAGGGCGTGAAAGTGCACGTCCTGCGTGCTCCCAATTGGCAATAACAAGCTTACAAAAAGGCTGTTTTTGTGTTTGGCCAAGGGCTCATGTGGTGACTGATTTTGTGTGCCAGCTCTGAAGGGGAGGGAAAGAATGGAAAGAATAAAGGGGTTGCAATAAGAGGGAAAATCTCTGCATGGGGTGTTTTTGGAGGGTTACTTGCAGTCATGGGCTATCTAGCACCTGCTAGTTTGTGAGACTTTTTTTGAAGTTGCTGGGCAGTACTCACAGCGCAGACACCCTATAGGAACAGACAGAGCAGAAGTGCTGATCGCGCAGGATGCTTGTGGTTTTCCTGTTTTTCCGTCCATGACTGATCTGTGCAACAATGGACAGTTTAAAGTAGGAGTTTCACTTGTCTGTTATTTTCCAAATAAACAGTGGTTCCTGAAAGAAGTGATATCATCGAGGGACAAACACCCATCATGGTGTTAGTCATTCTTTCATTTTGCATGCAATGCCCTTTAACACAGATAGAAAGGGTAAACATGTTTTTAGAATTAAACATGTAACAGAATGAGGCTGCTTGTAGAGGAAAGAAGCTTAAATGAACAAATAATTGACTTTCAGAGATATATCAATGTCAATTAATTTTGCATATCTCGACATAAACATACAATTCCAAGCCACAAGTCTTTAAGATTATTGTTACTGGGCATTTGTCTTTATTTCTGTTAGCGTACAGAGAGTTAAAGAGGAAATGTGAAGACATAGAGAGGGGGGGGTGACATCCAACAAAAGTGTCTAGTCCGATTCGAACCATGGATGTTGAAGTTGTAGTCCCCTGGCAACTCAAAATCACTATTATGGCATAATGCAAGCATTAGTTATATTACATTGATTCTCTAATTGTCAGTTCATGTGACCTTTATGAATTCATATTTCATAGTTTTGTCTCAATTCAGACACGTCTTAAACAGTTAATATGTCCTTCATTAAAATGAATCTCAGAAAAATGTGTGTTCTGCTCTTGAAACTCACAGCGTTTGTGTTTCTTTATGAAGCAAATTATGTTTACTTTATCTTCCAAAAAAGAAAACACAGCTGCAACTTTGTGCAGCATGGATTCAAGCGGAGGGGTCAGAGGAGAGGAGAGGAGATGAACAAGGGACAAATGGTGTCCTCTACTGGCCTCTGCTCTAAACTTCAAAGGAAAAGTCCTGCTGAGTTTGATAAGCATACATTTTTCTTTTCTTTCATTTGAGCAGTGACTGATCTGGGTTTAGGACTTTCATCACCATCTTTCCCCCTTAGGCGATCCAGATGTGTAGCAAGCTGAAAATCTCATAATTTGGCTGTTTTGCAACCTCTATAGCATCGCAAAGTTATGTTTCTTAATCACTGTATGACTTGTCAGAAACTTGAAATGTAAATTTAAAAAGACTGGCCACACTGACATTTTTCTATAGATCTTTTTGGGGCAATTTTTCCTTTCTTTAATAGCTGACGGTGAGAGAGAGTGGACATGAGATGCAACAAATGATTCGCTGCCAGAAACAAACATAGCAGTTCAATGATATGCATCTTAACCACTAGGAGGATGAACATGCTTGCAAACATATGCTTGCATGTGGGCACACTCTCTACAAACAGCGTCTGTGCAAATATGAATATCTCTTATTGGCATGTCTGAGCAAAAATGCATATACAAACACACTGATGCAAGACTTTTATTATGGTATGAGCCTAGATAAAGGTAAAAATAATAGCATCACCATAAACAAATTCAATTGAGGGCACAGTGTGTTCCCAAATTCCTGCTTGGATCAAGAGAAAGGAATCTGGGAACAGATCTTTACAAGTCTGGACTAGTAAAACTGCAGGCCGAGTGTTGTGGGGGTTAGCTGCCTGAGGTGTGCAAATGAAGAAAGGGAGAGGACTGGGGTGGAGTACAGAGAGCACGAATAGTAACCTTTTTTTTAATATAAGATTTATTACTTCTGTAGGAACGGTAAGAAACAATTCAGCAAGGAGACATGAGACCCTGTGTTCATGTGTTCATGTGTGGTCAAATCGACCGATAACTTCCTATAAATGCTGTTGTATAATTAGCCCTGTCGCCTTTTGCAGCAATTGCTAACGTAATGGTTAATGATGAAAAATGTAAGTTTATTAGAAGTTGCTCAGGATGATATTGTTAGCACATTTGTTAGTCATTCAGTTTATTTAAGACATGTTCAGCTGCTATATAGACCAAATGTACAATGGAATAGCTTTGTGAAGTCTTCTTAGTGTAACTGAACCTCTTCTTAAATAATAGATTACTCTTGTGTTTGATCATGTTTGATCAGAGAAACAAACAGTGGAAACAGAGCATCTTTTCTAAGTTCTTTATTCACTCAGCACTGTTCAGCACACAGACAGTGTGCTGAACAGAATAACACAGACAGTGTGTTGAACAGTGAGCAGCATGGTGGGCATATGACACACAAGGGACACTATAGTCAGACTAAAGAACAGGCAGCATTACACTCACTGATTGTCAAAAAATGCATCAAGTTTTACATTCTTCTGTGTGAAGCACAGCAACAAGAAATGCAAAGAATACAGAAGGGCAATTTAGTGGTTCACCTCTCGAAAAAACAAGCAGACACATTACTATAGGTGCCCTCATTTTTGATCTTTATTCAGTGCATTTATTGAAAAGAAATAAACTTGTGTTTGGTGCATAGGGGTGTTGTCCTATCCCTGCCTATGAGGACAGCAGTTATGTATACAACCAAACAAAATGTAGGAAGCTCAATACAAAACCTTGAAAAGCAAAGCATATTACCAAAAAATTGTTTCCTGTTTGTGTATTAAAGGCTGTTACTGACTGGGGAGCTTGTGTTCAGTGATCAAGGGAGGTGATATGAGAAGAAAGGGTGACTATGCAGTCAAGAACCCAAACAGACGTTTGATGACTGTTCTGTAAAAGACGCACCTCATCCCCCTCCTTCATCTCATCACCCCCCTTTATCCTGAACAATAGAGCACCCAAATGAAGATATCATCAGTAACTCTCAACTCACACCTTTCCCCCTTCTTTACCAGGGTATTAAGAAATCAGAGTCTTTCTTTAATTAATGGAGGTCTCCTTGACCTTTTCCATGACGTTCTCAACCTGCTCACGGATCTGGGTGGCGTAGGGGGCGATCATCTCGGTCAGTTCGTCGATCTTGCCTTCCAGGGAGGTGCGCAGGTCCTGGACGGTGGCCTCCAGCTGGGTCTTGATGCCCTCAGCCTGGGTCTCCAGCTGCTGGCTCAAGCCTTCAGCCTGGGTCTTCAGAATGGTGGAGATGTCACTCAGCTTCTTGGTGGCGGTGTCACTGGCCTGCTGGACGTAAGGCTCAACATTCTCCTTCATGGTTTCGAAGTTCTGGGAGGTGCGGGACTGGATCTCACCCAGGTAGGTGGCAACGGTGCTTGGGGGGGAAGAAGGAGACGTTTAGATTTCATGTAAAGAAAAAAAGTTTGATAAAGTGTAAAAACCCTCCACCACACTTACTTGTGAATCTCCTCAGTGTCCTTGTTCAGGCGCTTCTTCAGCTTGCGGGAATAGGTGGTGATGCGGCCGCGAACATCATCGGAATTCTGCTCCATCATGGTCTTGAGCTCACCCAGATACTCAGTGCTGCGCTCTTTGGCATCCAGCATGTCCTTCTGGAGTTTGTCGACCAGGAGCTGCAGGTCCTCAGACAGCTGTCCAGTGGAGCTATCGGTGTAGGGGATCAGCTTGGTATTGATGTCATCTCTGTATGCTGTCAGCTCTGCCATGCTGTCAGTGATCAGAGTCCTGGAAGCAGAAGGACAAGATGGTCAGACATTAGGGCAAATTAGGATTGTAACCATAGTTCAAGGATGTGGGTGATCAAAATGCAAAGTTTGGAAATGAGACTAAGAGAAAAGTAGAAAACGGAAAACATTGGAGCAAGTGGAGGTACTGAAACGAAGGATGTAGTGAACTAATCCCTGCCTACTGAAAACAAGATGGCAAGAGAATGATAACATTAACTTACTCTAGCTCCCTGGTGAGCTCAGAGGCCTTGAGGTCCTGCACAACTCCATCAGCCTTTTGGTTCAGGTCAGCGACGTACTGCCAGAAACGATCCACAGTTTCCTCCCATCTTTGTACGGTGGCATCAGCCTGGCGCACAACACGGGCATTGCAGCCTATTATGGGCACAGTGGAAAGGTTGGATAAATATACAAATCTGATCAATGAATTAGTGTTGTCAATCCCAGACCAAGGTAGTGCACTTACCAGTGATGACTGCCAGAGCAAGGATCAGAGCTACAGCCTTCATGATTGTTGGATAGACAGATACTCCTGCAAATTAAAAGGGGGGGGAAGATAAGCAATGCAAAGGCATGAAGCAGAAAGTCTGCCATCAGGTAATATAGCTGTTGTTGTTTTTTTTACTTCCTCCTTGCAAGACTACAATTTAAGCAAGATATATATTTATTTATTTTAAAGAAAAAAGGGTCACCGTTTTAAATAAATGTTGTCATAAGGTATAACTAAGCAGCATGACGATTTTTAAACAATAACTACTCCGAGTCTAACATGGACAGAACAAGCCGAAAGAAGTTTCTATCCACTGGTATTAAATGAGAAGACACCGGGTCTCTGTGCACGCCGCGCGGTGCTGACACTCACCTGAGAGGTTGAGCTTCCTCCGTGCTCCCTGCGTGGTGACTGTGGGTTTTTATACAGTGGCAGGAGACTGTTGCGCGAGAGAGGGGGAGGGAGAAGGGAAGGGGGTGGATGCCCGCGAGCATTCACGTGGTGATGATGATTTGTCTGCACAGATTCCTGTTTCCCTCCACGCAACGTTTCACCAACACCGCGTCCGAAGTTCTCACAGGTTCACGTTGTTTGAGGGGTTGATTAAGCAATCTGGATGTCACGCGAATAACAAGGTGAAAGTTTCCCGTTCGTAGTCGTGAAAAAAATATGTCTCTTCCTTTCACAGCTTACAAAGCCTGTACAACAGTGAACCTTCCATGTCACTGCCAGAGGTAGAAAGTAGCAAATTACATTTTATGAAGTTTTTTGAGGAGGTTAGTTTACTGTTTTCATTATTCCTCTACTCAGAGGTTGGAACAGTTTGCATCTTTTACTCAAATTGTGGTCTCACTACAATGTAAAATAATGTAATATACTCCATTATACTCCAATACAAGTACAAGCTGGTGAGATGAAGCTATCAATCACCTTTATATACCGTTTTATTTAAGTTTTTAATCACAGAACCTGAGTATGTAGGGTTAGTAACTATGGTTGCCAATAATGTATTGGAGTATGAAACAAAGGATTTCTCTCTGAAATGTGGAGTCGGAGTATAAAATAGCATAAAAAATAGAACAAAATGAATCTACCTTAAATTTGTGCTTAAGTTATGCTTGTGTAAATGTACTTTGTTAATTCCCCCACTGAAAGCGGAAATAAAAAAATGTATCAGATCAATTAGTTACTTAGAAAGATGAACTATGAATCATGATGGCATGATGTAATATATTCTGCAACAGTGTTTGAAGAATTTTAGATTTGGCAACATCTCAACAATATACAACAGTGTGTGCCAATAATTGTAATCGAACAAGTGACATTGGTGTTTCTGATTCTTCGACATACTTTGCTGCTAATTCCATTATTTTTATGCACCTTTACTTTTATTATCGGGTGGTATTGCTACTTTTGCTCAAGCACCTATTTTAGTAATTCCTCCACCACTGGGTATTGCAGGTTTTGTGTTAAGTCACTACAACTTTGCAGGTTTTTCTTTGCTCCATGATCACTAAGTATTCTCCTGTGAATATGAATCCCCCTGGCGCCTGGATGCAAATAAGCCTTTTACACTTGCATTGCGATCTAATTAATCTACCATTGCTGACCATTGACACCCCAGCTATCTAGCCCCTGCAGTCACACAACCCCCAACACATATGGCATCTTTGCAAGTCAATCCCACTCAGGTACAGTAACACCACTCTACATAAGAAGGATTACAGGTAATAAAATACAGAGAACATGAATTACTACATTATTACATGTGAACTGGACAATGAACAAAATAAGTAAATTATACAGGAACCATGTAGGAAAAAAAATCATATGTGTATATATATTGTAGGTTACTACAGAGGACAAGAAATGTACATGATTTTTAATTGGTCAATGAAAGGGGATGTTTGATACAGAAAGAAGGTGGTTACCTCAGCTTATTGAGCAACACATATTTGTATGGTGGCAGAGCATAACTGTCACAAATCATCAGTGTGTTTTGCTGCCATTAGTTATGATTTAAAAAAAAGTTTTTTGCTCTGATTCTATCACTGCCTGTGTATAATGACCTTTGCCCTTTAGGACTTGGGCTCTGTGTTGTCATCCAAACATTTTTCTTTCTTACAGAAAACTAACTTTACACAGGAACAAAGTTTAAATGGGTTTGCTTGGTCAGATAATTAGTGTGACATGATAACATTAGTGTGTGATAACCCAAAGGGGTCAACTGTGGGTTAAGCACAAGGAAGACTGTACCTAAATGTACAGTAAATGTACAATTTAAACGCTAATCAATCAACAATGATATGAAACAGGTTGATACAATTTGAAGTAAGATACAATAAGATTGAACTCAATATGTTTAGGTGTCACTTTTCTGTTAAAAACCTTTAGCCTTGATATTCCACAACAGTAGTGTGTAGTGTGTGTCACTGCAGGAGGTGTGTCACACACAGAGAGATACTGTATGTTCAGCTAGATAACAAGTCCAATCCAGTTCAAACACACAAACAAATCAAGATCAGTAATATAATCCCACCATTTTGCCGAAAACTTTGTCACGCAATGACTGTTTTTGTTTTATTTGAAGAACATGTTTGAGCTCTTGTGAAACATTCACCTACACTACTAAGATGCATTTCCAGTATGGCGATAACAGACATAAACTATATATTTTGTGCTTGCATTCTGCAGATGTGAAGGACCACAGTGACCCAACTACACATGTGCACCAACAAAGGTCACAGGCCATACACCACAAACCCAGAATGGCATGCTTGACTTCATCGAACCTCCGGGAGAAAGAGGCAGAGGACAGGAGGGGAAGAGAAACAGAGAGATTCAAGAAGAAGCATGAGGTAATACAGTAAAATATGTGACACAGTCATCAAAACTACAGTGGCTTCTCCTTTTGCTCCACAATAACAGAGGCAATGATTAATGTCTATCAGGAGCAAATGTGTGAGAGGGCATCTTTAGATGGTATGAACAAAAGTAACCCCAGCTGGATGATGGTTTCAGTATAAGGTGGTTTGAAGAACTAGGTTTTTAGTTAAATCCAGATGATCTCATCCCTCCAAACAGGCAATCTGTGGAAACGAATCAGTGAGGTTACTGCAGTTCAGTCTCTGGGTTAAAAGTTGTTAAACTAGGCGTTCAAGTTCAGAATAGAGTGTTTTTCCTGCAGCATATCCCCCATCTATCTCAGAGGAAGCTGATGGGGGACGTGTGCAGACTGAGCCAATTGTCTGAGCAGGGCTGCTGTGTTTATAGCACCGTCTCACTGTAATGAAGGGGTCTCAGGTTTGATGCATAGCAGTTCATGCCTGTCCATCAGCAAAAGTAACCCTGAGTCACATTGCTGCCTGCTGTCATTACTCTTTCAATGCTCAGGGTAAGAGGGTAATCCAATGGTATCCTTTTAGGCTAAAGAACCAAAGCCTCATGTTCAAGCTGAGCAGAAACTTAGTTGGTTGGCAGCATGTTTCTTAATGATCACAAGTATTTTATTTGGCAGAGTATTAGTTTAAATCAGAGTAAATTACATCTAATTAAAGGATTAGCTTGACATTTTAGGAAATACGTTTGTTCGCTTTCATGCTGAGAGTCAGATAATAAGCCAAATACCACTCTAAGGGTCTTACTATAAGAAAGTGCATTGCACAACTCCTCAGCCTGCTTTAATCACCAAAAATGATCACCTGTCCTGCCATAGAAAGTAAGTGATCTGCAGTCAACATGGATTTATCTTTCTTAATTTTTTACTATCTGTTTTCTCCCTTTCTGATTGCACAATACTGGAAAAAACATCTTGTTGTTGCTTTTTAGAATTTGTTTGGGAGGGGTGGGGGGCGGGGAGGGGGTTCTTTGTCATTTATTTACTTAAATAATTATGTAATAACTGGGTTTGTAACGCCCAAATCAACATTTTTTAAAGCTCCAGGTACAAAGAGCAAACTTGTATCATGACAAAATTATTGTAATAGTATAGAACACAAAGTAGGAGAAAGGCCAAGAGTTGGTTTAATCCAGTGGAACCCATAATGTTCGTATTAATAAATCAGGAAAGGTATTACAACTTTTAACATGTAGATTTGAGATATTAACAGAAACCTTCACATAATCAGACATACTATGAAATCAGAGCTGCGTGTGTGCTTGGAGGGTTAATTGTGAGCATAGTGAGTGACAAATGGGGGCAGAACCGAGGAATGTTGTTTGCCACTGGGTAAGGCAGCGTGGGAGCGATCTGGCAGCAGGGATGGAGGCACAAAAGGAAAAATAAAAAACAAGGTGGAAGAAGGACGTGATTATGTGAACTTCCAGTCTTGCAAAGGCAAACCTGAACATGCCCTATCAAAGACCCATAACTTAATCGTACAGAGGCGTGGCAGCGGGGGGCAAGATTTTGCAAGATGAACTGAACAAACAAGAAAGGATTTATTCCCTTCTTATTTTTATGTGGAGCTAAAGTTTCTTGCTTTCTTGCTACTGCCAAAAGTGAAGAATCTGCATGGGAAATGGCTGGCCGCTATGTTGCCCTCACCTGCACATGAATATATATATATATATAAATAAAATGTAGTGACTCTATATGTTCACCAGGTGGCACTAATCTTCTTTTCAGAGATTCTTGTTTCATCAAAAGTCAAGTCCGAAAGTGTTTGGTTTTATGTTCATGTATGAAATGATGAACAGAATATACTATTTTTAAAGCTGATCAAAATGATCAAACCATTTATTCATGTACATGAGTAACCACGTTGGAGATACTGCTTTTCTAGTGTCCGTAACCCATTTAACCACATTGTAATTGCAGTTTTACCTGTGCTTTTGTTTATTTTATTTAATATGAAACATTTGGCATCCTCAGACCTTACCAAACACTCTTTCAAATTTCACCAGGACTTTGTAAATAACCAACAGACTCACAAGTTTATGTTTTGCCTTTATTTTCATAGTATAGCAAGAGAACACAGCGTCTGGTCACAGACCAACACTCAATGTTTATTACTTATCTTTTCTTTTAATACTTTAAATATATATAGTTTAAGACAATTTCAACTTTCAATACTAGTGAACCTTGGGTTTTCATATTATTAAAACATGAACAAGTTATTGTGGATCTGAGAATTGTGTTCATTAGAAGCAGTTTGTTTCAGTTTAACATGAGGTGGAGGTTGACTTAGTTGGCTTTGGCAACAAAGGACTCGTAGAGTGAGGTGAGCTGGGCCTGGAGGTCCTGGGCATAGGGGTCCAGCCTTTCTCTCAGCTCATCAACATAGGGGGCAGCCAATTCTTTCACCTGTTGGGCTCTCTCAGTCACGGGGACCATGCTATCCTGGAAGTCCCTTATGTGCTGGTCCACCTTCAGCTTCAGGTCATCGGTGTAAGGCCCCAGCTGAACCTGCAGATCCTTCACACTCTGCTCCAAGTTGGTCTTAAGCTCCTCACTCTTCTGCATCAGGATGGTCCTCAGGGCCTCAGTGTCCACGGACTCTGCGTATGGGGCGAGCTCCTGTTTGAGCTGCTCCACTCTCTGCTGGATCTGGACTTTCATGTCCTCGGTGTAGGGCTGGAGCTTTTCCCTGACGGTGCTCAGCTCCTGGTTGACACGCTCTCTCAGCACATCGGCCTCTGTGGTAACTTTGGTGATCAGGTCCTGGGCTGCAGGGGGAAGCTGCTCCTGCAGGGTGATTGCATACTTGCCGGCCACATCGGCACTCTCTGTCAGACGGGCACTAGACAAGAGAGGGAAAAGTGTTTACCTTTACGTCATTTATTTTGTGAGAAAAAAATGCAGGTCCGTTAGCATGTCAACAATGGTCACAATGGCCTTGTCCGACATACCTGACATCCTGTCCAAACTGAGACTTCCTGATCATGGCAACGGTGTCATCAGCTGTCTTGGTGGCCTTGGCAACATAGTCCCAGAAGGCATCAGTCAGCACATCCAGCTGTGGCTTGGGTGCATCAGCATAGAAAATGTTGGCATTACAGCCTGTGGGATAGACACACAAACAGTTTAAAGAACAGCTCAACATATTTCAGCCTGATTTGAAATTTTAGGGCATTTATACTATTACAAATGTTTTACCCTTTAGCAAGGCTTGCAGTTCTTTGTCTTGATCATACCAGTAAACAGTTTTTCATGCTCCAAAAATGAATAATGGTAATTTGTTATCATACTCACCACTGAAAACGGCTAGGACGAGCACAGCAAGGACCTTCATGGCTCTTAGATCTTATAACAAGAATATTATATGGTTAGCAAAGCGTGGTCACCAAGAAGTACTTCTCAAATAAAAAGCTCAGGTGCTACTTCAAGCCAATTCTTCATCATCTTACCTGAGTTTGCGAGTGTATCTGCAGGTTCACTTTGCAGCGCTTGTGCTCAGCTGGTGAGGGTCAGCAGCTTATATAGCAAGCCAGACAGTAATGATCCCAAAGTCCAGGGGTTAGTGCCTTGCTGTCACCTTGACTCACCCTACTAACCTCACTTAAACTTTGTTCCAAGAAATTCATGCCACACGTATGCATCAGCCCAAACTGTTACAACAATGCACATACACAATGAGTACATAATAATTTTTCTACAGCTTAATAATCTAAATGACCACTTGCCTGATTTCATTTTTGAATTGCTTTACTTGATGTATACAGCCTAAATGTATGTGTAATTATCCAGTGCAATCCTTAAGTTTAAGCAGAAATGAACTTTGTCCTCAAGTCTTTTCCTATAGACCTGTCTGTAATCACTAAGATGCTTTTTGTAGCCACAGATAACTCCCTGCCAAGACTGTCAAAACACCTCGCCTTAATTTCTTTGATGTCCAGCTTTGATTAGATATACTGTGAATGTTTTATTGTTTATGTTAGCTTGATATGTACCAGCTTACGTAACAGTGGCTCATGGTTCTAGTATGTGTCTACTCTATGTGTCAATTTGGCCAAAGGTTTGTAGACTCAAACACCTTCAGCTTCAGAAGGACAAAGTAGCTGCTGATTCACACCAGACATATTATGGTCCACTTCTCTGAAACCACTTTTAATGAGCAGCATTATATTGCTGTTTACTAGTCTATGGACAAGAAAAGATCCTACACAGTGGCCGAGACTTGAAACTAGAACATTTTATTGAAAATATTTTTGATTGTTTTTGCCCAGAGAATCTTCCAAGACTTTTATACAAATGTGCTTGATATGGATTTTATCTCCTGCTTCTTTTGGTAAACTGTAATTTCAAAGAGTTATAATATGTAGTTTGGTAAATTTGTTCCAAACTATTTATTCCAGTTATTCATCTCAGTAATAATTTGTACAGGTTAACAGTTTAAAGGATGAAGAAGTTTTCAAAATGGAATTTTTATTTACTGCTGCCATAGTACATCTATACAAACAACCAAAGAATATTGCTATTACCCTCACGATGCATTTAGATACACAGCTAAATGCACTATACTGGGACCTCCAAAGATGGGTTACCAGTTTCAGTAGTTAGACAGACAGTGTTGTAAAGTTGAATTTGCGCACTGAGATTTGCAAACTTGAGTTACATTGAGAATTATGTCAGAAGAGAAATAAAATATCATCCGTTAAAGTCGAGACTAGCGAACCGCTCCAAATACGGAAACACCACAAAAGTAATCATTTATACTATTTAAAATGATGTGACTACAAGGCTTTCAGTGAAGACCCTTAATCTGCAAACAGTTTAGTGTTCACTGTCATGATGTTCAGGTTCTGTACTGTATTTTCAGGGCTTCAGGTTTGAGTCTTTATTTGGTTGCGTCCTGTGAGACCGTGTTGAGAGTTTTAAAATAATCAGTCTATATAGTTTTTCAACAAACTTCAGTATCTGACATGCTGTCATGTAAAAAAAATATGTTTGTATGATGTGTTCAGTGACTGTGAAGTGTTCAAGAGGTGTGCTCCCACTCGTGGAGAAGCAAAAGTGTCCATGTCCTCATGAGGGAAAGTTTGTGTTATTTCAATAGTTCAGAGTTTAAAAAAAAGAAACTTTCTGGATAGTAACTCTGTCTTCAGCTCTACAGATCTATTTATGCCACCTTCTGAGACAGAGTGACAACACTGTGTGCTCTTAAAATGTCCTTTCTCATCTCATCTTCCTGTTACTCTAAAAATAACTTTCACCATCTGCCATGAGTTCCAGTATGAAGGCCTGAAATTTAAATGTGTCAGTGAAATACAGTCAGCTTGAATATATTGTACTATACTTGCTGAATACTAAAAGTTGACAATATGTATGATTAAGGTCAGCCTTTTTCACTGAAAAAAAAAAAACATTTTACTGCCTTGCGCTAGTGTATACACGTTGCTTAACCTCATACAAAGTCCACAAATGCAAGCATGCCACGGTTATCTGGAGTTATATGCAGGCTGTTTATACTGGACGACATGGGTAGTTAATTACTATTTACTAAATGCTTTCTAGAAAGGGGTCAGAGAATAAGTAGTGCAATAATTATTGTGGTGTAAGATAGGTTTTATTGTTAGAACATTACCAAAAGCCACATAACCGCTTTATACTGTAAAGATTGTGTCTGTGTGTCTGCATTGTAGCTTCAGTAGTCATGTGATAGTAGCCCTGAGAAGCACCAGAAGCAGGAAGAGAGCCATTGTGACAACATGGAAGGGACTCCTGGACTTTGGGCTCTTGACTTCAATTGGCATGTGGTGTCAGTATATATACATGGAAGTGCCAGTCTGAGGCACCCACAAACCTGTTTAACTCTGAGAGACAAACAAGCCAAGAGCAGGTGAGAATCACATTACATTCCAAACCAAATGTTAAGCAGCAAATACAATTATTGCAACATTTGTAATGCTTCTTGAAAGTTAACTGGATCATTCATTTTTTTCAGCAAGACGCAGTCATGAAGGTGTTTGTTGTACTAGCTATTGCAGTGCTGTCTGGTAAGTTGCAAGCCTTTCTGTTTTTGAATTGTCTTTTCTGTATAGTCAAAGCTAAAGTATGGTATTACTTCAGCAACTAAGAGCAGTCAAAATTAACTGAATGGCTAAAAATCTGCACTGTTCTCAAGCTGTGCTTGTGTCCATCCTTCAGGCTGTCATGCCAACCTCTTCTATGCCGATGCACCCAAGCCACAGCTGGAAGTGCTAACAGATGCTTTCTGGGATTATATTTCCAAGGCCACCCAAACAGCTGACGACACCCTTCAGATGATCAGGAAATCCCAGTTTGGACAGGAAGTCAAGTAAGTTGTGTGACACACAGAACCATGATGACTTGGCCTGTTAGTGAAATGTGTCACATGGTGATTAAGATCGGTATGGTATTGTACAAACCGCTGATGGTCTAACCTTTACTTTGTCTGTCTTCTAGCGCCCGCCTGGCAGACAGCACTGACATCGCCAGCAAGTATGCATTCACCCTGCAGGAGCAACTTCCCCCTGCAGCCCAGGACCTGGTGACCAAGATCACAGCAGAGGCTGATGTGCTGAGAAATGTGCTGACTCAGGAGCTGAGCACTGCCAGGGAAAAGCTTGAGCCCTACACCGAGGACATGAAAGTCCAGATCCAGCAGAGAGTTGAGCAGCTCAAACAGGAGCTCGCCCCATACGCAGAATCCGTGGACTCTGAGGCCCTGAGGACCATCCTGATGCAGAAGAGTGAGGAGCTTAAGACCAACTTGGAGCAGAGTGTGAAGGATCTGCAGTCTCAGCTGGGGCCTTACACCGATGACCTGAAGCTGAAGGTGGACCAGCACCTAAGGGACTTCCAGGATAGCGTGGCCCCCATGACTCAGACGGTCCAGGTTGAGCTGACTCAGAGAGCTAATGTGGTGAAACAGATGGTAGCCCCCTATGCTGAGGACCTGAAGGAAAAGCTGGACCCCTACGCTCAGGACCTCCAGGCCCAGCTCATGTCCCTCTATCAATCCTTTGTCAAAGGCAACTAAGTCAACCTCAACACCTGCTCCATCATTTATCAAGATGCTGGCCTGTTTAAAGCCTGAAATATCTGAATTGTACTATAAACAATATTAAACTAATATTTATTACTAGGTGCAAAGCAAACCTCTGCACTCGTCAAATATGTAAATACTAAGTTTTTATTGTGTGTTGTGAACTTGGTGACTGTAATGTACTTTTTTGTAATTGCTCTAAGTTGACACAAATAAATAGAAGAATCTGGAAAATGTGTATTTGTAGTCTTTCATGGAATATGTAAATCTACAAGAAACATCTGTTTAAGAGCACAGTGTTTTGACGAGCCATCCTGAAAGTACACAGCGCTGACAGAGTATGATTATTACATAAAACATATAGAGGGACAACAAGTGGTATTTTCTTTCCCAGGAGACAACTAGTATTTCTTCCGTGTCTTAACACGTCCTCACTCCTCTCAGTTTCGTTTCCTTCTTAATCAAGATGCAGACTGTTGTTCTCGATCGGGTACTTGTCAACGCTTGCCATAAAACTGCACCTTCATGGTGTCAACAATAAAACCAAGAAATGTCTGTGAGAAACGTGGCTGACCATTTTGATGTGAGAGAGGCCGAGACAAGTCAGTTATGGATGTATCCCATTAGATTTCATGTAGAAAAACCCGATGCATTCTAATTTTATTCAATTTAAAATGACATTAGTTTTGATGGAACTTTGAAACCCACACAATTATGTATGTCATAAAAACCTAAAAATTGCACAACCTCTTATTGTTGTAAATATACAGCGCACAGCCTTAACGTGGAGGGTCAGAGTCCAATGACAATAGAAAATGTGTGGCTCATACTTGAGATATCTAGATATCTTAAGTAAAACCATAAATTATAAACTTGGAGAGGGGGCTGGGGGGGTTGACATGGAATATTTTGTTTTCAGGCTGCAGTGAGTAATAGTTAATGCACTTATAAGATAAAGCCTAAGATTGTACTTTTTTCTCTAACCTACAAGTCCCTAGAATTTAATTTTCCTTTCTTGTAATTGCAGCAATTTAAAGTGCTACATTCAGTGAGACACTGCTATTCAAACTACAGCAAAGGTTTGTGAGACTTTACAAATGCAAATCCGATCTCACATGTTTATGCTCCAGGCTGTTACTACCTAATTAGCACTTGTGTGGACACACAGAATAACTATTCACTGCCTTATCAGTCAAAACAGCCAAAAGGCATCGTTAAGGCATCGACCCCAACGGCCACTTTCTATTACAGGAAGCTAGACACATGTCTGTTCCTTTCAAACTACAACTCAGACCACTGAGAGGAGGGCGGTGTTCTGTGACGCACACACGGCTCCTTGAACAAGACGCATCTTGCTTTAATCACTGTGGTGACAAACAGAGGTTATCTGTTGTTTTGGTGTAGATAAGACGTTGTTACTCGACTGTTTCTGCTGGTTTGAAGAGCAGCTCGGTGCTTGTGGAGATGAGCAGATGTCTGTCTCCTGTCCATTGTAAATGCACTTAGGCCGTGTTGTCAGCTGGTCTGATTTGAGAACAGGATTGTTATGTGGAGATGATCTTGGGGAGGTGCACGCCTCAGATATCATACAATGCAACAGCCCTGTAAGAAATACTTGAAGCTACTGTTTATACTTTGTTGAAACTGTCTCGGGGAGGTTTTATTTTGCCTAAAAATGTTCCACCTTTAATCAACAGCTCCAGTCGGTCTAAAAAAAAAAAATTGACTACAAGCCTGAAAAAGGTAGTATCATTTGGAGAGCAATTTGTATTGGACTGCAAAATACTGTATACTGTGTGTATGTGGCCATTGTAAAGCAGGGGTACGTTATATATAAAGAGTGGTGTCTCTTTATCCCTGTAATCCTGGATTCAGCAGTGGACTTGTGCAGTAATAGCACATGAGCTTGCTGCCCATAAATTGCAGTGGTAGAAAGTGACTACATAGGTTTACACAACCACTGTCATTTTGAGGTACTTGTAGTATACTGTAGTACTTCTATTTTATGTTTTTTTTTATACTTCAACTCTTCTACATTTCTACTACAAGCGAAATATTTTTTTATTTTTATTTTGTTACATTTAATTAACTGCGTAAATGACTTTTGAGATTATATATCCTAAATATATGATCAGTTTATAAAATGTGTTATATTGTTTTAGCATAATAATACTATAAGTAATAATAACAGTATCAACAAAAATAACAATAATATTAATACTAACAATGACAACCACAACAATAATATATGAGGGGTGACTTTGCATAATGAATATTTATACTTTTAATGTTAGGTACTTTTTGTTGCTAGTACTATAACGTAATACTTTAATTAAATAGAGGACTAGTACTTGTAATGGATTATATTTGCATGGTGGTATTCCTACTTTAACATAAGTAAATTATTTAAAAACTGATTGTGGATACTGAACACCCACGCGTGTATGTGTGGGGGAAAATGTAAGTTGCCTTTAGACAGAAGCCTTACCGAATGATTATTACAGTTCTGTATCATGCAACGCTGAGATGTCAGTGTCACCTGTGCCAATAGAAGAGGCTAGACTGCCACCCAGTGGTGAAACTTAATGGAAAATTATTTAAACAATGGCACTGCATTTGCAAAAGACATCATGACAGTCTTCGTGTATGTCTCCACCCGTGCACATCTCCCCTCGGATTGGATCAGTAAATTTGCCACTGGCTGAGTAATTTAGCAGTTCTTAACTTTATATTAGATTTCTTTAGTTGTTTATGTGGATTTATAGACGACTAATACAAAAGAGGTAAAATAACTATTGGTGGATACTGATTCTGATGAATATAAGTCCGATGTGCATTCACTGTACTCTTAGCTCTAGATTTGGTCTCAACTAAATAATAATTTCTTTAGCTACTAAATGCTCCATTATGTTCACCAACTAACTGGTTGCTAACTTTGTTCGTCCCATGTTATGGCCGATGCAACCTGTAAAAACAAGTCGATTTCTACGAATAAGACCGGTTGAAAATGTGTCCCAGGTGTGTCTATAGACCCTCAAAGTATGAGGAAAGACCATCCTCTTTCTACCAAATACTATTCTATAACTTTTTTTCTATACTATGACTTTTTTCAACATAATATACTATGACATTTTGATGCCTTTTTTCAACAAAGCATACTATAACTTCTTCATACTTTATTCAACATACTATACTTTGACTTTTTGCGACAAACCATACTGACTTTTTCCATGCCTTTTTTCGACATAGTCAGTCTTCGACATATTATATAATGTGAAATACATCATAAAGTCAAATTATACTGTCACTGACTATTCAATAATTGTATGTAATGAAAAATACTATTTACAGTCAATGGTAAATCATAGTATAGTATGCCATAAAAGCTTTGCATGTCATAAAACTGTAATAAGTCATAGTATAGTAAGTCATAGAAATGTTATGAAACACAAGTCATAGTACACTTGGCACTGTTGCATACTATATCTTTTTATATAACAGTAATATTGGAATCTGCCATGTTTTACAGTTTATGAGTGCCCTGATGAAGCATTCATGGTCCCACCAGACTCTACTCACAGTATGGGCAACCAGAGGAGGCAGTTTCTGCCAACGTTAAAGCTGTGCAAGCCAGTTCTTAGGCATTTTCAGGCTTTCAAAAAAATCCAGCCTGTGATGGGAGACTTTGGCCAATCACAGATCATTTCAGAGAGAAGTCAATCATTTTGGCTGTTTTCCCCTCAAAAGCTGAAAGCCTGATTCATAGGCAGAATAAGTTAGCAAAGAAAACCGGATGGTAATTATCAAAGACTCACAACCACAGAGCTAACGTTAGATGCTAGCTAACCCGGTGGGGGCTAACAGTCTCATCCCCTCATCTTTTCACCAATGGGATGATGTTTGAAATGAATGACTAGAACAGTACCCAAAATGGTTACCGTTTGCGGCGTGTGCCTGTGCTCGTCTTGTAGGAAAGGCCTAGGACAGAGTGACTGGTGTGCGGTTTTTTTTTTTTTGCCTTTTCCAGAAAACTACCTACTCTAGGGTACAACTTGAATCACAATATGCTGAGGTTATGGATTTATTTTTTTCCCCCACAATCACATAAAAATGAATTGCCTACCCCAGCTTTAAATATCAACATAGCATATCAACATTGCATAACAGATCCCCAAAATAAATTAACCTGGTAATGAGCATATTTCTCCCAGTTCCTCAAGAAGCAATAACAACACCCACTTTTACAAAAAGTTATCACATTTATTTTAATCATCATACATGATCACCATATATTATGTCTAACCACTTACTTGATTTTCACATCACATGTTCTCATGCATCACTGATGCCCTCTGATATACATCTCTCTAGCCTTTGGGTATATCCAATACACCATAAAGGAAAGACATTTGTGCTACAGAATGTAGGCATGGCTCGGCCAGTCCTGGCTCCTTTGTAGTTGCCTTTGTCTCTCTGTCTGCCCCAGAAATCACAGTTGTGAGAGAGTCTCTGAATAAAATTTCTAAAACTTAGTCCAGGTTCCTGTGTGTCTCTGTGCCGGTCCAAGCTGTAGCCTGCGAGCTGGCTCCAGGCAGCCCCCACACCTCTAGCCAATGGTGACACCGAAGCCACACTGGAACTTGTTCTTGCGGTGGTTGAGGAAAGCCCCTAGGGCCAGTGTGAGAGGCAGAGGCAGCAGTTTCTTTTCAAGTGTCGCCCCGACCACCCAGTTACTGTCAACTGTGCCTGCGGAGACGAAAGGTGAGAAAGTGGAAGAACTCC
The DNA here is from genome assembly GCA_016806645.1 of Ophiodon elongatus. Taxonomy (NCBI): domain Eukaryota; kingdom Metazoa; phylum Chordata; class Actinopteri; order Perciformes; family Hexagrammidae; genus Ophiodon; species Ophiodon elongatus. The sequence goes on along the minus strand of JACSYO010000415.1, from coordinate 5,085,837 downwards.
TTTTAAAAAGAAAATCATTTATGTAGCCATTTTGAAATGAGTAGTCACTTTATTATGGGTATTCATACTGTACATTTATTTACCTTTAAAGAGCAAGTTAGCTTTGGGAACGTCCAACTGGTAACCAAAGGATGTTGTGGTTTCTTGCATCCTTGTGCTGCCTTCAAATTCAACTCCTATCTGCAACTGTATTAGAAGACAGAAGTTAAAGGATAGGTTCACATATATTCCAAGCCTATCTCAATACAATACTCACATGAACATTTAAAGAATTAATCCCCACTATGATTTTTGTCCTGTGTGTAAATTGTGTTTCTTTGGGCAGAGGCTATACAGTGGAGGGATAGTAACAAAGGAAAACTGTTGTACTACAAGTAAGACAGCTAAAGCTGAATTTTAGAATTTGTTTTTGCACAGAACGAGGATTGTGGGTTTTGTCCCCATCGCTTATATTCGATTTGCTTTAGGAAAGGACCTTTTGATGGCTAGTATAGACAGGAGGAACAACAGTGACCAAAAACTGGTTCAATGTACATATGGGCAAGTGAGGATTGTTTTAAGACAGACTTGAGAAAATGTGAACCTATCTTTTAAGCTAATCAGGTATTTGAGCAGTTTTGGAAGACAAACCATGACTGATATACAAATATATCCACACACACCTGATCATTGGCTTTGTGATAGTAAGTAGCATGAGCTCCTGCCCCGCCCAAAGTCAATGTAGCAACGAAGTTGTCCCCTAAGGAGAAAAAAAAGGGATTTGAACATCTGAGATGAAATTAGGCAACTAGGCAACTATTTATCTAAATCCAGGTCACACTACAGAAAAGTTAATTAATGTAAAAAGCAAAAATGATTTACCTGTGTACCTGCCTAAGAGGGAGGTCACCGCTCCTTCCTCCCCCGGTCTCCTGTGGTACACTACCTCACCACCAAGAGCCAGAGCTGGTGTGATAGACTGGAGATAGTGGCCCACCAAAATGCCTGAGGGAAAGTAGTAAAAGAGCTATCATTATATACACAGTATAGTCCCTTCTCATCCAGAGTTTGGATGTCTTCCAACATGCATGTCGGTGTGGAATAGTGATGTGCGGGTTGGAGTAAGCTTACTAGAAAACATCACAGGCTCAGGATGGACAACACCTTCAAACAACTATTTGTTCAAGTGTCTCGCCAAAAACTTTATAAGATTACATTTTAACACATACCTTTAAAAACCCGTTTTACTCAACGGGCCTTGAAGGCATCATAATATAACTCAATGGAACCTCCTTTAACACTTCTTAGCTCCGTTATTCAGCCAAGCAGGACTGTGCTGCCCACTGGCTGCTAACAGCTAACGTTAACTAGATCTCCTCCTGCCGATTTCAACAGAGATTTGTTTTTCCCCAATGTAGCATTATTACGGAAATTACAGGACAGAGTTTTTAAACACAGGTGTAAAGTACCAATCTCGCAGTGTAACTGTGTAAAAACTATGTATTTACTATTGTTTGCCCTGTGACTCCATATATTTTTCTGTATTTAACCTACAATTAAAAACGTTTGGCCACATCTGGTTAAGGCTGTTGGAGAATAAATGCTACAACTGGGTCAAGACCCAAGCCAAGCCCCCATGTCGTGCTTGCCTCCTGCTTAGTTAAGTGAAGGGGTCCGAGGTGAACCTCCCGACAACAACAACAGCCCCGGCTTCCTTATCGGTAGTGGTGTCACGGATCAGAGTCACGGATCGGATCAGCACAAAATAAAAAATAAAAAAGGGCGTAAATATAACTTTACGAGATCCCTGATCTTGCTGATGATAATAATTGATGATCCATATTGTTGTTAGATTATAGCAACTGACCAGCTGCTATAAGGCTCCAGACAAAAGAAATGTTGCCACCGTCCCCAAAAAATAATTTCATCCACTCTAAAGTCTGTAAATCAGAAATAATTCTAAATGTTATGTGTTTTTTCTCTCTCATAAAAAAAAAACCACAATTCAAATAAGGAAATAAGTGTATATTGATTGATTAAAACAAATCTTGTCATTAGTAGTTTTAATTCTGTATTATATATTTAAGCAGAGGAAGTGTAAACAGGTCATTCAACTCCAATATTTATTTTATGTTGCTGTGAAAACATCTCCATTCAACTGGATTAATTAATTAATTATGATAATGTAATAAATTACCTTCGCCCAATACTCATTTTCATTGAACAGAGCCTGAACGCATCATAATATAACTGAACGAACCTTTGTTCTCCTCCTGTCAATTTAAACACAGATTGGTTGTTTAAAATGTAACATCAGAGATCAGCGACTGGAAAAGCATAAATGTTGATCGTTATCCACCAATATTTAGTTAAATATGCGATCAGTACATCGTCAGTAAAACTTTATTTCACACTGCAGTGATTAACGTTAAACTGTAATTAATCCGCGGTTCACGAGCGTGCCAAACCGCGAAGGGTGATCTGTACCGATCACGGCTCAACCGTGGTCCGTTAAACCACTACTTATAGGTGGGCTGACCTTAAAGGTGGACCAGCTGTTCTCATCTTAGCCGCTCCATAGGCTGCTCAGTCAAGTGTGACATCTAGTGGTAAAACACTGTATACCGCTCCAGTCCAGTATTGTGGCTTACTATCAAACTTCTTTGAAGATATTTACACCGGCCCAACTCTAAAAACCATGTATAATTTTGTATCAGTACAGAAACCCAGGTATCGAGTCAGCACTGTTTCCAACAATGCCCCGCTGCACTGCATTCAACTGTGTGGATCTGAGGTCCTACAGGATTCTAGTGCCATCGCTTTCTGTTTATCCAGTGTGGGCCAAAGAGGATCTCATCCAAAACACCTTTAGTTCAGCCTTTCAGACGAGGCATCTTTGATGATAAGTAACTTCTAACAAATTAGTGTAGGATACAAAAAAATAGACCTCTGTTGAACTTGTTACGAGGCATTACTAAAACAAGTCATACCAGATCCAACAAGTATGTCTGGATTTCCGAGCGTCACAGCGGAGGTGAAGTCTTCACCACGCCACTCCATGTCACACTGCCAGTTGACAAACTTATGCTGCTGAGTCTGCAACACACAAAAAGTGGAACAACAAATATTCTTAGTGGAATGACAATGTCAGTGACACTTAAAAGCTGAAAAAAGGGACTCGGCATCTGTAAGGCTGTTCCCTGAAAAAGTCCACAAACCTGGATGGCTATTTTGGTGCGCACAGCAGATGTGAGCTGGTGGATGATCTGGGAATTCAGACTACCAGTATTGTCCATATCTCCCACCATGACTGGAAAAGACTATGGGGAACAAAACACACAGTCATCAGTATTCAAGTTGAGCTGTATTTAACAACTGCTTGAGTGCAACTTGTGGACAAACAAAGCAAAACAAACAAAGTATGTTATTCAGTTTTGAAACCTCTTAAAGACAAAACATGTCATTAAAATGATCTAGCTTAACTGTCAGTAAACAATAAAAGGCTTATTATAACCACAGCATTTTTCCAGCTCCTTTGCATGCAGATCCCTGCTGATTGCTTCTAAATACATTTTTCATATACATATATTAGAAGTCTGTATGTTTTTAGTCGCTTCTTTGCTCCATGAATGGGAAAAAAAAGGTCAACGTATATCATAATAAATGTCAACATAATTTTAGGGGTTTGTTGAAGAGATGGGAAAATGATAATTACCTCCGCTGGTCCAATCTGTTTAGTGCCTACGTAGGTGGAACCAAACCGATAACCAGACTCAGCAAGGGTACTGAGGGTAAGAGTATGGCTGACCTGGAAATGGTTACTTAGGCCCTTGTTGACCACTAACCGCACCCCTTCCATTTGCAGAGGGAACACCTCTAAAACAGAAAGTGCAAAAAAAAGAAAAGAAGATGTAATTCAACTTCAGACAATTATTCATGACAATATGCCAATAGTCACTGTTATTATAATACAATGACTTACAGCATTCAGAAATTACTGTCAAACAATACAACGGCTGATTTTCTAACCTTTACATTTGCGGTGGCACTCCTCATATGTGCCTGGGTTTGGGAGTGGGGGGTCTGCATCTGCCGTCTGCTGGCCAGATGTTGGAGGGACTGAAGACAGTGGGGGCATTGTGAACCCTGGAGGGACGGACGCCGACGCCAACCCTTGGACCCCTTGACTACCTCCAGCCGCTGCTGGGGCAGGGCTGGGGGAGGCGGCAGCCAACACACTGCCCATCCTCTGAGACTGTAACAGACTGGGAAGGGGGGGGGGGGGGTAAGAAAGAGAGTAAATTATCCATCCAATTGGCCAATCATATCAATGTAATCCAATCACAAAGCTGCAGGTTACTGTGTTAAAAATAATCCCCAATTAGGTGCGAGACAAAATTGGAAAAGGAACGTTATTAGCTTGAATGACTTGCGAGGTTTTGATATTAAGACATTGGTGATCTGCTTAGCATACAATCACCCACTCATACAGACTGCAGTTAGCTGGATGCATGGACATGAGCTAACATTAACTTAACTAGCTACAGTGAGCGATCTGCACGAGTGTCCCGACAGGAACAGCAACGTTACAGTCTGTCGCAGCTGAGGCCCAGTTTAGTCCGACTCTCTACAGATAATGTGAAGAGATTACAACACAACCTGGTGACCACAGGAAATATAGAGCTGCAACTTTTGGTTTGTTACAATTAGAGATAAGTCGGCAACCGGTAAAACTACCGAGCTGCAGTATTTAAGCTGTGAAGGCTGATGCAAGCTAGCAGGGTTGGTTGGTTAGCTAGCAAGTAACGTTAGCCATGTGGAGACGACCACGAGATCTATTCGTCTTCAAGTGGGGATTACAGTAACTGGGAATACAACATGTGGCCTTTTGACACACTCGACAAGCTTCTCATCATGAAAGCAATCTTGCAATTTAACGTGTTTAGCTACTCACGCTGACGGTATGGGTCCGGGGTAGTCCAACACCGGCAAAGTTCACCACGACGTCCGTGACCGTGGTGGACAAGTGCCCGCCCATTCCCCGAAAGTCAGCCACCGATTGGCCGATATGCATCTAAAGTCATTCGCCATTGGCTGAGCGTAGAGCCGGGACAGGCCTCTCCCGATGACGTCACACAGAGTTCATTCGCTTAACATCCATTTCATTCAATCTCCTGCTGAATGACATTCCAAGGGTACACCCGTTTTAGGGGGCATAGTTCACGACTGCATTTACAAATCATATACCTGGACCACCATGTTATATAAATAAATATAAATAAGCACGTGCATTTTTGTGGACTATTTTTTAAGATGAGAACAGTCAGAGAAACACTAACATTTGACCAAATATAAACAAATAAAAATGACCTGTGGTTTCACAATGGGTCCAGTCTCCAAATTAAGTTAGGTGGATAGAAATGTGGTGGAAAACCTTAACCACACCCAAACCAGAATCCAACTAAAAAAAAAAAAAAGAAAAAAAAGAAAAAAAAAAAAAAAAGTGTGCAAGTGTGGGGTAGACACTAATATCCTGCATTGTGAGAAAGGATCCTTGCTTGGCAGTGTACGAGAACAATTCAAACATTTACTAAAAGCACCAACCTACTAAATTTACAAAGATTGAGACAAAAGAGGAGGAGTCAAATCAGTTGGAGTTTAATGCATTTCGGGCGCTGGCATTGACACATTTAACAGAAAATTGTTGCCTGTCTGTCTTTCTAGTTAAAGCATCTGGTCATCAAGTCATGAAGGTACTCATTTCTCAAGAATACAGTGATGGAACAAAATTGTCTTAAGTTACAGACCAACTGAGAAAATTGTTATGTATTGATTGAAGCCTGTACTGAGGCTGACAAAATTGGGGAACCAAAATATATCAAGGGGAAAAAAAGAAAGCTGGAAATTTCACAGTATTGTTATAAATTTGAAATAATTAATCTTCTGTGACATTGTGCTTAAGTCAAGAAGTCCACGGTTGTAATATATTCTGACAACAAGTCATATATACAATTTGCCGTATGACAAGTTAATTTCTGACAAATAAGGAAAAACTGAAAATCCTTTGCGACCAACTGTGCTTCTTCAAAACTGAAACCAATGAGGAATTGTTTGGGTGCCATTTTACCTACAATACAAAGTTGGGACAAGAGCCTGGGCAAAGTAAGAGGTTTGACGTTACACTAAGGCACTTTGGAGGGGAGGAGGGACAGAATCTACATTGACATGACAGAACAAGTTGGCCGGTAACAACATGTAAACTAAGGCCCAGCTCATCCTGTCATGTTAATTACTGATAACCTCAAAACTTAAGAAAACGCTGCCTGGTGTTTTGACTTTAAAGGGATCAAAGTAATTTCACAATTAAATACCGACATTGTCATTATTGGATCTGTGCTTTGACAAAATGCACTACAATGTCACTGACATTACACTGCCATCTTTAAATTCTTGTTTCCACAGTAAACACTTCAATATAAAAAAGTAACAATTTCACCATCAGCAGCAGATTTCAGATGCTTTACTGGAACACCATAGCAGCCCTCTTTTTACCATCGCAAAGAGCAAAGTGGTCATTTTGGTTTCTGAAGCCATCTCAATTCTTACTTTTGTAACTCTGTCAGCTCTCCCAACTCTGGATCCTTTTTTAAAAAAGGATGGATATGTGTACAATCCGCCTTATTTCACCGCTGCATCCCCAAATGTCAGCAAAAAAGTTAGTCGGCAAAAGTATATTTATAACCAACCTGGAATGATGGCAAAAGTTACAAAAATAACTACACTCAGTGGCCTCGTTATCAAGTGCACCTGCTCAATGTCTAAATCAGCTACTAAATGCAAAAACTACTCTGACCAAACATCTGAATAGAGAAGAAATTTGACTGTGGAATGATTGTTGGTGCCGACGTCCTTGGATTTTCACACTAGTCTAGCCGGTTTACAGGCAACACAAAAAAAAAAAACAACAACCACCCATGAGTGGCAACTGTGACAGCAAAAGTGCCTTTTGTTAATGAGGGAGGTTAGAGGAGAATGGTTGGACTGGTTCAAGTTGACAGGAAGGTGAATAACAAATCACTATGCGTCAGAGCAAAGGTATGCAGACAAAGAGCTGAGGCGAGAGGAGACAGGCTCACCTACACTGCACAGCACATGCATGGATAGATGTCACCTGGCCATGCAAATGATAGGGTCAGAATTTGGTGTAAACAACATGAATCTAACATTTCAAGCTTGTGGCAGCGTAATGAAGGATTTTAAGAATATAATTTTGGCACACTTTTGGCCATTTAATATTAACAGAGCATCATTTTAAAAAAAGGAATGTTTCCAGCAGCTTTTAAATCCCTGGCATAACAAATTATTCAGGTGTATCTAATAAAGTAACCACTGAGTGTAGGAAAAAAAAAAAGAAGCGTGGGTTTCTTTTAGGTCATCTGCTCAAAAAGGCATGTCAGCAGGATCTGCACAATGCCATGTGTAGTTCATCTGCACAGTAAGGATGTGAGCTGGGCTTTATCCTATAAGTCTACCTTTGGTTTCACATTTTCATTCTTACAGCAAAGTACAAAGGGCGACAATGTCCATCTATTGTCGAGTGGCTGATTTCAATGACAGACTTAAGCAATAGCCCAAATCACATGTACAGTGCCCATCTCTGGCATTGTGGCAGAAAGTTCAACTGATCGAAGTTGCAATGGGAAGATGCCAGTTTACTAACATATGCACAGACAGAACTGGAGATTATTGTAAACTCAAACTGGAAATGAAAAGAAATCTAAATTAGACCACTGGGAAACAGAAATCCTCCCTTGGAATCTTGTGTCATGCCTCGTCAATACTATGTGATGAATGCCAGGCGCCGCGTTTCTCCTGAAAAAAAAAGACAAAAGCAGAATAAGACATTTCTGAAGACAACCGGGTGAATGAGTCACTGCTTAAGCACACCTGCAGAGCAGACCGCCGACTGTGTACAAATCTGTGTTGACTGCTGTTTGACAGCCCTCAACCCTTCACCTTTAAATCCTGTAAAACTTCAGTTAAGAGGATATTATCCATTAGCAAGATTGCACTCCTCTAAGCTAGAGTAGTGTTTTGAATAGACTTTAATCTTTTAAATGTCCACCAAAATGCTCAGTCACACACAAACTCAATCTGAACATAAAAATTAAGTTTCTCTCTGAATTCATCTTGGCTATTATTCACCAATTTCTTGCATGAGACTATGAAAAAAGTGGGTTCAATGTCACTAGTCAATCCCTAGACTGGCAACAGATAGCTGCAGTTGAGTAAATAACTAGAATTTGCCTCATCTTCATTGGCCACGGTCGAGGCAGCTTTATATCTTCTAGCCATACAGAGCTGAGCATCAAGTACTTTTTAGTGTCAGATGGACAACTTAAAAATGCTGCTGAAATGTGACTTGTGTAGACTTTGTACAAGTGTTCAGAAGAGCAGACAACACCCCTAACTCTAGATTAGATGATTTGTGCCCAACAATAAAACTGGTTTAACTCGGCTCATAAACCTTAAGATTAAATGTTTTATTTTCAGTCAAGGCTGATTTCTGAGCAATAAAACAAAAGAACTGACCATTCACTCAGATTGCTCCCAGTTCCTTGCTTTTGGCTCCACCGTCGCCACCACCGTCGTCGTCATCTGCATCTGGGTCAACAGAGTGAAACTCTGCCACATACAGGCTCTTATCAATGCAACTGGGGATGGGCTTAATGTCAGTGACCAGTTGATCCTCAATGTTCTTCAGGTTGTAGCGATCTTCTGAAGTTATCAGATTGATGGCCAGACCCAGATGACCGAACCGCCCTGCGAGAGAAGAGACATAGCTTAGCTATTATATATCATTAGCAATAGTGTCATCAAGTCAAGCTGGATATGCCGGATTTTCTAAGTGGTAGCTGTAAAACCACACCTATTGTTGAGAGTGTGAGTCTTTATGAAAAGGTTAATCTTACCTGATCTTCCAATGCGGTGCAGGTAGGTCTCTGCATTTTTGGGGAAGTCAAAGTTGATGACCACATTTACTGCCTGAATGTCAATTCCCCGAGTGAATAGGTCTAAAAGAGAATAAGTACGTAAGTACAACTTACTGACCAAAAATAATTTTAATTTCCACTTTATATGTAAAAAAAACAATATCCTGAACTCTTTATTTACCTGTGCAGACCAGGTTTCTGCACAATCCATTCCTGAAGTCGTGGAACACACGGTTCCTGTATTCCTGCATCATCTTTGCATGAATGTAGAAGCACGAATAACCCAGTTGGGTGATTTTCTTGGCCAGAAGCTCAACCCTCTGGGTTGAGTTACAGAAGATGATAGACTGATTGATCTGAAGCTGAAATAGAAATATATAGATTTAGGAAAATTGATGACTGAATGCCATCTGTGGTATCATATGGGCTACTTGAGCCACAGTTCATATATATTTTGATACCTCAATATAGAATTGCATTTTTTTTTTTTCTTCTATCAAATAAATTGTAAAACCATTAATGAATAAAATAAGTCTTGAAACGTTAAACCAGAAAGGGCTGTGTAACACTGCTATTTCAGCATAGAGTTACTCTTGAACTTTTCTAGACTTTTAGTTTCATACTGGTCCACACTTACCCTAGAAAACAGTGTGTTGAGACAGTGAACCTTTTGTCTTTCTGTAACATAGGCATAGTACTGAGTGATGCCCTTCAAGGTCAGTTCCTCCATCAGGTTGATCTCATAAGGCTTCTTCAGGTGCTTGCTCTGGAAAAGACATTCACAGTGCATTATGAAACCAGATTTCTTGTTTTTACCTCTTCAGAGAACAGTATTGCTGTACGGGTTCTCACCATGAATTTTTGCACACTGATGGGAAAAGTGGCAGAGTAAAGCAGAATCTGACGATCCTTTGGCATGAAGCTGATTATATCTTCTATCAGAACCACAAAGTCCTGGGACAGCAGCTTATCTGCCTGAGTAAAGAGATATATAAAGAAAGACCATTTATAAAAAACACAATCAACAATATTGAAAGTGAATTCAGAAATTAGAAGACACAAACCTACCTCATCCATCACAATCAGCTGGGCCCTATCCATTTTTGCCACACCCTTCTTGATAAGGTCTAGTATCCTGCCTGGAGTAGCAATCACTACATGCACTATTAGGAAAGAAGACGGCACAAACAGCAAATCATGTTAAGTTCCACCGAGAACAGCTGCAAAAAGGACATTGCCTAACTAAGGTCAACAAAAAGTTTTGTTATTCAGCAGATATTTTGTGCCATCGATAAATCTTTATATTTGGTTAAAAAAAAGAAACTTATTTAAAAAGCTTATAAATGTGATCGTTTGAACTGAAATGTTCCAAAAGCAAGAGCAGGAATTGGTATTGAGTCATGACTTCAATGACAAGATAAAGATATCCAATGGCTTCTAGGAAAGAATCATCTTCTTTACGGAAAATTCATTTTCATCATCTTCAATATTAACAGCACAAGTACCTGTCTCATCAAGACGCATGATGTCATCCCTCAAATTGGTGCCACCTGTGGTAGCCATGACCTTGACACCTCCCAGGTGCTTGCTGAGCTGAATGCTGATCTGGCTCATCTGCAGGGCCAACTCTCTGGTTGGCACCATTACAATGGCTGGATTGAGACAGAAATGGGAAGGATGGCCGAATAAATTGTCAAGCATGTTACAAAATGCTAATATAAGCAAAGTCGATGTTTATATATCTGGTATATCCGTCAGTGGTTGCCGTAGACTCTCGTTGCTTTGACGGACAGTGTTGCAAAAAATTCCGTCATAATTATTAGCCGTATTTTTTGATTTTTTAAATGATAAGATATAGGCTAAAGGCGTATTTATAAAAAAAAAAAAAAAAAAAAGGTGCAGTCTATGATTCAAATATTTATTCACGTTTGCTAGCTGTCCGTTCTGTGTGCAATGGAAAAAAGTATTCATACACAGCTTTGTAAATGGGAAACCAACCAAGTGAATCGGACTGAGCCACTCATCAGCCTTGGTGGCTATACTTAATGTAATTTTTCTACATTCAAAGCTTCTTCAAATTTTGGACTGAGGGCTGAGACAGGGGCACAGAGGGCAGCAGTACTATACATGTTATTTTTTTATAATTAATGTATCGAAACAAGATTTTTTATTTATTTATTTATATATAAGGAACAAATATGAACAGAGACACAATACCAACCGGTCACTTTTCATGTCAACACAAAGCAGATACATTTTTTTTATTTTTTCGCATTTGCCTCGGACAGACAACGTCTCGTGGCCGCTTTAATTAGTTCTGAAGGCTCTGCTGCCAGACTGGATTAGACTCTCTAAACGTGGGATTTCCTGATCCTACAAGCAGTCGCGTTAACGAAACCATCATAGTTAAAATAATTACGCCGATGATGGAAAATATTTGACCATCTGCTTATCAAGCAGAGGCAACAGAAACTCACCCTGTATGTGATCCTTCTTCAGATCTATTCTCTCCAGGAGAGGGATGAGGTAGGCTCCACTTTTTCCTGTGCCATTCTTGGCCCGAGCCAAAATATCTCTGCCTGACAGAGCGATGGGGATGCTTTCCTCCTTTTGGTAGACAGACAGGTCCAATCAGTACAATTGGTTAGGTTCCTTGGACCTAAAATCTTTTTTTCCCCAGATATAGGCGCTAGAAATATTTTTCCCACAACCAAACCCTTTGGCCCTGCAGCAACCTTTTTAATAAATAGGTATGCCATATCAACCTGAAGGTTAACATGGCCCCACAACAAAATTTAAATCAGCAATAGATCTTTAATTTTATTCCATCCACGTAGACAACATGCATAGCAACCAATTTTCTGTCATTGGCATGCACGAACAAGAATACGGGGCTATGGGTTTGCATGATCAAATGTCAGAGAGGAGGATGATGTCTAATGAAGATGCCTGAAGTGAATATCTGCATCATTTTGGTGAGTGAAATCTGGAACCATCTCAAATTTGAAACATGGACAAAAATACTGTTCAGGGTTTTAGTAAGTGCAGTTATGTTTTATAATTCTGATTTACAAGAAAGGACTGTGGGTATATTTTAAAAAGGCAGCCTCAAGGTGGTAGAGATAAAAATCAAGTTCACTTCACTATTCACTTACCTGGACAGGGGACGGTTTCTCCCATCCCATTTCAAAGATTCCCATAAGCAATTCCCGCTTTAGGCAGTAGTCTTCAAATTCATTTCCCTTAGTTGATGTCACATCCTGAACCGAGCAGAAACATGAGATTACTGGTCAATAGCATTAAAAGCCAACAAACTTTCAGTGAGTCCAAAACATGTAAAAATAAAACTGTGGAAATGTCCAAGTGGAGTGATGAACTGTGAATCTGAATAATCAGGTCTGCTAATGTTACCGTACCGAAGTTCTCATCCTGGTGTCTCTTGGAGGAAGCTCCAGGCACTTCTTCCAGTCATCACCAAACCTAATTGCAAGAATTTGCATTATGTCAATACAAATAACACAAACAGCCAAAAGAGGGCTCTGAAATATATTGAGCCCCAAAACTATTTTTCACGGTATATTACTCAAAGACTGGGATTCTGGCTGGGAAAATACTTCTTTATATTTCTTCAGAAGTAATAAAAACTCAAAATGTACTAGTCATTATTACATTTGTCAAAACAGGTTTGTGGTTTAATTGTATTGCGCAAGACATCCATATTATAAGCTTTGTTCTCTGGAAAGAAATTAGATTTACATTGGAAGTACAGTGGAAGCAGTCATGCTACAGAACAGAAGAGATTAAACAATACATAAAACTAACATTTCTTTGAGAACATTTAACTGGATCTTACTTGATGCCCCCACTGCTTTGAGGAATGCTGGTCCTTTTCTGGAGGGCATTGGGCTGTTGGGCAGTCCCAAGGAGTCCAGTCTGTCCTCTGAGCTGCCCATTTGCTGGTTTGTTCAAGCCAATCATTGGTGCTGGGTTTGCTGTCCTTGCTGTAGCCATGGGTTCAACACATTAACTGGCAATTTTCCTCAGTATGTTATCTTTGCCTCTTTTTCCACTGATGTTTTGCTTAATGCACCAGTGTGTAAAAAAATAAAACCTTTTTCTTTCTGTTTTTAAAGAATGTATTTTGTACACAATCTGACGGCCAAACCTCTTGAAAAGAAGAGGTCTGCGTATGAATTCTGTCTATTTACAAGACAACTCTCCAAAAAAGGGAGAAATTAACATTCATATGAATAAATAAATCAAATATGTGACCAAAACATAAACTCTTCTGTCAAAACGGTTTGAAGGAGTACTCTTATCCTTGCTGTAATGATGATCCAGAATTTTCTTTGTGTTCTTTGAGTATCTTGGATTTATAAGTCCAAGTGCTATGTTTACACATTCAAAAATGGCCAGTAGTAAAATAAGTTCTGCTTGGTCACGACTCAGACTCTTCTGATTTGTTCCTGTGATATCAAAAAAAAAATCCACAAAAAAGGTCTTTGCCGTGGCTCAAAACTGGCACAAAAAAAGTCACTCTGGCAATTTTGTTTTTTTACATTGATAGTCCACTTTAAATGTCTGTGGTTATCTTGTTCCGGGTTCCTTCAGTTCTGCAGCAGCTGTTGAGATGACAGTCTGCAAAGTGCTTTGGGAATAGCCGATCAACAAAAAAATCCAGGTTACCTGCCAGGAAATAAGCAAACAATCGTGGGAGGTTATTACAAAGCTTTCACCACCAGGACAAAAGAACAACAGCACAATTAACAATGAAGAACCCAAAACTAACGCTTCTGGATATCAGTCACATAAATTTCAGATATGCGCGCATTACCAGCGGCTGTCTTTCATAAGCTGGGACACAAACAAGGCCACGTTTAGGAAAACCATCAATGTCAAAAAACAACAGCGAACGTTAGACCCCAAACTGGTTTTAAAAGTAAAATAAAATTTAAAAAAATGCATCCAAGTACGGTTTGCAAGATTACAGCGCGAATCTGTGGAGTCAACAGCATAATTTTCACATGAAACATTTAATTAAAAACTACAGAACCGGTGCGGCTTTGTTGTGATGTCACGAGCACGAGCTAACCCGATGCTAACTGGAGCTAAAGCAAAGTATTAAAAGCCAAGAACTCAAATCAACCGACGGACCAAGTTGTATTGAAAGTTAGCTCGTTAACGTTAGCCAACGTTGAACAAAACACAAAGTACAGCCAAACCACCGGTACGTTGTCCGGCGGGCATCTACTTCCACCAACACGTTATCGTCGACAGCAAAGTTAGCTCGGAGTAAATTAATCAGTAACGTTAAGTTTCGCCTGTAAATGGCGTTAAAACTTTATGCATAGCAACGTGGCTTCGACCGTTTAGCTAGCATGCTAACATCAACGTTTGAGTCTCGCTCCCGTGTGCGAATAAAAAAAACCCAGTTCAAACTTCCAATCAATAAACGAAGTGCACAAATAAAGTCTGTCTGGCTCCATTTAGCTATCAGTCGGTATTTTAACGGTTTTATTTTACCGGACCAGACGGTTATGTTAGCATGCTAGTGTTAGCTTAGCCGGACTGCGCTAACACAAGCTACACGGTAAATCAATACGCTTAAGAATCGACTCTTAACCGGAGAAAAACGCGCTACCTTCACTTTGCAACATCCACCCTAAGTCTCCCCCGCTGCGCCGTCGCTTAACGTTTCATCGGCGGTTTAATTGAGTTTGGTAAACACTCGCTGTTTCGCGAAATCCACCGAGTTTTCACTCTTTTGTCTCTTCTTTCGGAATATTGACAATTCAACATGGCCGCGCGCTCGTTTTTGGGCTGGTTGTTTGCTCCAAAGGACCTCCCACTGACCAATCACGGCGCTGCTTTCAAATTCGCAAATGTTGCTGCGGGATAAACGGACAAAATCCAGACAAAAGTGGATCTGTTTGTGCATATTTTATGTAAAAAAAAACAAAAAACAAATATCGACAACTTTTGACAGTGATAAAACAACACACACGTGCGCACAGACACACACATACACACACACACGCACAGACACACACACATCTGAAAGGTACTGTGGACATAGATTATTAAAACAATTGTCAGAAAGAAGTATATTAACTGTGCAATATTAAGCAGGTCATGTTACATTGCCCAGCCTTATTGTAAGCAGACTGGAATTTGAAAAGCCTTAAGGTGTCCAAATTTATATGTGTTGCCCTTCATTTTCTGCCATCTCTCGACAGTTCTCAGTACATTTAAAAAAAAAAAAAAGAAGTAAAGGCCAACATACATTTAAAAAAGGGACTCAAGAGTTCACTGAGCCTAGGCTCATGCCCATCATTTACTAACATTCCTTTATGTTCAGCCTCGACTGCATGTACAGTAGTGGCACATTTATGTTGCTTCATAGATGCATATGGAGAAATCCAGCAGTAGCTTGTCAGTTGCTAGTTTGGTCCCAGTCACAACAGCAGCTGGATGAGCAGGGAAGTAGCAGGCAGCTCTCGGTCCAGGCACCTAAACCCAAGGAGGGATGCATCTTTTTGCATGGAATCCAGGGAGAGAAGGCCAGCTTGTAGGGAAGTTTAATTTCAGGTGCAGTCTTTTGCTAGTTTGTCATCCCATTAGCTGAACCTTCTTCTGGAAGTCCTTGTGGGCATTGATGTCTCTTTTTTTAGTTGGCTGTGTGGAGGTAGTTGAAACTTGCACTCAACAATAACTTTGAGCTAGTAAAATGGAAATACAAGCGTAGATGGAGTCTTTGGAGAATGGGAGGCGCTATGATGAGGGGTGTGTGGTGCAGTTAAAGGTGAACAACCACGACTGTGGTTGGGAGATGAGGACCCTAAAGGAGAAGCAAAGAGTACTAATTAGTACAAATTAAATACTGTGATTTACAGTAAGTATCTGTAAGTACCTGCTTGTGTGTGAACATGTGTGCATTTTCTTACCATTTTCCGTAAGGCTGCTCCCATGTGGTGAGACAGACACACAAATCTGGTTGGAGCCTCTCCCTCGTAACACATCTGCTATCTGCAAAACAGTTACAGTTTCTTACAAACTTGCATGCCCGACCTAAAATTGAAGTCACAGTGATCTATAAAAAGATGACTCAAACAAGAATGCACCATTTAGGTCTGTCCTCTAGAGGGAAGGATATACACATTTTCTTTCCATTTCCAACCATTTCGTCCTACTTTTCCAACCAAAGCTGAGTCAAGTAGATTTTGCAATTGTTAGCATTTGTTCTGATGTAATTGAAGTATTGGTGGGATTTTCCATCATTGAAATTATAGTGAGTGATTGGAAATTTGGACAATCACAAAGTACTTGTTCATTCTCAATTTTGGCAACCTTTTGGTGTTCACTGTTTTCTTGACACTATCTGAATTGTCCCGAAGTAGCAACTCACAACCATAAGGAAATGGCCAAACAAACAATATTGTAAAAATGGAATTTTGGTATGGTCTGTCTTATTATGGATCTTTGTTTTTTTATGTCATCCTTTTGCTTACTTTCTTGTTCTTGGCCACCATCACAGGGGTGTCATTTTGGTTGTTCTTGAGGCTGCTGTCAGCTCCACTCTTCAGCAGCAGCCGCACCGTGTCCACCTGACCTCGTCCACAGGCGCTGTGCAGGGCTGTGTTCCCACTGTATGACTGGCTGTTGACATCACAGCCTCTCTGCAAGAGAAAAACAAGAAGTTGAGACAGATGTGATTCATAAAGAAAGCCAAAGCATACATAGAAAGTGAAACAGAAGATAGATCCATTGAGAGGGTGAGTTCGGTCAGATAGGAGAGAAGAAGAAGAGACAATGCTTTAAAAGGAGTGATTAAGAAAGGAGAAAAGATCATTCTGTCCATGTACAACACATCAGCTCTCATAATAGAGCTAAACTATGACTATTTTGCTCCAATTCTTTGAAGTTCTTATCTTTAAGCTAGAAAAGAATGGGAATCTCAGTATGCAGCTTATGAGCTGGAAAGAGACCACCAGAATTATCAAATAGAGCTGAGTCACAACCCTTCTCTCCCCTCCTTCCTACCTGCCCACACACCCTCATTACCTCAATGAGGAAGTTGACCATGTCTGCGTTATTGCTCTCCACTGCGTGCATGAGAGGACTCTGGCCACTCTTGATGTCCTAATTAGAGAGAAAAAAAACACCACGGGAAAAGTCAGAGGATGCACAGACGGTAAATGTGAAATTTCTGATGTTGTGAAACTTTGTCAGTGCTGAGTCAATGCAGCACAGGCACTGACCATAACATTGATGTTAGCGCCTGCATCCAGCAGCATTCTGGCCAAATCTCTCTGGCCACGCAGCACTGCTAGATGGAGAGGGCTCAAACCTGATAACAGTGACAAAGCAGAACCTGAGTTTCACAGTTAGCATATGCAAATACACATAGACACATACAGCGTGCATAAATTGTGAATGCATATACACACTCCTGCCTGAAACTGTTTGTACATATACTAACTCCACACACAGTATAAACTCTCAGAGACATAGGCAGTATATGGCACATGTTCTACTCAAAGGCAAAGTAATGGTTTATTAACAGATGTTACATGAGAAGTACAGAATAGGATATTTAAAACAAACATTAAAAGGATTCTAAAACTTTAAAGTGATTCAAAAGATGAAACTACTGACAGCGCAGGATGCTAGGATAAGTAATCTTCTGGAAGGGTTTTTCCGGCCATGTGAAGCAAAATAACTAAATGCTGGTTTGTGATGCTTTGTTGGGACTGGACAAGAAATCTCTGATTCTATGCTATTAAAATGAATAGACTTTGTTCTGAAGGTGCTGCCATGTTGTTAGATCTGATCCCTACATACAAACTCAGTTCCACTAACATTTTAGATGTGTATATTTTGGGGGCTTTCTCCTGTACCCAGACACCCAATAAAAATGTCTCCTGTGCTGTGACATCACAGGCATACGATGGAGATGTGGCAATATGACCAGACTACACCAGACCACAAAGGAAGGACATGTCTTGTGCTCTTCCTACCCACACACCCAAAAACAACCAAAACCATACCTGACTTCTTATGCCCCAACCAACTAGTAAATAGTCTGTGGGGTGTTCACCTATTTGAGCATTTTACTACTTGCAAGTGTATTGTAAATTACTCTGTATCAAAGTGTCTGCAATATCTAGATGTAAATGAAAACTGGGTCACAAACACAGGGAGTATATGAGAAAAAGGCAACTGAAATTTTACTATTTCATAAAAGTCAGCAATGCTGAGACAAAGTTGATAATGACTTTGTGTGGGTTCAGATCCTAAATCTTTCTTTGTCAAGAACAACTTCAGTACAACACAGACCAAGGTGCTTCTTCTGTAGACTACAACTT
>JACSYO010000415.1:4942500-5062500 GCA_016806645.1 Ophiodon elongatus | reverse complement strand
CTTTCACTTGTATAGATCTTTTCTGGTCTTCCGACCACTCAAAGCGCTTTAACACTACATGTCATTCACTCATTCATACATTGATGGCAGGGGCTACCATGCAAGGTGCCACCTGCCCATCAGGACTCTAACTAACCATTCATACCCATTCACACACCGCAGGCTTGTTAAGCGCCTTGCCCAAGGGCACATCGATATGGACTAGCGGAGCCGAGGGGATCGAACCGCCGATCCTCTGATTGGACGGCCCTGCTCTACCACTGATCCACCGTCTTTCATAGAACTGAAACATTAAAAAAATATTTCTGTGCATTGGATGGCTGCCACATTTGAAAGGAAGACAACATTTCCCTCAAATGTCTATTGATTTGAATTCTGCATTCGCAAAAAAGTAATGATAGCAGCTGTGTGTGCATGCATGTATGTGTGTGTGTATTTAAAGTGCATTTGGTTTACCTGACGGAGGTTGTTGTAGACATCAAGGCCTCTGCGAGCCAACAGCAGGAGTTGGATCAGTTTGTGGACGAAGGCCAACTGCTCCTGTACCACTGCTATGTGGAGAGCTCTGTAATGAAAACAACAACAACAAAAATAGTTGAAAGCTAAATGCTGAAGAAGTTTACAAAGGGTTTTTAACTGGGTCACAGGTGCATGACATAGTGACCAACTGACACTTAACTTCTTAAGTAGAACATTCCCGATCTGATAACTAATCAGAACTAATACTTTACATGTGTAATATGTAGGTAAAGAGATATACATAAGTGCAATAATCTCCACAATGGCATGGCATTGTATTTCAGCAGTATTTATTGATGTTTTTGCTGAAAACCTACGTCTGTGAACTGTTAAACTCAGTGCACTTTAAGTAAAATTTAAAAAAGAGCTGCAAGATCTGCAACCTTTGTAATTACAATCACAAGGGAGACAAGTATCATATCTTTTTTTAATATAAGTATGTAAGCATAAGTAATTACAGAGAAAGGGATTCGTCAAAGTATTATTTACATCGCTTGTTAATTCAAACATAAATAATTTGTGTTATTACAGTCAGATAAGCCAAACATTATGTGAAGAACATCCTTCCTTTGTTTTAGTGACATTTAGTATACTTTATCCATGCTGTGTCCCATTGTTTTGTTATTATTGTACGTTTTGTTTGTTTTTTTGTTTGTACTCCATACCATGTGATCATGTTCCTGGGCACAGAAATAAATGAAATGAAACAAATCACTTTCTCACGATCAACATTTTGGGAATTGCTCTTATTTGCTCTCTTGCTGAGAGTTAGATGAGAAGATTAATACCAGCCTGAGGTCTGTTGCTTAAATATAAGGTCACAGTCAACAGCTGGTTAGTTTAGCATAAAGACGTTATAACAAAAGCCACCTACCAGCACCTCTAAAGTTCACGTTATAGCTCAGCTTTACCCATTTTCTCATCTTTTTCGTAATCTAAGATGAGCAGTTATTGAACTATTGCTTTAAATAAATATAGTCTATATCATTCATTTGGGATGGCCTTTAAATCTAACATGTGAAGGACGTTTGTCAGAAGTATCAAATTCTACTTTAAAACAACAATTTTATAAAAATTGTCATATACAGGCACATCTCTCTCAGCACAACTCATCTGCTGTGAAGCGCCTAGGGAGAAACTTGGTTCAGTGTCTCACTCAAGGACACTTCAACAAGGTAATTGGTAAATGGACTTGCATTTATATAGAGCTTTTTTAGTCTTTCAGTCGCTTAAAGTGCTGCAATTCATGTCAAAATGCAAGGACATTGCAACACATGCAAACTGAAGCAGTACTGATCTTACGAATAGAGGACGACATGTATGTCTGACCCACAACCACCCCGACAAACCACGACACGCCACGACACTTCGACATGCAGACAGTAGGAGCCAGAGATCAAACTGCCAACCTTGTAGTTAAAGGACGAAGAGCTCTACCCACTGAGCCACCCCTAACTTAAAAAACTAAAAACTGGATTTAAGTTATCCAATGAGCTTCACAGATAGAGTCACAGGCATGACTCACACCACCGTTATCACAGCCTTATCAAGATTAAGGGGAAACCACTATCTGTGGTCTCTACGTGAAGCGAAAGAACAAACGCAGGCCAAAGTTTAGGACAGGGAAAAGCAGAAAACCAAGCAGGGGGAGGGGCATGCTGTAGAAAACCATGTAGCAGTTTTCAGCATTTTTCTTTTTCAAGAAAGCAGCTTCCAGTAAGAGCCTGACTGATTTTATGTCACTTCCTGTTGTCAGTAACAATGGCAGCATTCTTTAACTCGCTCTGTGTGCTGTGAAATCCAGCCATTAAGCGGTATGGTTTCTGACAGGGGCTTTCTGTAGGTTCACTCAGTCAGCTTCATCCAATGGATAGGTCCCATTCAGACATACAGTAAAATCATGGTACAGGAAACAGGGGAGCTTCTTGAGAAGTTAAAAGCACCCTTTCATATAATTTGAGGTCAGAACATAAGTTCTTACAGTGGCAAAATCATTTGCAACACTTCCTCTCCCACTGACGTGAAGTAATTAATTACACTAATATCCTGCCTGAATGGATAAAGATGAAAGACCTCTTTGAGCAAACAACAGACACTGTTCAGAAACTCGTCAACACCTTTTTGCACATTTTATTAAAACTGGTATGTGTTCAAGGAATCTATCTATCTACCTTATTACAGTATCGCATTACTCTAATGATCTCGTCCAACCATATATAAACCAAACAGTTTACATAATCTCTACATTCATAGTGGAAACATTCAAATTATTTAACAACTTGATGAAAGCAAGTATGAACAGAATAATGCTTTTGGTCTGTAAAACTGAAGGATAAGCATGTGCCAGCATTCACTTGGTGGTTTCAGGAAAAAACAGCCATGCTCTACTATGTTTGTGGATATAATTCAACTTTAAATTTTACCACCAACAAAGCGAATGCAAATAGTGGATAATGCATGTTTACATTGGTCATGAACGAGCTAGCATGGACATCAACTCTCAAACTAAATGATCCTGTGCAAGAGCAGGTTGAAACTGCAACTGTAATAAACAATCAGATGATTTACCAACAGCAGAAAAAGCAGAACTGTATTTTAGAACAGGAGTAAGCACGGCATTTCTCTCCTCAGCTGGTCCTTGTTCCTTTTACTGAGCTCAGAATAGTGAACAAATATGTCTCACAAAATATCTATTAATCATATAAAGTGACTTGTTCTCTTCTTATACACGACTGCATCCATCTCTCTCTTTTTCCTCTCAAGATGAAACTGTACTGTTTCTAGTTCCTGGAAGTGGGGCAGACCACAACCCCAGATAACCCCAGGCACAGCGGCACTGACGCAGACAGGAGTCCTGAGCCTGCCGCATTAACACTGACAGTCCCAGTGTATCTGTGTGTGTGCGTGTGTGTGTGTGTGTGTGAGTGAGAGAGAGAGAGAGAGAGAAAGAAAGAAGAAAAGAGACTGCGATAAAAAAAGAGAAGGCTGCATCGTGTGGTATCCTGTTTGGTGTGGAGGGTGAGAACCTATAGCCAAACTGAATGATCCAACTGAAGCCTAACATATCCTGTGGTCTGTGGAGTAGCTGAGCAATGAGGTGATGTGTCAGTGCGTGTGAATAGTAAACAAAAGAGAAGCAGAGTAGCACCACAGTCCAGTTAACAAGAAATTATGGTTTATAGTCCACTGGGCTCATCACAAAGAATTATGCTACACCCATATTTTGCAGGTAGAGGTATTCATATGGGAAACCTGGATGAGCAAGCAATGGGTTTTTCCCCCCAGAGAACAGTAAAAGCCGGTCGTAGGACTGTGGACCCAGGTCATATAACACAGTGACCCATTCACACCATAAGCAAACACTGTCTTTACCTATGTTGTTGCTTCAGTGTGAACAGGGAATACGTGTCTGGCTGTGGGACTCAAGACAAATATACAATGCAAAATGAGAGAAAGAAAAAAGAGGTACATCTCTGGGGACAAGTTGACGTGTTGATGAATATAGAAAATATCTTAGCGCAGGCTCAGTTTTTTGCCGGTTTAGAGTGTTTCATGCGAGTGGCGTGGCTCTACGGATGGTAATGTCAGTAATTCTATTGGTACACCACTTTGGTCCTGACTGAAATATCCCAAGAATTTGATGGATTGCCTTGAAATTTGGCACGGATTGCTATGGTAACCAGAGGATAAATCCTAATGACTTTTGTGATCCTCTGATTTTTCCTCTAGCACTTTGAGGTTGACAGAATGAACTGTTATAACTTTTTCGTCAACTTCTTGTTTTTTTCCAAATACCTAAAAACTACATTTCTGTCGACTTCAACTGTTCTTTACAATTAGTGCCAATTAGCAAATATTAGCATGCTAACACGATGGTGAACATGTTAAATATTACTTGCTTAACATCAGCATGTTAGCGCTGTAACCGTAAGCATGTTGCCCTGCCGACAGATGCATACAATTCAAAGCATGTGTTTAGCCTCACAGTACCACTGGTGTGGCTGTAGACTTTACATGTTGTTTTGGTGTTTGTGTGTCTTTTCTGAAACAAAAAGCTGAATGTTTATATCTGGACCAGGACATGTGCAGAATCAAAATACCATAAAAAAGAAAAACAAAGTATTGGGTCGACATGCCATAGTCTGCAATTACAATATTGACCCAGTAAAGGTGTTTACGTGACAGTTTCAATGATCACAGTGTTGCCAAACTCAGCAGATAATGGTGTTATTGTGCAGGTAAATGGACTGCATGACATGTAAGAATACATTTGTACGAGCTGTAAGGCAATCAACACATATGCACATCTTCATTACAAATGAAAGCGTGGATAAGCAAGTGACACATAACAGAAATGGAGAGAGAGAGAGAGAGAGAGAGAGCGAGAGAGAGAGAGAGAGAGAGAGAGAGAGATGAAGCGCATAAAAAGAAAGCGGTAAATGAGGAAGTAAGGAGCGGATGTTTGGGTTTTTTGAGACCATTCATTTAAAAACACAGAGAAGAAAAGAAAAAAAAGACTGAGACACCTGAGAAAAACCGCAATCTTGTTCAAAAACTGAGCACTCACTGGTTTTCCCGAAACTAAGGGGCTCAGAGGCGCTGAGAACCGACGATGAACACCCCATTGACGTAAGAGTAGGCGCATGCTCATTGTCACTTACATTATGCATACACGCACACACATACGCACACACACACATGTAAATACAGGCAGTGTGAAGGGGGGCTGAGAATGTTTCTTTCAGCAGAATTCACACTAAGTTTCAAACAACCACAAAGTAGGTACTACACAAGCCAGCCAATGTCTCAACTGCATTACAAAGGGGTTAGATTTTGTGAAAATTCTCTGCACTGCAGCTTTGTTGCATTAAGTCACGACTAGTAACATAATGTTCATATCTGTTCTTCTTTTTGGCTTTATGTCTGCACTGCAAATTTGAATAAGTGTCAACGATTTGTAGGAAGTGAAGGTGAAAAATAAAAACAGACATAGGTTGCCACACTGTCAATCACATATATATATATTCAGACATTGACCTTTGCAAGTATAAAAATGAAAAAGTACTTTTTATCATGGCTATTGCAAGAGTCACCATACATTGCATTCTCCTTATTCGCTGGCCACTGTCTGTTAATAGCGGATGTGTTATAGTGATTATGAGTCTCTGAAGCCGATATGGGACAATAAGCAGCTGCTTGTCATGGGACTTATGGCTCCGCTACATGTTGATCATCACGGGTTGGTTTCGATTGGATGCAAATAATGCTGATACTTTTTTGAAACAGCAACATCAAAGTAATTTAATTCTTGGACATGCTATTTTGTCATATGACTGTTTGTGTGTGTGTGTGTGTGTGTGTGTGCGGGTGTGTGTGTGTGTGTGTGTGTGTGTTCTCGTATGAGTTTGACATTTCAGTTTGTGTGTGGGCGGGCGGGTGGGTGGGTGGGTGTTAAAACTTTAGACAAAGTAAAGTAATCATGCGTTAAAGTTAAATATTTGCATTAATTCAGTCTCGAGAACTCCTCCAATGTCCTGTGCAGTGTTCTCATTCTCAACCCCCCATCCTACACTGAGATACTTAAAATTAAAGATTGGTCAACACACACACTGTCACATACATGTGATGCATATTTATTCAAGACGCTCAGATTCAAGTGCTACAGATTCAAGGTTGTTGTGTTAGATCAAAGTATCCGTTGGCGAATCATTCCTGGTCTACACTTAACCAGTTTCCCTTACAGGAAGTGAAACAGCAGTAACTAATTTAAGTGGATGAGGAGGGGGGCTGACTGTACCTGTTCAACATGCAAAACCAGGTGAGTAACAGACTGCATAACAAATAATCTGAGATGATGTTACAGGCATCTCACAAACAACATCCAGGTTGCGCAACACCAAAAGCTTTGTTTATGAGGTGAGACCGTTAAACGTTGTTTGGGTCCAGCCCTGTGAGTCGTTTTGACGTATTGACCACGTATTGAGTGTTTATGTTACCGATCTAATTTCCCTTTTTACGAAAATGGTAATTGTTGCCCTTTGAGAAGAGAGGTCACGTAGTAAAAGTGTGTCAGGCCCCCAGAGAGCGGATCTGCATTCACTGGCAAGGAGCTACGATGCAGACTGAAATGTCACAGGACTTCTTCATTCGAGACATTTTAACATGTCACAGTAGGAAAAGCTGAGGGGTAAATGAAAATAATTAATGATGAGGGTTGCTGGGTCCTGGTATTGTGCTTTGCTGGGTCACTGTCACTGGCTTACTGGGATGTTGGCATTTTCAACTCCAACAAGTTAAAATGTCTGCTGTGGAAAAGGCCTATTGGTTCGCAAATTTGAGAATGCAGCTCGACAGAAAGATATACCAGATCCAAGAAGTTAACAATGTTTTGTATGTTCAATTTAAGCTATACATCTCAATCAAACTCTTGGTCTCTACAGCTGTAGATGATCTGGGTCCGTCTAAAGAAAAGGACGATGAATGCTCTAAATCTGCTGGAAATCCCATGAAAGTTTATGACTGTGGTAAGTTTACAGATCTGAGAATTGTGCCAAGTTTCGACTGTCAACACAGCCATCCGACTAAAATGCGGTAATTCAAAAAAAGTATAAGTTGTAGTTGTATAAATTATAGTATACTCGTTTAAGCTAAATGTATGGATACGTGACTTCCAACCAAAGCCAGTTTAAAGATATTAACATACGTGTCTCCGTCTTCATCTTGATGTGTAGCCAGAGCGATACCAGTCCGCAGGCTTTCGGCTTGGTGGATCAGAGGGTGGCTCGGCTCGGGGACAGGGGACAAATGGTACACTGGGTATGGACCTGCTCAGGAACGACACAAAAAGCGAGAGATGGAAAGACATAGCAGGTGGAAGAGGGGAAGAGGAAAATTAGAAAATTATAAAGATACATATACAAATTTTCTTTTTTTTGCAATATGGAAGTGTGCAACTGTGCATGTAGAAGTCTCTGTGTAGTATTCAGTAATGAGTTGACCCAGTGAGCTACTTAAACAGCGCAGGAGAATAGATGACTGGACATTTTCTCTTTGATTCAGCAGCTGCTGCATCAAACGCCACTGTGTTTTCAAGCAAAACGTTGAAGTGTGACAAAGATCAGAAAGTATTCCTGTCACATATCCTCTGAGTTTAAAATAAAAAATCAATAAAATAAAAAGTTATTGGGTTTACTGGGGTAATAGACTGAATGTTGGTCAGTAACGCTTACCGTAATCAAACGGGTGCAGGAAGCGAATGGAATATCCATCTGGACTCTGCCCTGCCTCTTGAACCAGCCGGAGAGTCGCTGGCGCTGCGTCGAGCCTGCTTTCATTCGCGTTTGTTTCCAAACGACCGGCAAAACTCTCTCGTAACGTGTGGTCCGCATCTACCGCAGGAGAAATGCGATCTCCGCTCTCCGGTAAAGCCGGGGACTGCGTGTGGGTCTCCGGCTCGACGGGAATCGGGCGTTTCCTAAAAGGCAGCCTGTAGGGAGATGTGTCCGCTGGCCGTTTGCGAGCAGCGCCGTGCTCTGGGCCCGGCGCGCTTCTGACCGCGGGGCACTGTATTTCCGATCTGTCTTTTCCTGTGCACGCAGGTGAGCCGTCTGTCCCTCGAGCGTCCTTGGCGCGACCTTTGCAGTCCGGAGTCCTCGACCCGGCGCTCCCACGCTCTCTGTTAGTGGTGCGCAGATCCAGCGGCGCGGTGGAAACCGACTGGTGGTCACCGTTCATGGTCATGATCCTCGGCATCAACTGGGGGGCGACGCGCTCGGGATCTGAAGAAGTGTCAGGTGTGTGCGCGCGTGGAGAAAACTTCTCGACGTTCAGTGACAGTTTGGTGGTGGGATCAGTCCAATCCAAAGTGGCCAATGGTGCGCTTTTTTTTCCCATTCCCACGAAATCAAACGGGCAGCGATCAAATCATCATCGTCTGGTTCCTTTTGTGTCACTAGTGTATTTAAGATAAGCGTTCAACGTAATTGAGTCTTACGCAAATGTGTTTTCGAAGAAGAGCCAATAGAAGTTTGGTGTAGATAATGTGTATCCTAGCGCACCTACAGTAACAACTGCAGGTAGTGCAGCAGCTGCGATAGCGCTGATCTGCTTTTAATGAGCGCGGTGCTTTCCCTCAGCGCTATAATCGTTTTGTTTCGGTTTAAGGGCAAATTAAACTGAGTGAAGAAGGGACACGAAAAAACACTTCGTTGAATTCAAAATGATTTCTGCATTGCCGACCTCTTTCACATCTGTCTGTTTTGCATGCAAGTTCAAAACATCTAATACTGAATTTCTCAAGAAGTTCAAGGATCGATGCTTTTCTCTGTTCGGATGCTTTGGGCTTTGGGGCTTAAGCTGGCTACCCCGCCTGCATGTGTTTTTCTTAATTGTCAACATGTACAACATTTATTGAAATTCACAGCTGGCCATGCTCAAAAGGCACACTTATTTTTTTATTTTTTTATTATTTTATTTTTCTTTGCTTTTCGTTGTTCAGTCATGTTAATAATAAAAGCTTCTAGATTAAATTTGATTTAAATTTTGCTCTTTCAAGACTTGAGGAGTAGGTAACACTGAGTTTCATGTAATGGAGAAATGTTGCAGGTAATGTGGTCTCTTGTTGTAAAGTGTATTTCTTTCCTTTATTGCAAAAGCCGAACAGACTGTCCCACCTTATAGATGAGAACGCAACATGGAAAGACTGACTTTAACAACATGCAATGTGCAGAATTATATAGGCTACTTTTTATTATGAAATTGGGCATCTTGACCTATTTTTTGTTGTTTTGATATGTTAACATCAGATCAAAAGATAAAAGAGTATCAAAAACAGAAAGCCTTTGAAAAGTAGACTTCCTCTCTGAACTTGTCTGTGTCCTTTTAATGATGTCATGGAAGGGATTGTTATTTTGTGCATGTGTCTATGCCTTAAGTCAGCAACCATAATGTTGATTTTTCACACCACAGTGTTTTTACAGTAAAGAACAGACTCTATTGTCTCAGTTGTGTTACATTACAGCTGATTGGACTCTTCTATAAGTGACAGCTTTCTCGTAATATGCTTGACTCACAAATGCTCAATTTTCTGCATTTGTGCAAATAGGTGAACTCATTACATTTTAAATAAACAAGATATGAAAGCTCAAGTAAGCCGTATGCTTAATTCTAGATTGTCAACTCTAGTGACTCTAGTGTCGTTTGGAGGACACAGAAGTCAGTCAGTTCATATCTTACCTCAGGTTGTACATATGTCACCTGGCTGCAGACCCAGAGCTGAACTTGCTGAGGAGAATTAAACAGGGATACAGAGAGAAGATGCCCCATCCAAACTGGCTGCTCAGTTGATGCCATGCCACTGCAGCCCTGTATGTGGCCACGTTACCAGATCACAAACACTTATACAAGCCATAAATGTGCATATCGATGGCCAAAGTGCAAAACCTCCTATCTGCAAAATGATCAAGGAAAAGTGGGAATAACCTCCTATCTGCACTTTGTGTATTCTTCTTTTTTTGTATTTTGTATTATGTATTGGGTATCCTTAACATATAGCATTCTGCAAGAAAAGTAGTATTCTCAAAGAAATAGTATTCTCAAAAAAGTGCATTTTTCAGATTGGAGGTTTTGCTCTTCGGCCATCAATTTGGTAGCATGCATATGAACCCACACACACACACACACAAATAACATCTTACCTCTTTGTCTTTAATCTCATCCTACTCCGCCCTCAGACCAGGGTCTGATTACCAGGGTCAATTTGGGACTTTCCTCTTTCCACTGAAGTGTGGAGTTGGCAACGGAAAGTCAAACTTGGTGTCTTAAAGTCCCTAAAACACCCTGACACTACACAAACATGCTCTGCAGCTGTCAATGCACTCAACCATTAGCGTCTCTTCTGGCATTAAGTGTCATTGTTTAAGAAAAACACGGGCCTACCTCTTCAACGGACCGTCTCACCCTGAACACACACTTGACAGAGCTCATTGCTTAATCAATGAGACATTGAGTGAAGTTTGATGAGCTGAAGGAACATACACATATGCAGTATGTAAACATAATGATCCACATACCAATAGTAATATTTAGTGGCTCAGTTTTCTGCAGCGTAATGAATGTGTCATCTGTGGCACCAATCAAGCGGTAGCATGAGGCCCCCTTGTGCCATGAGAGAAAAGGTGAACCTAGACACGAAAGTAAGCGTGAAGAAATACTGTACTTCTCCAAAGAATGAAACTACATTTGTACAAAAAGGAACAAACTACTGTTCTCACACAAAGTAGCGTTGACATTTGTCTTTTGCAGCCGGTGGTGGGGTTACTGCAACATGAACAACTGGAGATCTAGCAGGAAGCCTTTTTTTGTTGAGTTGGGTCATACGATTGTAAAGTATTTTTAAAGTATATACTACATATGCTCTTTAGTTAAGGTAACATAAGCTGGACCCTGAGATTTAAATGGGAAAACTAATCAGATTTCAGTGGCAGCACTAAACTGGCTGAGTTGTGTCTGAGTTAGTGTCTCCCTCTTGTGGATGTTGAGGGTTCAGTTCTCTCATTCTAATTCTTCATTGCTAATTCAAATGTTGGCGCTAGAGGAATTGTTACAGCTACTACAAGAAACTTTAATCTTGTGTTGATTTTGTCGATCCCTGTGGACAAAAGTGGAAGTTTTGCCAAGCACCATGATTCCCTTTAGAAAACCTCTCATTTTACCACAGAGGGGTTTGTCAGTCTTCCCTGCGCAGTCCTGGTTCTGGTTCTGGTTCTCCCATGCCTCCTTTCCCTCAGCGGGTCCAGCAATACGGCCTGGGTCTCCAGTAGCATGGCGTCGGGGTTGGTGACCAGTAGGATCTGGCGGGGCAGCGAGGGGAAGCTCTGCTGCAGGATCTGGGTCTGTCCATCGTGGGCTAGTTGCTTCTGAAGGAGTTTCTGGTGACCCGGCATGATTTCTTTTGATTTAGCACAGAATCCAACCTGATGGCACAAATGAGAAGCATTACGATTAACTAAAGAAATAGCCACTCTTCTCACTGATGGTTATCTCCCCCTCTCAGTTTCTTCATCTCACTTAGTTTGTCTTCAGGGAAACACATTCTACTGGACTGAATTTCAGTTGGTCTGCCTCTAAAAAAATAACACTTTGGCTTAGCGAGCTCTTCTTCTTTAAAACAGTATAAATACATGATGTGCTTTGATCACATGTGGGTGGGGATCTGCTGTAAATGAGCATGAATGGATATGCATGTTAAGTTTGTATATAAGGTTCAACACCAGAAACTCACAGTTGTGTTACAAAGATTGGTCAGTCATGTATGTGGTATGTGAATTTGAACAGAGCTGCATTAGTCATAAAAACTACTACATTGTTTTAACCATCAACAGTGTTGAAAGTCATTACTACATATGCCAGATACAGAAAACTGCACTGACAAAGAGGTACACAGGGATTTGATCATGTGCATCATTTCTAGGCAGCTCAAGAGAATAAAAATGCAAAAAAGAAGATAATTGAATCCGTATGTTCAGATGTGTGAAACATGTTGTGTATTTCACTCCTCGACTTCAGTGTGACATTTCTGCATACACCCAGTGTGCAGGTTGCCCTCACACCGCCCATGAAGACCTGTCATTGAGGAGGAGAAACGTTCAGAAGGCCACAATCAAAGACCTGTTTCTGGTTCTTCTTTACAGACCACTACAGAAAGAGAGAGGGGAGATAAGCATTTGGGCAGCAACACAACTCAGAACTATAGTTGTAGCATTTAATGTTAATATGAAATATGTCTTGTAAAAGAAACAGCATGAAATGCACTGTCCACATTAACACACTCTGAAATGCACCCCCACTGTGCTGCTTCTAAACGACTTTTCAGCACTGGAATTGTCACAGCTTCAACAACGCATCTTACTAGCCGGCCTACCAGCCGCAATAATGCGTTGGAGTCTCCCACATACTCTTATGAAACCCCAGTGGTTAGCTAGCTATCTTGATGTTGTGAACATTCAATAGCCAGAATACATGGTGCTAAAGAAATCTTATCCTGGTCTACGGCTTTAAGCAAAATCAAACAATGTATGTAATTGGATCATAATATAATACATTCCCTTGTATAATATTTGGAGATGTATGAGGGGGGGGGGGTTATTAACACTATGTATGTGTGTGAATGTGTATATGAGGGTGTGTATGAATGTGTGTAATATATGTATGTATGTACGTATATGCATATATATATATATATATATACCTTTATTTATTTATTTTTTGTATGTGTCTCTTTATGTATGTATATATGTGTGCACATACACACTATATATCCATTTCTGTCCTGTTCTTCACTGTCAATTGTTGTTTGCTTTTTGCATCAAAAAAGCAAACAACAAGTTATCTAGTTATCTAGAAAGTCAATAAAAATTTGATCACAAAAACACACTCTGAAATGGACAATTTTTGTACTTTTAATTTATTACATGCAGAATGTGTACATGCTGGTGTTAATACATATGTAGTTTTACTTGATACTCTAACTACTGCTGGAAAGGAAAATAATAAGATAGCTGAAGCAGAGTTGATTTAAATCACTCTTAGAAAAATAAAACAAGAACTAAAATATATTCAAAATGTATTGAATTTGTAAAATTCGAGGCTTTCATGCAGGCTAGAAGTGCAGTACTGCCATCTTCTGGTCAATGAACACGAATCAGACAACTTTATTTCACCTTTAAAAAAAAAAGATATATATATTGTTTTTTCACACATATAGGTATAATATGAGTACATTTATTTTGAATATAATATATTTACAAGTCTAACCCCAGACTAACCACTCCCACAGTAAAAATCTATTTAATTTAGATGCAAAATATTTATTATTTTAAATAAACAGACTGTAGGCATTTGATTCAAATCAAACCAAGAAAGGCCTATAAAATAGTGACAGTACCCATTTAACTTATATGTATCCCTATCCTATTACAAATTAAAAACCTTTACATCCGGATTGAAAGAATAATTGTAGTCACACATTAGATTATATTTTTTGGTAGATTTAGATAGATTTAGATAGCAGCGACATGCATGATTTACTACTGAATTCACATTGGATCCTAACCCAAACTAAAGATAGAATAACTAAATTGTGCAGTACCTGTGGATCAATAGAGAGAGAGACAAAGCCAGCATCTCTCAGGCCAGAGCTTGTTAAACTAATCTCGAAGTACCTTAGGGTCAGTGTTAGAAATCTACTGGATAAGAGGTAAAACCCTGCTGCTGTTATTTGAAGTCATATCTATCTACAATTTAGAGGGCCCCTGGCTTGCATCCATACATGATACATTAGAAGTTGAAACAGATAGCCTACTTGTCAAGATCTTCAGAACAATAGTGAGCTTCTTTTCTCAAAGTGTTTTATTTCAAAATGCAATATATCTAACAAAAGTTTATTAATCAAAATGCTTAATTCAGTCATTAGGCTTTCTTCTGTCGTCATTGAAAATATTTATAACAATTAGTTCCTTCACATGTAACACACGGTCACATGTGTGAAACAATTTTGATAACTGATTAATTGTTTCACTTATTTATTTTAGCAAAAGCACTTTTTTGTGTTTTATATCATTCCAATATGGAAAGTTTTTGTCCAAACTAAAATATCTGGTAAATAAAAAATTTTGACCTGATGATGGAAATAAAGTAAAAATGTAGGACTCACCAAAGTAATTACAATTCATCCTGAGGAGGACGCGTCTGTATTAACTTTAGAGGCAATTCATGAGACAATTCATTCAAATGTCAACCTCGTGGTGGTGCTGGAGGAAAAGTCACCCACGTCATCAGGATTCATTCTCTGGGGACCATAGATGTCTGTCCACAATTTCATAGCAATCCATTCAACAGTTATTCAAATATTTAAGTATGAACCAAAATTGTGGACGTACTGAAAGAATTCTGGTGAAATGCCAACAAAATCCATTTAATCTGCTGATAGTCAGGTGAAGATGATGATTCTTTTTAACATCCCAACTGTTGGTGGTGACCTTTCCTTTGAACACATAGGCATAATGTCTGATAGTAAGTAGTCTGACTGTGTATGCTGTCTGAATACCACGTTTTACCTAAGTCACGCTTTGATTCTTAACAAATTAAACTTAAGTTTTGAGTTCTGACCTTTCCATGCTGCTTCTACTTCGTGTCTCTTTCTTGATGTCACTATCTCTCTCTCTCTCTCTCTCTCTCTCTCTCTCTCTCTCTCTCTCTCTCTCTCTCTCTCTCTCTCTCTCTCTCTCTCTCTCTCTCTCTCCCCCACTCTCGCTCTGCTTGCCTGCCCTAGTAGTAGAGAAAACAAACCTGTTTGACTGGCTGCAACCAGGAAACCAATCAAAGGGTGTACCAAGAAAAAAAAAGAGCAAGAGAGAGAGATAGAGAGAGAAAGCGAGGGCAACATCAAGAACGAGAAACAAAGAAGACGCAGAAACATTTCAGCCAATGACAGAAGACATGTTTCCGCTGTGATGTGAGTAGATGTCCCTTTTCTGTTGACCCTGACTATGTAGGACTGCTGTGCTGACGAGATGTGTGCATGATGAATACTGGTAAGTGTGCTAGATAGGGTTAAGAAAGGCTGAATGTGAAGGGGTGGAGAGAGTTGGGATGGTAGAAATTGAAACTGTTTTAGAGTTGAGTGTCAGTGTCAAGTCCTCCCTTCCTCTGTTTTCAGTTCACACTTTCTCATGCTTGGCCTCTTGTGTTGTATTGTGGATGTTGTGGAAATCTTTTTTTAAAAAAAACAGCCGTTGTATATTGGATACATATTTTTGTATTTTTCTGAAGATCTGACTGAGAAGTGAGGAGTGAGAGGCTACAAATGGACCGGAGTGGATCTCTGTGGATCTCTGTGGGCAAAATGCGATGCTTCGATGGCATTTTTAGAGATGCCGTAATCAAACGTGCCATCCATTGTTGGATAATGTAATGCTGTTCGATTATTATCATATGGATTAAGCATGGATGCCGTTGGAGGAGGCCATGATGTGTGTTTTTCAAATGAAGCTGGGAACTCACAAAAATCTGAAAACTTGAGCCAGCATGAATAGCTGCTCCTATTTTTGTTCATAAACATTCACATATTCAAACGAGAGCTTTCACATCTCTTAAAACGGTAGGACCATTATTACTTAATGTCACGCCCCCTTACATGGGGACAGGCTGACTTTTAAAGTTTTTTGATTCACATCACTTCACAAGAGCGGAATGATGGCGGCAGCAGGTTCAGGAGCCTCCATGAGCCCAAAATTGAGTCACCAGCCCCCCACCAGTGGAGACTGGCGGCTGGTGGACAAGGCCCTCAAAAGACTGGACAAGCTCCACGAGCTGTGCACTAATCCCCGGCTGGGCCTGAGGAACAGTCCACCATATCTGCCGGAGCTGGTGTCGGAGACAACAACACTGCTCACACAGGTTTGGGAGCCCTACCGAGGCTCCAGGGCGGCAGGCAGCCAGGTGGCCCGGGGAGATGAGGCCAAGTACCTGAGGGTCCATGTCAGAAACCTGCTGGATAAGACAGACAGAGCTTTGCTGCTGTTTAAAGAGGGACGGGAGAAGATATATGAGGAGACATCCAGCTACAGGTAAGACTGACCCTGGCTAACATCTTTACACAAGAGAGAAGTGTATGAAGGGTTTATTTCTCGTTAGTATAAATTTACATTATTTGTATATATTTATTTATATAAATTAATATTTATATAAATACATAAATTATATACATAAATCATTTTAATAATTATCTAATCAAATGCTTCATTCATTCAGTAATGATTACACCCTTTGTCCTCTGGCCTTTTGAACATATCTCATGATGCGTAATTATTAATTTCATGTTGTTTCCCATTTTGGAGTACAAAACATCAATCACAACACAATTAACGTTTTAGTTTTGCTTGAGAGAACATTATTTCAGCGACAGTTTTGATAATCAATTATTCGTTTCAGTCCTATATCTGTGCACCGGCGACAGCGTTAACTCAGGAATGTGATATCTCAGGAACGCTTGGAGGGAATTTCATCAAATTTGGAACAAACATTAACCTGGACTTAAGGGTGAACTGAATACATTTTGGTGGTCAAAGGTCAAGGTCATTGTGACATCACGTCCCTCACATTCTCGTGAACGCAATATCTCAGGAACGTCTGGAGAGAATTATTTCAAATTTGGCTCAAATGTCCAATTAGACTGAGGGATGAACCGATGAGAATTTGGTGGACAAAGGTTAAGGTCACAGGGACTTCACAAAATACATTTTTGGCCATAACTCAATTTCACACAAATGCCTAATAGGATAACATTTTGGACAGACATGAATATAAACTGCAACTTAATAGTTTGACGGAGGCATACCACTGCATGGCGGTCATTTTTTGGACTGTTTGGAAAAAAACATCTGAAGATATCATCCTGGACTCTCAGATGTTGTGATGGGCTTCTTCACTATATTTCACAAACATTTTCTGGGAACAGATTGGATTCTTTGAGCACCACAAATAAAATTCCATTCAAACAAACGAAATGTCAGAGAACTCGCAACCGGAACAAATAAAACCAAAACTTTCTGCAAGGCCAGGTACCACCCAAACTCTTTGCTCAGCTAATGCTCTTTAAACAAAAGTAAGAGAATCCAAATAGTACTCTGTATTTGCAAAACGTAAAGAGTCATAGCGTAATACTTGACAGTTATAATAAAAGACTAGCACTAAGTTAAATTAATTCAAATAACTATGTTACACTATATATAGAAGCGGTAGCTTAATTAAATAACTTTCCCGGTTCCCACAAGTCAAATACTTCGCTGTGTGCCAGAGAAGGAAAAAATGACCACATTCAGTAAGTTTGTTGTTGAGCTAAAGTGGATATTTTGGAGCAGCTTAAAAAGAGTGACTTTTTTATTTGGAGTTTGGGCTGCGTCGGCTTCTCTTGTTGAGACTACTAATGACGAAGACGGAAAAAGGGCCAAACCTGCATCTTTGTGATGCTAATGTAGAGGAAACTTGGCAAAAGCACTCTCAGTATGTGAGCAGCTTGGGAGAGAAACTGTCTGGCTTTAAACAGACATTTGTTTTGACTGTATCTTCCAACCTGCATGTGGCCTAAGTTCAGGACTATATCTATTTCTTCTACTTTTAGATCTGTCCGTCCATCAAATTGAGACAATTTTACTTTACTGTACTAAACACGCTGTATGCAAATTGTTAGAGACACCAGATTTTATCAAAGCTTTTATTTCAAAAGGATCTAAAAATCAGATATATTTAAAGATGTATTGTGTCATCTTACACACAAATGCAGATGGCCTTCCCACCGCAGCCAGGTCTGCATGAGCAGTCATGTGGCAAACATAGTGTTGCGTGTAATGTGGCTTAGATGCACAGCAAATTTAGTAAATATTGTCTTTTGTAATTTTTTATAACGTCCTGCTACAATGTCCTCTTTTCTACTGCTTGTTTTCCAACTGACTCAGGCCACTAAGCTGCAGGCACTTTGTCTATTTCTAGTTAAAAAAAAAGGTCTTCCATTTGTAATAGAATTTTCTATCATGTGAAGTTAAAAACAGAAGTGAGATACGACTGATGGTGGAGGCGACAGAAACAGAACATGGAAGGTTTCAGCGGTTGTAGATTAGTGTCTGTGACACTCTGATGGCTTTGACCTCTTCTGACTGGAATTTATGAAACATGCAAATGTGCAAACTCCGTTAAACATGCAACTACAACTGTAAGCAGAAGCAACATAAGAAACACACATACATTTATTAGTCGATTACGTAAAAGATAATATTTTGTTACTATTAAAGATGAAAATTCAGCTTAGTTTTATATGTCACATAAAAAAACATTTAACTGGCGATGCGCTAGAGGGATTAATTGTAGGTATAATTTTTACTCACAAATATTTGATCAGAATGTTTATTATTTTAGTGTACTCATTGTGTTCAGGGTGTAGTTTTTTAATGTTAATTTCCCTAGAATTCTTTTTTTCCATGTAACGCCAAACAACTTTTTAGCAAACAAACACTGATTATACATCTCAATGGATTTTAGGATGCAGAAATTATTTGAATCTAGAAAATATGAGCATTAATGTTTAAAGTGAGGGTCACTCAGAGATAGCTTTAGGTTCTGTGTCTTGAAGTTTCAAAGCAAAAAATAAATAAATTGGAAAATTTCATAAGAACAATTATCTATTTCATGACCCTATAAGACCCTAGAAAAAGAGCACAGTCAATACTGATAAAGACCTGTCTGAGGTGACACACTGGCCACTAGAACATTTTGTGGTATTTACAGACAAGCATGCAGCAGAGAGCATCCTGTTTGCTTGCTGGACTACCTGTTGTGTGTGTTTGCTTGTATCTGTGTGTGTATGTATGGAAAGTATCAGCAATGCTTGTTCCAACTCAAAAGAAGCACTAGAGTATCAAATGAACAACAATTAGAGCTATGTTTCCCTAAAAAAGGTGGTTGTAGAATTTTATCTTGTCTTATTTCTTTCAATTTCTACACAATCGATCCAACTCCTAGTTTTTACCACAGTTGTCATTGCTGAACATGCCTGGTTAGTCAAACATGACTTCACCTACACCTACAGTGCAAGGTGGAGTCTTAACTCTAAGCTAGTGATACTTTATGTTTATATGTAAATCTTCAAGAAAACATTTTTTTAAATAGTCACACAAGTAGAATGCAAGAGATACATATGAATTAAAATAATAACAACCAAGGATTTTTCTGCAGACACAAATGTCCCAGGCCTTTGACACTTGAACTGTAAGAATACTATAGGGAGGTGTTTGAGATGAGTTTAAAACAAATTAGTTATTGGCCCACACAATGGTCTTATGTATTTGTATAAGAGATCAAAAGGGCCAGAACATTTTGACATGTCTGAACAAAGTATATAATTTCTATTTCTGTATCTGCAACTGAAAGTCTGCTGTGTTTTTCATTCTCAGGAGGAACTTGACCAAACTGTCCTTGCTGTTCAGTCACATGCTCTGGGAGCTGAGGGCCATGTTTCCAGGGGGTACTTTTCAGGGTGACACCTACAAGGTGACTAAGACAGAGGCTGAGGAGTTTTGGATGCATTCATTTGGAAAGAAGTGAGTGGGGGTAATTCATTTTGTATTATCGAGTTGTGTGTCCACATTTGCTATCTGCTAATAATATGCTCTGACAGGTGTATAGTGCAGTGGAATAGTTTCAAAGAGCAGCTGCAGAGCGTACACACATTTGAGGAAGGGATGGAGTCCATGGCCCTAAAGTCAACAATAGATCTCACCTGTAATGACCACATCACTGTGTTTGAGTTTGACATCTTCACTAGACTGTTTCAGGTAAGGTGAAATATTCAAATAAAAAATAATAAACTGATTTCTTAAAGAAAGAATTTGACATTTTGGTAAATACACTCAGTCGCTTTCTTGCCAAGAGTTAAGAAGATGGATACCTTTCTCATATCTGTTCACTAAATATGAATATATAATATAGAAACTATGGGAAACAGCTACTCTCTCTCTGTACAAAGGGAAACTCAAAAAATCCCCCTACCACCACCATTAAAGCTCCCTAATTAAAATGCTGTTAAATCAGAGCACTAATGTAAGTGTCAAACAACTAGTTTACGGGGGTTATGTGCTGGACTATTAATTGACTGGACACAGTGATGCCCTGGAATCTCTGCTGGCAACCTCACAAAGATGACAACACTCCAGGAAGTTCCTGCTCCCGGCCAAGAAATAGTCTGGCCCATAATCGCTCGCAAAACCACAAACTGTCAGTTTTTGTACAATTCTAAAAAAACAAGATGTAATGTGTTAATTAGTCAATTTAGGAGGTGCTAGAAGGCTGATTTTGTTCCCTTTAGACAGAGCCAGGCTAGCTGGTTCCCCCCCATGCCCAGTCTTCATGCTAAGCTAAGCTAACTGTCTGTAGCTTTCCATCTAGTGTATAGACATGAGAGAGGTATTTTCTCATCTACAGCAACTCTTGGCAAGATAGCACATGAGTGTTTTCCCACAACGGTGAACTATTCCTTTAATGATGAAACATCATGAACATCCTGAGTCTCCTCTCATTTCAGCCCTGGAGGTCACTCATAAGGAACTGGAACCAGCTAGCAGTGACTCATCCAGGCTACATGGCCTTCCTCACCTATGACCAGGTCAGAGCTCGTCTGGAACACTACCTGCAGATACCTGGGAGGTGAAGACGAGCACAACAACAAACCCTGACTGATGCATTTCCTATATATGTCACACATATCTCAAACCTCAAATAGCACTATAGAGGATGATCTAATTTGTAAGAAATCAGGTCCATGAAGCAACATTGAAACACAGCACTCTCACATCTTTCACTTCCTGGCTATTCATTATGAAAAATACAAGAATTGGTCACGCGGAAGAGGCTATTTATTACTGGTATAAGTACCATGTATTTCTTTTTCTCTTGAGTTTTTGGCATGTATTTCATAGCTCATCAAACTCAGCAGCTCATGATAATAAGCATGGCCCATACTGTAGCATCAATATTACAGCTGTTTTAAGAATGAGAGGAATTTTATTGGAATGAATTGCTCAAATATACAGAAAATAACAAACTAAGTGCAGCCCAAAGCAGCTCTCTTTGCAAAACACTAATGGACACCCAAAAACTAAATAATGTTTAAGTGACTTATCTGTTAAGTTTAATGTCTACATGTGAACAAGTGTGATTTACAAGGATCTATTTCTCTCTCCTAGCTATATCTTTCGCCTGAGCTGCACAAGAATGGGCCAGTGGGCAATTGGCCATGTGACCAGTGAAGGTGGCATCATCCAGACCATCCCCCAGAATACACCTCTGTACCAGGCACTCATTCAAGGCTTCAAGGAAGGCTGGTCAGGACAAACACACACACACCCATCTCTCTGCTTCATTTTTTTCTTTGTTTGTGTTTTTTCTCTAAGTGCTGTGTGCTTCTTTGCCTGCAGCTACCTGTACCCAGATGGCCGCGATGTGAACCCCGACATGACAAGCTTGTACGAACCGGCCCGGAGGGGCAAAGTTAAAGTTACAGAAGTAAGTGGATGCTCTTCATGCCTCTTTATCAATTAATCAAACCGCCAACAGGATCCTGAGGCTTTACCAAGAGAAAACATAAATCATATTCTGAATTGTTCTCTTATCGTTTTCTGTCTTGTCTCTCTTGTCCACCCGCCCACACCGTCACTGTAACACCCAACAGGAGCAGTATGAGCTTTACTGTGACATAGGCAGCACCTTCCAGCTGTGTAAGATCTGTGCAGAGAGGGATAAGGACACTCGCATCCAGCCCTGTGGGCATCTCCTGTGCCAACCCTGCCTTACAGTCTGGCAGGTATGAACCCACTTCCACTCACTCATTGTAGCCTAACTGTTCAGTATTTCAAGCCACCCTGTGCTTATTACTGACATGTTAAACCACTGCAGATTGTTACTGTTACCGTTTTGTGTGTTCAGTGTAGGGAAACAGTCAGGGTCTCAACTAGATTTATTTTTGTATTTGAATGTGGTTTGGGGTTTATGTAAAGAATATCCACGTGTTTAACAAAGGGTGTGAGTGATATTCACATGCTTTGTAATATAGAAGATTACCCTCACAAATCAATGACATGACTGATTTATTCATTTTAAACCAATAAACTCAAATTTCTCAGTATCTCCACGTACAACGTTTCATTAAAATTAAGAAATGCCAGCAAATGTATCTGTGCAAAACTTACCTTGATTAAAAAAAAAACTATTAACTAAAGCTAATTATATGAGGCAACTTCCATGTCATCCCCATATTTCTATTTCGTTTATGTGGAACTATTACACTTCCTTTTTCAGGAAATAAGAGCAGTTTTATATCCCCCTTCATTTTTTACAGTGAAGGTACATTGCATCAGTCAGCCTTGTTGACACAAGACAATATTTCAAGAAATATTCAGTACACATGTGCTGGTGAATTGGGTCACTCAGGCCACAAAAAGAGCTGTGGACTCCACATTTAAAACATCTTAAACCAATTCTTTGCATGAGCAAATAGTTTGATAACTTACCGGAATGACAAGCACAAAGCTCGGTTCAATGGTTCAAAAGGAAAAGGGCTTTGAAATTAACCATTACTATTAATGACAGATGCCATGCAGTATGCAAACTGACAACTGTAAAATTGTAGACGAGAACTGATAATATCGATGTAAATGTCAGAGAAAGATGTACAGAGTATTATACGGTTGACTTTCAATGAAATAAATCCCAGTTGAGCATTTTAGATAGCTCACAAATCCCAAAAGTCTGTCTGTAAATCAAAATGTTGTCATCGTGTGGACAGCATGTCCTGTGTGCACTTTTCTCCCGACTTACTTCTTCTTTTTTAAGAGTGACATTGAAGACATCCACTCAGAATTAAAACTGCTGCTGGCAAATTACAGCTTCATGTCAGCCAACCACAAGCCTCCAATCTGTTCTGGAGGTGTTTGAGCCTTTGCAAAGGTGCAGAGCGGCCCTGACATTTGGCTGATGACTTCCTGTGTGAATGCAGACTCACATCCTCCTCGAACTGCATCGGTCACATTCACTTTTCACTAGTGTGTGTGTGTGTCTGTGTGTGCCTGTGTGAGAGAGAGAAAGACTGACAGGAAAATTAAATTCAACATGCTTTGTGGACATCAGACCACAATGGAAAAGTTGTAAGTTAGTCTAGATTGTGGTCAACCAGACTTCCTCATCAATAGCAAGTTTAAAATACAATACAATGACCATAACCGTCACTCTGAACTAAATCACAATTTCAAAGCCATCTGCACACATTTGCTGAATCCCAAAAGTTACCAAAAGAATACCAAAGTTCAGTTATAAGATTAACAAAGCAGTGTGGGAAAGTAAAAGAGTTTGAAATAGGCCAAATAATAGTTGCCCAAATTGCAGGTATAGCAGTCAGACAATTGCAATTAGATAAAAGGAGTAATCTGAAAAATAATGTCAACTATATGGACAGACTGCATCTGTAAAGAGGTGCAGTGATCACAGGAATAAAAATAAATAAATGCATAAATGCCATAAAACCTGGAGAGACACTAAGGTTGTATGCTTAAGCAATGAAAGTAAAATGTTACAACAATTCATCTTTATCTGGTTTACATTCGTGGAAAACCACAATCTACAGCGTCTGTTGTACCTGGTATTTTCCACCTCCTTCATCTTTTTTCAAAAAACTGGTGCCTTTATTCTTTGAAGACAAGTCCAACATATTCCACTACACTTCAAAAGACACAACACTGTTCTCAAGACAACGGGTGACAATGGGTCTCTACATTCATTTAGTGTTTCCATTACTCTGCCTGTCGTTGATAACTATCTAGCAGAAGTCAGCCGGCAACTCCTGCCCATACTGTCGCTGCGACATCAGAGGAACAGAGTCCATCCTCGTCGAGCCTTACTGGTCAAGCAGCAGTAAGACGGAGGAGGAGGAGGAGGAGGAGGGTGAGAATGACCAAGAGGATGAGGACCATGAGGACATTGAACTGATGGTAAAAGAAATGGCTGCCCTGAGGAAGGTGTGTGAATACATTTCTGGATATGATCATTTGTTTTGTTTAATTATTGCCATGCTAATCTGTCAGTTGGTACACCACTTTGGTCCAGAACACTTATTGTATGGATTGACATGAAATTTGGTGGAGATATTGGTGGTCCTCAGAGGATGAATCCAACCGACTTTGTTGATTCCCTGACATTTTCTCTAGTGCCACCATGAGGTTGACATTTGTGTCATTCATGTCCTCCTCATTGTCATAACCGTTTTGATCCCTTAACGTTTCATCTAGTTCCATTATCAAGACAAGATTTTAACGTCCAATACTTAGTTTTGAGACCAAATACCTGCAAATCTAATGACATTTGCATCAGCCGCAGCTGTACTTTGTTTTTAGTGCTACTTGGCAGATGTGCTAAACTAAGATTGTGAACGCGGTAAACATTATCTGCTAAACATCAGCATGTTATAATTGTCAATGTGAGCATATTGACATTAGCATTTAGCTCAAAGCAATGCTTTAGTACCACTAGCATGGCTGCAGACTCTTTGTTTTGTTGTTTGTGTCTGTCTGCAACTCATTTAGTTTATAAGTACATGCTTATAGTTCAGTTATTTAGAAGGAATTGTATCACCTTTTTTTTAATTCCCCACTGACTGCCTACATTTTCTATCAACAGTTCTCAAGTTTGGATTACCAGGTTCCCAGT
Source organism: Ophiodon elongatus (assembly GCA_016806645.1). NCBI lineage: Eukaryota > Metazoa > Chordata > Actinopteri > Perciformes > Hexagrammidae > Ophiodon > Ophiodon elongatus. The sequence continues at coordinate 5,037,678 of JACSYO010000415.1, read as the reverse complement.
CCCTTCCTCAGCGTTCCACCTCTGCCCCCTAAAAACACCACAACCCCACACTGTCGCCCATCTCCCTCCAGCCAATCCCAGACATTAGAAACCAAGACTCTGGACAAACACTCCCACTCCTGTTCAGTAAGTTCCCACAGACACTCAAGCTATATGCATATTGGTGCTGTATTATTTCTTGGCAGTTCAATGATGATGTTTTCAATTTCTCCATTCCTCACAAACAAATTCTGAGGAATATTAATGCATGCACAGTATGCTCAGCAACTGCAGAGTGAATATGTGTATAGCCAGGGATGAAAAAAACTAATTACATTTAGTCGATTGTTACTGTAACAAAGTGATTTTTATTTTGGTACGTAAGTATTGTATCTACCTTCATCCCTCCTAGTGGCTGCGTGTTTGTGACATATTTATTCTCTTCAGCAGGCTGAAGCACGTAGAAGACACAAAAAGCAGACAAAAATGAAAAGGTAAGACACCTTAAAGCAGAGCAGTAAAGGGGAAAAATGTGGTTGTTGTCTAGATATATACATTTTAAGCATGCTGCTAAAACTCTAAAGAGTGACTTCTTCTTCTACTGAGCTAAGGATCTTGACGTTTTGGATTTGTTCATAGTCTCCTGATCAAGTAATTGAAGTTATCTATATGGGAACAAAGAGAAGACGTTTCCACCAAGTTACTCATGCTATCATGCTACAGACATATATTGGAGTTGATTAAGTTATTAACCTATGATTCTATTTTATGTTGTTCTGTTTTAAGCAGCGCTGAATTAGTCACAGAAGCAAAGAGTGTCGACAGTAAGTCATGGCATTTTATAACCTTATATCCTGAACTGTGCACATACTGTGTTGACATATAAATAGAATTGAGATTATTCTACACTATGCAGATTATTCTACACTACGCAATGTAAAAAGGTTATATGGTTTATTGGTTAGAAACAATAAAAATAAATAAATGTAAAGCCTCCCCAAATTCATAAATTGATAACATACTGCGAATACTCTTAACAAAAGATTATTGTTATTATTTGTATTGAAATAATATTACCAAGAATATCTTTTCATGTACGTTTCTCATTTGGTTCTTTTATGCAAATGTATCTTTTCTTTCTCCACAGAAGTCTGTCAATATTTCCCTGTGCTTGACATGTTGTTATGCTTTCTGAATGAATCTTGCTAACCTAACTCCCCAATTTTGTTATTTTATCGTTCCCAAATGAATCCTATTCATAGACCCTTTCACAGCAGACATTTTCAGAATAAATAATATTTAATGATAACATTAACAATGACTCAGTTCCAGCAATTATTGCAATGCAATGCAGCAATTAATACTGCGATTAGTGCCCCTTTTGTTTGGTCCAAATGTTTGCTGTGGAGATAAGTAGATTCAACTTTAGTTTCACTTCCAGTGTTTTAACCTCATGTCATGCCCACCATGCAATGGCTTTGAGACCACTTATGTAAGCATTCAGTCTTAAGTATTCTCAACTCCAGTAAAATGTTACTACTAAAATCTTCATTGGTAACTCATAATCTAATACTAGTCTCATGCTAGAATAATTTAATTTATCTAAAAAAGTAGATATATCTCATTTTAAAATGAAACGTGAATATTTCACAGCAGAGACATTTTAGTAGGATCTCTTTTTGTGTTCATGTGTAGGTGGAGAAGCGTGGCTCGGACGTTCCAGTCCAGTGAAACAGAGACGAAGACATAAAGAGAGGGAGGAATGGAGAGCAGAGCTCAGCGAAGACACATGTGACCTGGGAGAGATGACGAGAAGATCGTCGTCCTGATAGAAAAGCAACTTCCGCAAAATAAAGACTCTTTTGCGAAAGTGAGAAAGACTTACTAACTAACATATCTCCAATCCAGAAATCAGCCCTAATATAATGTAAGAATAGTTTCTGGTGTCATGTTTAACTGTAAATGACCGTGTGTGTCAACCACACTGCTGAAGTTGTGATGAGTGGGTGGGACAGGAAATTTGCTAACAGAGGCCTCCTACTGTTCAATAATCACACTGCCATTACCTCCACAGTAGGTTCAGTACTGAATCTTTATAATTAAAGTGTTTTCTCATCCTCCGTGAAATGATAGAAATTAATGAAAGGCTCGATATTTGAAAATGTAATATAATATGTACAAATGAAGGGGGACAATCACATATCTAAATTGAATATATGAATCAATAGAAATATGTTACCTCGTCATTTAACCCATACCGTAAGTTTGTTCTTATGAATAAGTTATGTAAATAAATGTCTCTATGTAACTACACCAAACAGTCTTACATGGTAATAAAATCAAATAAAACTGTAACTGACATATACCTAAACTCTTAAGTAGTTTCATTTGGTGTTTTTGTATTCTCCCATTATGGACATGAACAGACAAATGAAAAGTGAATATATACCAAGTGGTTTTATTTAGTTTTCTTCGTTCTGGAACATGTTCATTTTGGATACATGACCGAGAGAAACTTCATAGGAGACAAGGCATCAGAGAAAGACAGAAAAGTGAAGTCAGGGCTGTAAAAGAAAACAGGAAGATGGGGAATTAGTGGAAAAAGTAAAGAAGATTAAAGTGAAAATGGGTGATTTCTTCAGGGGTGGGCAGCCATGGTTTCTTGAATCCAGCTCATTAACTGACACACTTTGACGTAGACTACGGGGTAGTTAGGCAGGGCACATCCCCGACCCCATGACACCAGGCCGTGGAGCTGTCCGTCACACACCAAAGGGCTGCCGGAGTCACCCTGAGAAAGTGAGTGTGAGCATGCGATTAATTCTTCCACACATACAGATCTGTGAATCCAGTTAGTGTTTGGAAGCATTTATTGTTATACTCACATTGCATGCATCTCGCCCTCCATCCATGTATCCGACACACATCATCCTGGGAGAGATCATGTTAGGATAGGAGTTATTACAGGCCTGGTCATCTATTATGGGCACGTCCAAACACTGCAGACGGAAGGGCATGTTCACTGTAACAGGCAGAACAGAGAAAGTCATGAAAAAACAATTAACAATTAACAATTAATAAACATTTGGTACCCGAGTGAGTGTTTTAGGCAGCTGAAATCCGAAAACACGCCACAAATTCTACACGTAATATTATTAAGCATGTTGTTGAAAACATTATAATCAACCCACCCTCGCCATCCATGGCAGTGTTGCCCCAGCCAGACACAGAGCAGGAGAGCCCCGCCACCGGGCACCCTGTGGGCAATGGGATGGGTGCGACTGATGCGGTCACCTCCACTGGGTGGTAGAGTTTGATCAACATGATGTCAAAATCCAGAGTCTGGTAGTCATAACTGCAGACAGAGAAAAATGAAAGAAGCTTTAGACTGTTGCTGTTTCTCTGCACCGAATAAATGAAACAGACAAGAATGAAATTGTGCAATGGATTTTTCAATTTTCACTCACCTAGGGTGCCAAATGATGTTGTCGGTCCTCATGAGCTGCTCTGTACCCTCAAACACTCGCACGTCATGTTCTCCCAGCATGATCTGCATGGCACGGGGACTGAGAGAGGGAGTGAAATTTTCCAATTAGAATGCGGAAGCAGAAAGAGCTTTGAGGATTTCGTTTCTTATACATTTCTCTATATCTCAAAGGGAAAACAATGCATACAAATCAAGCAAGACACATGGCAAAAACAACATGGCAACGAGAGGATAATGCACATGATGTGAAAGCAATCTTTTCTCCATTGATGCATACTTACTTGTACCAACAGTGAGCAACAGAGAGCACCCACTGGTTGTTGATCAGCACGCCACCACAGAAGTGGTAACCGTAGTTAAGGGAGGCCATGAATGGACGAGAGTGAGGCTCACACTCATGCCCGCCAATGATTCGGCCATCTTCACGGGGAACTGCCGCTGCAAAACGCACACACAGAGAAAGAGACACATCTGTGTTAAAGTTATTTTTAACCACAACTTGCCATCACATTTATGAAATTGACATTACGGTACACATGTATGGCTTTATGTGTGTGTGTGTGTGTGTGTGTGTGTGCTCTTATATGTAAGCTTCTGCATATGTGTATGTCTGTGTCTTTACCAGCAGCTCCAATCATCAGCAGCAGAGCCAGCAGTCTCATGGTGTCAAGTGAAAGAACAGAAGACACCTGGACACACCCTGGCTCATATTTATATCCCACCAGCCTCGCTGTGCTCGTGCCCCCGGCCCACTTACCATCGTCCTCATCTCCTCCCTCTTTCGGTTGACCCCATTCGTGTCCTGGCACTAAGTTCCTATTTTTGTGCGTGGGCAGTTCTACCCCCTGTGGTTATGTTATCTCTGCACCTTATTTACGAATGTGGACCAAGGTCTCCACACATTTAACATCTGTTGAAGGTTCTCTCATGGATCACTTATTGTTGGCTGGCTGCAACATCAAACACAGAAAACAGTTATATAACCTTATTTTAGGTTTGGGCCAGTATGACAAAAAAATGAAATGAAATTACAGCAATAACTGTTGTTTTTAACCAAGAGACTCCATGGCAAATATATTATGAATAATAATTTGGTTAAAGAAAAAAAAGTTCTGTTTTTTGGCTGCGCTTTGGGTTCCACTTGAACAAAAGCCAAGAGAGGTGAGAAAGAGATCATCTGTCGTCTCTGAAGCAGGAAACTAAAATGTTGTCTTTTTCTGTTTCTGTGTCAGACAGCAATCAACAGCCTTTAAGCTCTAATGAGTGCAGAATAAATAAGTATCTTCTATTGTATTCAACCTATATGTATTAACATGATATGACTGGTAACAATAATTTATTGTGGTGTCTGCAAAAAAAAAAAGAAGGAGTTACACATGTGCCACCCATTAAAAGAATAGGAACATTTATTTCGATGATAGGTGCAGAAAATAATCCGTCAAAAACAGAGTACAGAAAACACTCTCCAAGGCCAAAAATATGTAAGATGTGGCTCACTTATTAACTAAAAAGAATGAACGTGGCACATGAGAAGATAAGGTTATTTTTCAGAGCAGAGATTAGGGTGCTAGGAGATTCAGGGGTGGGTGTGTATTGGGTGGAGGTATGGAGGTGTGGAGGAGGAGGGAGAGCATGGAAAGACACAGAGTAGTTAAGGTATAAATGCAGTGGATGACATGTCATTCACGTCCAGTCTGGTGGTAGGAAGGTTTGAGTCAGCCACAAGATGATTGGCCTGATTGTTGTCATGCTCCTGGGCGCTGCAGGTAAAGCATATCTGCAGCATGTACAACAATTTTAGGGTAAAAGAAAAAACTGTAACTATTGTAAATATGACACATTTTGTTTTTCTTTTACACTACAGCTGCAGCACCTACGGATGATAGGATTGTGGGTGGCTACGACTGTGAACCTCACTCTAAACCCTGGCAGGTGTCTCTCAATGTCGGGTACCACTTCTGCGGCGGCTCCCTGATCAACGACCAGTGGATCGCCTCTGCTGCCCACTGCTGGCAAAAGTGTGTATACGATTGAATGTTTTTGTATGAATTAATTTAAGAGGAATATAAACAAAATTGTCGTTTGTCTCCATTTCAGCCCCTATTCACAGATTGCCGTCTTGGGTGACAACCACATCTGGGTGAACGAGGGCACGGAGCAGTACATGCCAGTGGATGCCATCTACTGGCATGAGAGTTACAACTACCAAACCCTGGACTACGACATCATGCTGATGAAGCTGGCGCACCCCGTCACCGTGAACCAGTACGTCAAGCCTGTCGCCCTGCCCAAAGCCTGCCCCGCACCTGGGGACATGTGCACAGTGTCTGGATGGGGCAACATCTACACTGATCAAGGTGAGGAAGCACCAAATTATCACATTAAAAGTCACAAAAAAATATTGCTCATGGCAACGGAACATTTATTCAGTTGCACTCCTATTGTTTCTTGATGTTTAGTAGAGGAACTCTTTCAAACCATTCAACACCATGTGACTCATTGACTGTTAGTTAGCCCCGCTCCCTTAGTTACTGTTGCTACATATGCTAAGTTGTCTGCCCTCAACATGCACACAATGCGTTTAAGGCTACAATAATAATAGTGATTTTAACAATTGAGATGTATTAAATCATTTTCAAAATACATACACAAGACAAACAAAACCAGTTATCTTATTTCTATAAATCACTTGAGGTAAACATTGACACAACTAACCTTTATCTTTCTTTTTTTTGCTGTTATCTGCAGTTTTCAACCCCTTTTACCTCCAGTGTGTGGACGTCCCCATTCTGTCTAACAAGGACTGCGATGGTTCCTACCCCGGCATGATCACTGACCGCATGGTGTGCGCTGGATACCTGGAGGGAGGCAAGGATGCTTGTCAGGTATTTCCACACAGCTACACAGAGAAAAATATGTTTAATGGGATGAAATGATGGAAGAAATAAACTCTTCTCTCTTCCCTGCTCAGGGTGACTCTGGTGGTCCTATGGTGTGTAATGGAGAGCTGCAGGGTATTGTCTCCTGGGGCCAAGGCTGTGCTCAACCCAACTACCCGGGTGTTTACACCAAAGTCTGCTCACTGATGCCCTGGATCAACGATATTCTTTCCAGATACACCTAGGCTGTGATTTCCCATCACAGCGCTACGGGAGAGAGGGGAAACCAGAGGGAGATTGAAACTAAAAGTTAGGAGACGGTGGTGGGTAGTGTAAAAAAGAAAACCAGTGGGAGAGAGGCTGAGTGTGGGGTGGGGGGTGGGGTGGAGATGTGATATGTGTTTAGTCAGGGCACAATCAATAAAATCTACAATGTTGTGATGCATCAGTGTGTATTATTGTTGACAATACTGAAGTATCTGCTCCCAATGTAGCAATAGCACTGAATACTTTATTTCAGTGGTGACATTTCCAACAAAACAAACATAAACCACAGTCAAACAGTTACAGCTAAATGCAGTACACTTTGAAAAGTCACAAAATTGCATCATCTTGTGAGCAAATCTAACATATTCTGTGTGAATTAGCCTTTTTTTGATCCACATCAACAAACAATCAATCCATAAGATTCTCGTCAAAATAAGACACGCAAACTGTTGCTTTCATCTGTTAATAAGTGAACTGAGCATTGGTGTTTAGCTGCATGAATAGTGTTTATACGGTTTTGTTAGTCTTTTTTTTTTGTCGCATCACTTGAATAGGCTACTGCTCTCATTTTGATTTTCTGTCTGCTTTATAAACCTAGAAAGGAAGGGTGTAGATGTTGCAACACCCCATTTATCAATGTCAGAATCCGACAAGAATCTGAAAAGGAGTTATACTTCCATTGAAATTTGTTCAATGAGAACTTGGTCTTAAATCTCTTCTCTGGTGAGTAATAAAATAAAAGAAACTGACAGTATGTTTCCTCAGCAGGTCCTTAAATAGTTTTGTGGTTCAAGAGTGGCTGAAGATGACTAATACTCTCTTCCTTTAGTTTAAAATGATGACGCTGAGGTAATCATTCTGTGAGGTTTCTAAACAGGTGGTGCTCTGTTCTTCATGAGGACATTTTTTTTTTTTTTTTTAAATAAGCTTTTGATGTCACTTTAATATGAGCAAAAAAAACGAATTGGACCTGATGCAGCACAAGCTTGAAGTCACACATTTTCAATTCATCATCTGCTACTAAAAAAAGAAAATCATCACCTTAAACTATCACCACCATTCAGATAAACAATGTGATGCACCAAAACACTGCAATTACTCTGACTCTTCAACAAGAGAAGAAATGTCATGCTTACCATAATTGCCTTGTTTTCTTGTCAATGAAAGGTTAGCTGAAGCTGTTGGTTGGAAAATCAGCAGTCAGTTATATCGAAAGTGATGGCACACATCTTGTTTGACACTTTTGCAGCAAGCAATAGAATAGAATATCTCCCATCTGCTCTTCACAGACAGCAATGTGGATTATCCCTTATCATCATCATCATCATCATCATCACCACCACCACCACCACCACAGTGAAACAAGATACAGAAAGAGATGAGGTGATGAAATGGAATATGACTGATTAGTAAATCAATTACTAAATGTAAAAACTTAAAGTCCTTTTTAAATACAATGTTGTATATCCATGTATAATAAATGTATTCCTACTCTAAATGCTGTGAAATGAAGTGGAATTATTAATTGAAAACAGCCACCACAGACATCTCTCCTGTAATGAGTTGTGAGACTTCTAGTACTGTATAACGTAGAAGTACCTGTAGTCTACAGCTGCATTATACACTCACCGGCCACTTTATTAGGCACACCTGTTCAATTTATTGTTAACACAAACAGCTAATCAGCCAATCACATGGCATTTAGGGATCTAGACGTGGTGAAGACAACTTGCTGAAGTTCAAACCGAGTATCAGAACGGGGAAGATGGGGATTTAAATGACTTAAGTGAACGTGGCATGGTTGTTGGTGCCAGACGGGCTGGTCTGAGTATTTCAAAAACTGCTGATCTACTGGGATTTTCACAGACACAGCCATCTCTAGAGTTTACAAAGAATGGTCCGAAAAAGAGAAAATATCCAGTGCGCTGCAGTTGTGTGGACGAAAATGCCTTGTTGATGTCAGAGGTCAGAGGAGAATGGGCAGAGTGGTTTGAGATGATAGAAAGGAAACAGTAACTAAAATAACCACTCGTTACAACTAAGGTTTGCAGAATACCATCTCTGAACGCACAACATGTTGAACCTTGAAGCAGATGGGCTCCAGCAGCAGAAGACCACACCGGGTGCCTCTCATGTCGGCTAAGAACAGGAAACTGAGGCTACAACTCGCACAGGCTCACCAAAATTGGTCAATAGAAGATTGGAAAAACGTTGCTTGGTCTGATGAGTCTCGATTTAAGCTGCGACATTCAGATGGGAGGGTCAGAATTTGGCGTAAACAACATTCATCCATCCTGCCTTGTCTCAACGGTTCATGTTGGTGGTGGTGGTGTAATGGTGTGGGGGATATTTTCTTGGCACACTTTGGGCCCCTTAGTACTAATTGAGCATCGTTTAAACGCCACGGCCTACCTGAGTATTGTTGCTGACCATGTCCATCCCTTTATGACCACAGTGTTCCCGTCTTCTGATGCTACTTCCAGCAGGATAATGCACAAAGCTCAAATCATCTCAAACTGGTTTCTTGAACATGACAATGAGTTCACTGTACTCCAAATGGCCTCCACAGTCTCCAGATCTCAATCCCATAGAGCACCTTTGGCATGTGGGGGAACGGGAGATTCGCATCATGGATCTGCAGCTGACAAATCTGCAGCAACTGTGTGATGCTATCATGTCAATATAGACCAAAATCTCTGAGGAATGTTTCCAACACCTTGTTGAATCTATGCTACGAAGAATTAAGGAAGTTCTGGAGACAAAAGGGGGGCCAACCCGGTACTAGCAAAGTGTACCTAATAAAGTGGCCGGTGAGTGTAAACCATGAATATGTTTTTATTTTAAGCCATTATTGTGAGGTAAACTGCCAATTCATAATACATAACACACACACACACACACACACACACACACACACACACACACACACGCACACACAAAAAATGCCAACTTAGTGAACTTTTTTGCTTTGGATCTTTTATTAGTGATATTGTTCAGAACAACAGATGGAACATTAGAAGCAAATGATTGTGAGCTTCTTGGCTGAACTTGCTTGTTTGGATCACTTAGTTGCTGGCCATGGTGCTCTCCAGCCATTCGTTGAAGAGGCAGACCTAAAAATGAAGGAAAACACTGTTAGAACAGCGTATCAGCACAGCATTGCAGAATAAACCGGACATATTGTATGTGTATTGATTCAATTTTCATTTTTGAAACTTACCCTGGCGTAGACACCGGGGTGGTCTCTCTCAGCACATCCGTAGCCCCAGGACACAACACCCTGCAGCTCACCGTTGCACACGACGGGGCCACCGGAGTCACCCTGAGAAAGAGAGCGTAGAGTGTGAAATTACTTAGAAAAGTTTGGTAGAAGCCAACAAGTCACCCCAAGTATTTCATACAGTCATCGCTGTATTTCTGTGTGAACATCTAATTACATACCTGGCAAGAGTCCTTGCCTCCCTCCAGGTATCCAGCGCAGAACATGGCATTGGTGATCATGCCGGGGTAGGAGTTGTCACAGTCCTGCTCAGACAGGATGGGGATGTTCAGGCACTGCAGCTTGTTCTTGTCAGCAGCTGGAGATCAAAAGAGAAAGGAAAAGGTGAAACTGGAGCTCCACTGCAGTAAAAACATACACGGTGAGGGCACAACGCAGGAGTTATTACTTACTGGAGCTCATGGTGTTGCCCCAGCCAGTGACTTTGCACATGGTGCCAGCGGGGGCACAGCTGGTGGGCAGAGCCACAGGCTGCACGTACTGGTTGAGGGTGGCGGGCTCGCTCAGCTTGATCAGCATGATGTCATTGTTGATGTTGTAGGAGGTGTAGTTGGGGTGGCGGATGACGCGAGAGGAGCGGATGAACTGCTCGGTTCCCTCGGTGACCCTGATGTGGTGCTCTCCAAGACGCACCTCAACACGGCTGGAGAGGAAAAGAGAGGTTTACTGGCAGCTGAGGTTCACGATGCCTGTTCAAAGCAGATTGATTATTTGTCTTCATAACTTGACATTAGACATACGATTTGTAGCAGTGAGCAGCAGACACAACCCAGTTCTCGTTGACCAGGGAGCCACCACAGAAGTGGTAGCCGGAGTTCAGAGACACCTGATAGGCCTGGGTGTGTGGCGTGCACTCATAGCCTCCGACAATCTTGTCCTCCTCCAAGGCAACTGAAAACACACAAATCAGCAACAACTTAATTGTTAGCTAATTGTCAAAAACAAAGACATCTCTTTGAATTTAGAATGTCCTTTTGTGTATTTTAAGTCAAACCCCAAAGCGTGTACTGATGATAGTAAGAGATCAATCCGCTGTTCTCTAATTAAAAACCCTCGCATTAGGGAGATGCTCTGGTTATTCTGGACTAAATTCTGGGATAAAGTCCAAGAGACTGTTAGCAGAGAGGGAAGCAATCTGCTCGATTGGAACTTCACACTCACAAGCAGCTCCGATGAGCAGAACGAAGACCAGAGACCTCATGGTTGATGTTTGATCCTGTTGATGATAGGACTTCACCTAAAGCCCTGGTTTATATCCTCAGACAGGAGAGCTGCCCTCCACTCCGTTCATCCTCATTGGTCAGCGAGGGGCCAATCTCTGTAGCAGGATTTTGGACTTTGTTGATAAATTTACAGAAATACATTAAAAAAAAAGTTTTATTGTAGAAGTCAGGATGGCTTTCTTAGTAAAAAGTAAAAATAATTATTCTATGATCTCTAATACCTAGTAAATGTGTTAGTTTGAACCATAGGTTTGAACCTATTATTGTTATATTATCACTGGTTTTAATGTTATCATGATAAAATAGAGCATTTGTGTCAAATGAAACAAAGCTAAATCATTAATACACATTTCTTAATGGCCACACATGGCAGCCAAATAGATTGTTTTATTAATATTAGGAGTGGCTTTTAGCTTGAATAGCTTGATGAGGTTAAAGATTTCGGTTTAGTTAATTCACGTATGTGCACTTTTGTAATGCTGGCACTGAAATACAATGATAGTTGAGGAGTTACTCAGCAGAATTGTGATTTATTGCTATTAAGTAGTATATGGAGTTTGACTCAACAACACTTTGTCCAAACATCGATAAGTAAACTGCATGTCTGTAAGAGGACCATTTTTCAGTGAGTAGTCCTACTACTTACTTAAAGATTTGAATGCAGTTTGTTTTTTTAGGGGATATTTAATATGCGCTTATATTTTGGTAAAGGTTTGAAGCTACCACCTGAAAGTTGGCCCGTGTTTCTCTGTTTAGATTGTAGAGGTACACAAGTCACCTCTATATTTAGATGTGTGTGAACACAGTATCTCACAGCTGTGTGTTTCTCAGCATCTGTTACCTAAAACCTAAATTCAGATATGAAGGGTGAGGCTGCCTTGAAAAGCAAATGATAATCTTTGTAATATTTTTTAAAAGGCAGTTTTCAAAGAATAGATAGAAAGCAGTGTTGGAGAAATAACTCAGATCCTTTACTTAAAAGTAACAATACCTCAATAAAAAAAAACTCTGTTGCAAGTAAAAGTAAAATGTCTGCATTTTAAATACTACTTGAGCAAAAGTAGCGAAGTATTAACAGAATTTGTTTTTACGTAAAGTATCAAAAGTACGCTCATTCCAGAGTATTACATTACAGACCCACCCATATCTGTAAATATGGCACTTCTTTAATCTTTTGTGAACAAGTTACAACTTTATCCTTCTTGTTAGTACATCGTGAACGCATGTGAATCCCAGCACTGCTTAGCACAACTCCAACCTGTATATGTCTAATCTGCCACATGAATGAAAAATACATATATAAGATTTATTCTATATTAATGCATCGTAATTCATAAGGATTTTTTTTTGTTCAATAAAAGTAACTAGTAACTATACTTGTCAAATAAATGTACTTCGTAAAAAAGTAAATATTTGCCTCTGAAATGTAGTGGAGTAGAAAAATACCCAAATTAAGAAAATGTACATCAACATTGTACTTAAGTACAGTACTTGAGTAAAAATACGTAAGTTACATTTCACCACTGGTACAAAGCACTTTGCAGCAAGATGTAATATTGTCTAGTGTATTTATAATTTAAAAAAACAGAAGTAGGTAGAAAAGTCAATGGCACAGAATAGTGCCATCAGTGCAATGCAACATGAATAAATATTGGAAATAAGATGCAAGGCAAAAAAACAAAAAGGAGTAAATATAGAAGAATTATTATAGAAATTCCTAATGACACAAATGTGTTTTGAAAAGTGACTTTAAATGATGACATGGACTCTGCCAGCATGAGATCCTCAGGCAAGTCGTTTCACAGAACAGATATTATTTAGAGTAAAGTTAATTTGTTTTTTTCTCTCAGTGCACATTGGACATTTAAAGTACCCAAATGAAAAACTATAAGTACTTTTAGAAGGTTATATTGCACCACTGTTCTGCTGGTCTCAGAGTGAAAAAAATAATATCTGTTTTTGTAAGCTGAGAGATGGGGAAGTGATGATTCATTTAGAAATAATAATAGTTTTTATTCAAACACTTTTTGGACGTATGTGTCTTTAATATCAACTCATTGAGTAAAAAAACAATATATATCTCCATTTCATTCATTTCTTTATTTACTTTCCCGCTCACTTTGTAGCTGAAAAACCTCTTTAGTTTTTCTAGATAAGTCATCTATATTACAGTTGCATTCATTAGAAAACATTTTTTTAATAGAAAGGAAATAATAATTGGACAAAAGAGCAAACAATTCATTTAAAACACTTTATTTGTTTTATTTCAAAGTCAATAATGTGGGTCTGATGTGAAGGTTGAATGGTGGAGTTAATAGCAGGCCATTGTGTCGTGCAGCCACTCTGCACACACACCTGAAAATGAAGAGGTATTAGTTTGTTTGTTTTAGTGTGACATAAATACATTAAAGGAGGGTGATAGTTATACTTTCAGTGGATGCAGTGAAACGTTACCCTGGCGTAGAGGGGGGGGTTCTTCTCAGCACACCCAAAGCCCCCGGACACAACACCCTGCAGCTCACCGTTACACACAACAGGACCACCAGAGTCACCCTGAGAGAGAGAGAGAGAATGATTACACTTACAATGTAAACCATTGCGATATTGTAAAGAAAATTTGAATTAGAGAGGAGTGGGGAAAATGTTTTTGTCCAATTTGAAAATTCAATGATAGAATATCAGAGATGCACACCTGGCAGGAGTCCTTGCCTCCTCCCAGGTATACGGCACAGAACATGGTGTGGTGAACCATGCCGGGGTAGGAACCGTGACAGTCCTCATCAGACAGGAGGGGGATGTCCAGACACTGCAGCCTTCGGCTGTCAGCAGCTGTAGCAAGACAACAAAAGGGAAGTGTGCAGTAGGGGTGGATTGTTGGAGACTGTAGGCAGATTGTATTTTTTTAGACACAGTTTCAGAAATCTAAGTTTGCCTGAGATAACTATTTTCTACTCACAGGAGCTCATGGTGTTTCCCCAGCCAGTGACTTTGCACATGGGCAGAGCTGGTGGGCAGAGCCACAGGCTGCACGTACTGGTTGAGAGTGGGGGGCTCGCTCAGCTTGAGCAGCATGATGTCATTCTCAAGGGTGAATCGGTTGAAGAAGGGGTGTTCGATGATACGAGAAGCACTAATGAACTGCTCGTTGCCCTCGGTGACTCCAATGTGGAGCTCTCTCATACGCACCTCAATACAACTGATAAAAGATGGCAGAAGATGGTAATAGGTGGATGCTTGTTTTTTAAGTTTGCATGTGTATTCCCTCAGCATATGAATATGAGAGTCTGCTTACGACTTGGAGCTTGAGCAGCAGACACAACCCAGTTCTCGTTGACCAGGGAGCCACCACAGAAGTGGTAGCCGGTATTCAGAGATACGTGATGAGGCTGAGAGTGTGGCGTGCACTCATACCCATCGACTATCTTGTCGTCCTCCGTGGCAACTGAAAACGCACAGGAGGCCAAATAGTCAGCAACCAGGTGATGCTTTTTTGTCAATTTAGTAATTAGAACACAAGCAGAAAGACCAACTGAAAACCAACATAAGACAGCCAGAATTTTTTTTTTATCAGTTTGCTGCAATATGGTAATAATACAAAATTGCACAATGCAAAGTTATACTGTATCACACTCACAAGCAGCTCCAATGAGCATAACGAAGACCAGGGACCTCATGGCTGCAGTGTGTGATCCTGTCAGTGTTAAATCCATGTGTTACATTTACTGCAAGCTGCCTGATGGGTTCAATAATTGTCAAAATAAAAACTTGATAGTGAGGTACTGACCACCAGATAAAAGTGGTTCATTTCAGGTGACTGAGAGTAATCTTCAGTAATATTCAACCCAATACGGCGTGAACAGCTGGATTATTCACAGAATGTCTTTACTCAAGGCCAACTCACTGATCAGTACTAAAGCAGTCAGCCAAGATATACTCAAGAGCATATGAAACCTTACTTACAACAAGCCCAACATAGTAACTGGTACATAATAGGTGTATATTTTATAATGACTTTAATCAATTCACAGACCTCCCTTTTTATGTTAACTCAGAATAATTACTGCACTAGAAAAATAAGCCATTAGTTGCTTTTATTAATCGTTGTTTGACCTATTTGATTGCTTTTAGATATTTGTCAGTCAATGTCAACGACTATTGTGCAATTAAAATACAACTGAAACAGCGAAATTTAAGCACATCTATAAAAGTGCAGGAAAATCCTGGAACAAATACCTCCGTTAACAAAGAAAATATAATGTACATAGCATATTCTAAATCCTTTGAAACACTGTGTGGGTTTTGAATCTTCAGACTGCACCTGTTCTGTTCAATCTTGCACAGATATGCATATGATTCATGCATATTTATCATGTGAAACTGCAGCTGCTTCTCCACTACAACATCTAAACATCCAAATTTACAAGGTTGACTCAAACATCCCTAATAGCAGATCTGCGTGAATTTTAACCCAGTTTTCAGGGTAATTGACAGAGTAACAGAGTTTTTGATTATTACGTAGTCAATTCTTTTTTTATATTGATCTTAATTCTTCAATGTCCATTTTCATTACAACAATAACATAAAAACATCAGCTTACTTTAGAGACAATGACACTGAAAACTAAAAATGCAATCCCATCTAAATGTATTCACTGTGTAGTGTCCTTACTGCTGATTTTATATAGTAATTGTGCGCTTAAGTGATTTTCCCTTCATTAATCAAAATCTTTCAACGTGTCCTATCTGAACACGTGTGGGTTGGTTTTCCTGTGAAGGCAACACTCAAAAACTGTGGTTGTGAACCAGGCCATCTGCAGAGCTGCACCCATGTCTTCATAGCACAAATCCATCCATGTCAAGGTTTTTACGATTACAAAATACATCCTGTGCTGAACACAAACGCAATAACACATATGTGCTCTGCAAAAAATGTCACAGGGAATGTTTAGTCTAGAAATATGCATCATGTGTAGTTTTACTAAGTACTAATTCAGGGGACGTGCATGTGTTATGCACACAGACATCAAACAATCCTTGTCACATGAATAATGCTCTTTCATATGAAGGCACACATTTGTTATATTGTGTTTTAAAATGCATTTATATGCTTGTTTCCCCAATGCATTGAACATGCTTCTTGAAAGATTTACTAATGATACGATTTTCAGCCATGCAGTATGCAAATACAAAGTATCCCACAAAGTAAACCCATAATATATTTTCCACGTTTGACCTGATTGGTCAAAAATAACCTTGGGGGTGTGTTCAACAGGGAAACCGATCCATATAAACCAGGACTCCAGGTGAAGTCTATCATCCACAAGATCACACAGCAACCATGAGGTCTCTTGTCTTCGTTCTGCTCATCGGAGCTGCCTGTAAGCATGTCTTTCTGCTTGTGTTCTCATTACTAAATAGACCAAAAAAAGCATAACTTGGTTGCTGACTATTTGGCCTCCTGTGTGTTTTCAGTTGCCTTGGAGGAGGACAAGATTGTCGGAGGCTATGAGTGCACGCCACACACCCAGGCCTATCAGGTGTCTCTGAACTCCGGCTACCACTTCTGTGGTGGCTCCCTGGTCAACGAGAACTGGGTTGTGTCTGCTGCTCACTGCTACAAATCGTATGTCTAATGTCAAGTTATGAAGACAAATAATCAATCTGCTTTGAACAGGCATCGTGAACCTCAGCTGCCAGTAAACCTCTCTTTTCCTCTCCAGCCGTGTTGAGGTGCGTCTTGGAGAGCACCACATCAGGGTCACCGAGGGAACCGAGCAGTTCATCCGCTCCTCTCGCGTCATCCGCCACCCCAACTACACCTCCTACAACATCAACAATGACATCATGCTGATCAAGCTGAGCGAGCCCGCCACCCTCAACCAGTACGTGCAGCCTGTGGCTCTGCCCACCAGCTGTGCCCCCGCTGGCACCATGTGCAAAGTCACTGGCTGGGGCAACACCATGAGCTCCAGTAAGTAATAACTCCTGCGTTGTGCCCTCACCGTGTATGTTTTTACTGCAGTGGAGCTCCAGTTTCACCTTTTCCTTTCTCTTTTGATCTCCAGCTGCTGACAAGAACAAGCTGCAGTGCCTGAACATCCCCATCCTGTCTGAGCAGGACTGTGACAACTCCTACCCCGGCATGATCACCAATGCCATGTTCTGCGCTGGATACCTGGAGGGAGGCAAGGACTCTTGCCAGGTATGTAATTAGATGTTCACACAGAAATACAGCGATGACTGTATGAAATACTTGGGGTGACTTGTTGGCTTCTACCAAACTTTTCTAAGTAATTTCACACTCTACGCTCTCTTTCTCAGGGTGACTCCGGTGGCCCCGTCGTGTGCAACGGTGAGCTGCAGGGTGTTGTGTCCTGGGGCTACGGATGTGCTGAGAGAGACCACCCCGGTGTCTACGCCAGGGTAACTTTCAAAAATGAAAATTGAATCAATACACATACAATATGTCCGGTTTATTCTGCAATGCTGTGCTGATACGCTGTTCTAACAGTGTTTTCCTTCATTTTTAGGTCTGCCTCTTCAACGAATGGCTGGAGAGCACCATGGCCAGCAACTAAGTGATCCAAACAAGCAAGTTCAGCCAAGAAGCTCACAATCATTTGCTTCTAATGTTCCATCTGTTGTTCTGAACAATATCACTAATAAAAGATCCAAAGCAAAAAAGTTCACTAAGTTGGCATTTTTTGTGTGTGCGTGTGTGTGTGTGTGTGTGTGTGTGTGTGTGTGTGTGTGTGTGTGTTATGTATTATGAATTGGCAGTTTACCTCACAATAATGGCTTAAAATAAAAACATATTCATGGTTTACACTCACCGGCCACTTTATTAGGTACACTTTGCTAGTACCGGGTTGGCCCCCCTTTTGTCTCCAGAACTTCCTTAATTCTTCGTAGCATAGATTCAACAAGGTGTTGGAAACATTCCTCAGAGATTTTGGTCTATATTGACATGATAGCATCACACAGTTGCTGCAGATTTGTCAGCTGCAGATCCATGATGCGAATCTCCCGTTCCCCCACATGCCAAAGGTGCTCTATGGGATTGAGATCTGGAGACTGTGGAGGCCATTTGGAGTACAGTGAACTCATTGTCATGTTCAAGAAACCAGTTTGAGATGATTTGAGCTTTGTGCATTATCCTGCTGGAAGTAGCATCAGAAGACGGGAACACTGTGGTCATAAAGGGATGGACGTGGTCAGCAACAATACTCAGGTAGGCCGTGGCGTTTAAACGATGCTCAATTAGTACTAAGGGGCCCAAAGTGTGCCAAGAAAATATCCCCCACACCATTACACCACCACCACCAGCATGAACCGTTGAGACAAGGCAGGATGGATGAATGTTGTTTACGCCAAATTCTGACCCTCCCATCTGAATGTCGCAGCTTAAATCGAGACTCATCAGACCAGGCAACGTTTTTACGATTACAAAATACATCCTGTGCTGAACACAAATGCAATAAACACATATGTGCTCTGCAAAAAATGTCACAGGAAATGTTTAGTCTAGAAATATGCATCATGTGTAGTTTTACTAAGTATTAATTTAGGGGACGTGCATGTGTTATGCACACAGATATCTAACAATCCTTGTCATATGAATAATGCTCTTTCATATGAAGGCACACATTTGTTATATCGTATTTTAAAATGCATTTATATGCTTGTTTCCCCAATGTGCCTCTTACTACATTGAACATGCTTCTTGTGACAACTCCTACCACGGCATGATCACTGATGCCATGTTCTGTGCTGGATACCTGGAGGGAGGCAAGGACTCTTGTCAGGTATGTAACAAGAGGACTCGACAGGGGGCCTTGTCCAAGACCAGTGCTTCTCAGTTGCAAATCTAGAATATTTGGAATTTTCTTCACATATACGCTCTCTTTCTCAGGGTGACTCCGGTGGCCCCGTCGTGTGCAACGGTGAGCTGCAGGGTGTTGTGTCCCGGGGCTACGGATGTGCTGAGAGAGACCACCCCGGTTTCTACGCCAAGGTAAACCTAAAATATCCCTATGAAATGTAAATTTCACATGCCCAGTTAAAATTAAACATATTTGCAACTGGCTGTCCATGCTAACAAACCTCATTCTGTCTCCGTTCACAGGTCTGCCTCTTCAACAGTTGGCTGGAGAGCACCATGGCCAGCTATTAAGTCTGATCCTGCGACCACCATCTTACACTATTGCCTTTATTCCATCATTCTAACTGCAATATTGTTGTTGAGTTCTGAACAATGTGCAGTCATTTTCCATCTGAGTAAATAAAGTCTTACGTCTTGACTTTCAAATTATGTTTCTCTCAATTCTTGCCCATGTTGTCCAACATTATGATATTTTCATCATTATACTTGAAAGAAAACCATTACTTTTCAAAAAAGGTATTGACCTGTTTATTGCTCTTTAGAACAGTATAAACAAGACAATTAGCTCTTAATATATATCTACTAGAAATACAGTATTTTGACAAAAAAGGACAAACTTGCTATACTATTGATGTGTTGCATGCAATAGTTTGGAATGAAAATGATTTTCATTAACTCAAATATACATTTGTCCAGTGCAGTAAGTTTGACTTACACAAATAAACAGTCAATTTGATTGATATTGTGTGAGATATATGACTTTAATGCTTATAATACTTCATGTGGTGTTAAATTGGTTTAAAAAAATAATTTGAACAGAACTCTGAATGAAAATTCTGGAGTAATTAGTACGAGTAGTAGTAGTTCCTACTTATAGCCTTTTAAAATATCATAATGTTATAATGTTAATATAAATAATGTTAGCACTACTTCTGTGCTAACCATTTCTTTCACTATAATAATAAAATGTATCTATCTAATCTAGATAGAAACATTTGTGAGAGAGTCATGTCAAGTTAAGCTAATTTATTCAGGCTATTAAGAAAACAACACCCCACAGAGGAATTATTTAGATAAACAGATAAACAAATGCAATAGAAAAAATGAAAGCAGTGTAGTAAATTAGTAGTATTAGTAGTAGTATGTTTAATTGTGAGAGAATGTGAAGTAGCAGAAAATAGCTTCTCTGATGGATATTTAAAGCTGAGATGGAGCTGATAAAAATACAGACTGAGAAGTTATTTCTTTTAAAATGTGACAAATGTAATCGTATTAGAGTATATACTGTGTAAATTTGATTTGGTAGTATATTTAGCTGCACAATATGGGTCAAAGTAAGAAAGAACATCCCACAGAATGTGAAAACATTACCGTCTCACTGTACTGTATTTTAGTCAATATTACTGTTGTTTTTAACCAATTATATTGTCTTTTCAATTTAATGCCATTTTCATTCAACAGTATTTTACTTTCCAAGTAATATTACCCATCTGTTTTATTAATCTGAATGTATATTTGTATTGTTTTATTAGCTAATGCATTAAGTATTAGACAATGTATTAAGTATAATCTATTAACTTCACTTTGACAACATTGTTCTTACAACGCGACACATTATCATACCATTAAAATTGCTGAACTGAACTGTACTGAAATTGAGAGAAAAATAAAAAAAAAAAAAATATATATATATATATATATATTTATATATACATATATATATATATATATATGTATATATATATATATATATATATATATAACAGCATATACAGTACCAGTCAAAAGTTTGGACACACCTTCTCATATGTGTTAAAACTTTTGACTGGTACTACATACATACATACATACATACATACATACATACATACATCCACACACATTTTTAAATTGCTGTTCTGTTAAGGATGGCTTTCGTGGCAGTTTTCTTTGTGAAGGTCAGAGCCACTCAGTGAGTTTGTGAGAGAATCTCCACCCGGCACTGCTTCTGGGGCTGCATCAAGGTCAGAAAGCTGATTACAACATGTACATAACATACTGTACTCGAACCAGGTCAGAGGAACAACAGATCAAATTAAAATAATACACACATACGCACATATTTTTGGAACAGAATTGAGCAAAATCCTCAAACCAGAGTCACATTAAAACTATGAAGACCCGTTTTAGCAGAGTTTTAGTAAGGATATCAAAGTTTTCCCATCAGCACTATTTGAGGGTTTTGATTGGTCAGCAGCAACAGGGGTGTTTCTCGACAGTCGACATAGGTTCAGGCGCTCAATAAAAACCTGGCATGGGTCAAGCATCTGTGCATCTCCACGTGGCATCAAGCAGTCATGAGGTCTCTGGTCTTTGCTTTGCTCCTTGGAGCAGTGTGTAAGTATGGAACAAGTGCAGAATGTTTTTTTTTTGTACAGATACTATTCATTCTTTGAAGAGATATTCATAATTTTATTTTCAGTTGCCACAGAGGATGACAAGATTGTTGGAGGGCATGAGTGCACGCCTAATTCTCAGCCCCATCAGGTGTCTCTGAACTCTGGCTATCACTTCTGCGGTGGCTCCCTGGTCAACGAGAACTGGGTGGTGTCTGCTGCTCACTGCTACAAACCGTGGGTGCTCCTCGAACATCATATCCAAAATGACAAAACAACAAAAGCACTAGTTTCTCACAAGTCATCCCTCCCGTTCTCCATTCTCTCCATCTCACTCACAACTTGTTTCTCTCTTTCAGCAAAATGGACATTGTCCTCGGTGATCACAACCGTTGGTTCATGGATGGCAATGAACAGATCATTTCTGCTGCCCTGGTGATCCCTCATCCAAACTACGAGTCCTGGCTGGTTAACAATGACATCATGCTGATCAAGCTGAGCAAACCAGCAATCATCAACCAGTATGTGAAGCCTGTGGCTCTGCCCACTAGTTGTGCTCCTGCTGGGATCACATGCACAGTCTCTGGATGGGGTGTGACCATGAGTTCCTGTGAGTATCAAACACTGCCTCCACACAGGGCTGCTGTTATTCACTACACATTTGTCCATCTATCATCTGTCATTGTGTCTCTGGTTCTGCATCTCCACAGCTGCTGATAGTAACAGGCTCCAGTGCCTGGATATCCCCATTCTGTCTGATGAGGACTGTGACCACTTCTACCCCGGCATGATCACTGAGGCCATGTTCTGTGCCGGATACGTGGAGGGAGGCAAGGACTCCTGTCAGGTATGCATCTCTGTTGTTGTAAAGGGCACCGAGCATTATGACTCATTAAGTACCCTCAGCAGCACTTAGTTGAGACATAACACTGTCATATGTTAAACTGCTTTGCTCCCCGACTATCAGGGTGACTCCGGTGGCCCTGTTGTGTGTGACGGTGAGCTGCAGGGTGTGGTGTCCTGGGGCTTTGGGTGTGCAGAGAAGAACCACCCAGGTGTCTATGCCAAGGTAAAAAAAAAAAGAAGAAAGAAGCTTTCCACAGCAATCATTGCTTTGTATTTCTTGAATCAGAAATATTCTCAAAGCCCTTTTGTGATATAACGTTTTCAATATGCCCTTTCCCTCTCTCTTGCATCAGACGTGCATTTTCACAGACTGGCTGCAGAGCACCATGGCGTCTCACTGAATTAGTCGGCTACAGCGGTTTCTACACCGCAGAATCCTGTTTCAATGAAACGCTGCCTGTTGAAATTCATTTTGAAATAAAACAAAGAGTACATATATTTTTTGTATATTCTTTTAGTGTGTATCTCACTCTTTCTCTGTTCCTCTGATCTGCCTGGCAAACCCACATGAATAATGAAATGAGGGAAATATGAACTTAATAATAACTAAAAACCTGTGATAAGTTTTATGAATTGCACAATAACGTTGATTAAAAATCCTGGTGGAAAAAAATGGTGGGGCAAAAACTACTTTTAACAGATGCAAACCAGTAAAAACACAATGTGCACATAATTCCACAGGTGATAATCCAACTGAGCACATATCTGTTCTCGACGTGACGTCACAGGTCGATGCTCGGTTCCCCCTTTGAATGAGCCATCAGTTTGGTTAACGTTAACTATGTTAGTTCTACCGAACAAGTCCATGTTATTCTACTCAATTCATGTTTAATAATCTTTCCCAACATTTTTTTGTAGTTTTGAAAGCCTCTTCTTGATCAGAAACCTTCCCCTCCGAATCACTGTCTTCTTTGACAAGCTGCACAGTTGATGTTATTTTGACCAGAGGTTTGGTTTATAACAATATCTCGCAGCTGGTGGGCCCCGGAGTGTTTATTCTCAAGTTTGTCTTCAAAAGGCAGACTTTTCAAGTTACATACACAATCATCTACATTGTTCATGGGTCCTTGGAAATAGCCTTTCAATTTGCTGCGGGGCAACAGGTAATCAGCCCCATGTGACATAACTTTGTGCCATCCCCTCTGGCTTTGGGCATGCGTACTCGGGGCACTTGACATTACAGCAATTACTTTTTTTGGGGGGGGGTTTATATATCTATCCACTGACCTTAAATTGCAGCAATCGAAGATGTTTTTTTTTCATGCAATAATCCACAGTTGTATTGTATATTACTCAGTACCACTAAGACCACACTATGCTCCTGCGGCCAGGAGGTGAGGCTTTGCCACTTGCCCCAAATGACCAGTCATCTCAACATATTATAATACATTAAGGCCATGCAGTATTAATAGTACAATTATAGATCAAACATACGTATGAAGAAATAGCATTCAAAATAATCACGAAATAACTGAAATAAATAAATAAAACAATGAGCTTGATTTCCCCATTAACAGACACATTGTATAGCTTTGTATACACTGTAAAAAGAATCTGTGTAATATAAGGTAAATTACCGGCAGCTGTGGTTGCCAGAACTTCACCGTAAAAAATAAAGTGACAATGTATAAGACATTACGGTATGATTTTTTTGCAAACATAAAATTCACAGTTGAGAACTGTTTTTTATTTACGGTAAATTACTATTAAAAAAACCAGATATAATAATAATCCAAACAAACAACGTCACATAAATAAACAGACACCACCCGAACTGTCCTCTGTCACTTCTTTTTCTAAAGAATCTGAATAACAATATCTTGATTTCTTTTCGGCGGTTCTTGGTTCTCATCGTTTATAATAATATCTTGATTTCTTTTCGGCGGTTCTTGGTTCTCATCGTTGATAATAATATCTTCATTTCTTTTCGGCGGTTCTTGGTTTTCATCGTTTATGGTTGCAGAGTTTAGTGGAACTGTCGCTCAACAGTTCTGTGATCAAGTCGGACATATTTGACGACGCACCACCAATGTCAAAGACTGCAAACTTCGCACCGGTTTGACTGACCTCGGGCTCTGTTACTACATTGAGGTAACTGGTTGTTAGGACAGACAGAGGGAGGGTTGAAGACACCTGACGCTTCATATATATTGACTTTGTTTGTTCCCTTTGTCTGTCGCTGACTCCTACAGGCGGATCTAACCGGACACGATGCGCCTCACGTTGCAAATGTTGATCTCCCACGGCCGGGTGGCCCGGAAGATGGGTCTCGGTCCGCAGTCCCGAATCAACATGCTGCGGAACATCTTGACAGGACTGGTCCGACACGAGCGGATAGAAACCACGGCGGCCCGAGCCGACGAAGTCCGCTTCTACACCGAGAAGGTAACGGCGCCCCGGAGCTGTCCATTCATTTAACGTTACAGGATTGGACCACTTCTTAGCAGCCACATGGAAATGGTGCAGAAGTCACATAAATACATATTTAGTCCCTGATGGTGATGATGTGAAGGATCGATATCATGCACGAGTCATTTGGCTCAGGGGCTGTCTTGAGCCAACAATGAAAAGTCAACAATGTAATAGAAACATGTGAAACAGTCGATGGATGAGCAATAGGTCACTGTTATAATTTATATTAAACTGTGGCATGATTTAATGTTCAAATTATCTATACAAAAAAAGAAAAAAACGTAAAATACTAGAAACATTATCATAAGTCCAAATAGTTGCCAAAATCTAGAGAAGACACAACGACACATAATATTGATAGATGAGTCTTTACAAAGATATAACATATTTTAATATTTATATACAAATATTTAAATAAAGAGAAGTGCAGCATAAAATGAACACAAACGGTCAGCGTTCTGTTTGATTTGAGTGAGTTTGAACTAATCAGTTGTGATTTTTTTCCTTGTTTTGTTTTTGCCAGCTGGTCGACTACGCCAAAAAGGGAGACACTGATGAGAAGGCGATGAAAATGGCCAGTTTTTGGCTGACGGTATGTGTCTGCATCTCTCTGTCTCTCTCTCTCTCTCTCTGTCTCTGTCTCTCTCTCTCTCTGTCTCTCTCTCTCTCTCTCTGTCTCTCTCTCTCTCTGTCTCTGTCTCTCTCTCTGTCTCTCTCTCTGTCTCTCTCTCTCTGTCTCTGTCTCTGTCTCTCTCTCTCTCTCTGTCTCTGTCTCTGTCTCTCTCTCTGTCTCTCTCTCTCTCTCTGTCTCTGTCTCTCTCTCTCTCTCTCTCTGTCTCTGTCTCTGTCTGTCTCTCTCTCTGTCTCTGTCTCTCTCTCTGTCTCTGTCTCTCTCTGTCTCTGTCTGAAGTCACAAGCTGTGTCACTCTGAATGGAGAACAGTTGTTGGGATGTTGTTGTTTAGTGTGAGCGTTCTTCTTCTTCTCTTCAGGAAAAGGATCTGGTGCCAAAGCTCTTCAAGGTCCTCGCTCCGCGGTTTGAGAATCAGTCAAAAGGCTACACGCGGATGGCATGCCTTCCCAACAGAGAGAACCTGGACAGAGCTAAGATGGCCGTCGTGGAGTTCAAAGGCAACCCCTTCCCGCCTCTTTATCCTGTGAAAAAAGAGAATGAACTGACACTCCTCAACCAGCTGCTCAAAGGCTACAGAGAGGAGAGGGCACAAGAGTTTTCCACAAAAGCTTAATTAACAACATCCTGGCGGTGGATCAGTGATTGTGGTCGCTGAAGGAGGAGGAGGAGGAGGAGGAGGAGGAGGATGAGGAGGATGGTCAGGCGCTGAAATGCCTCCGAAGACTTGCAGATGCTGCAGCTTGTGGCTTATAGACACTGATCCATTTCTGCACCGAAAAACAGTTCAAAAGCTCCAGTGTCAATAAACGGCAAGAACAATTCTGTTAAAGGACATTTATGACCGGTGATGTATTAATAAATATTATTTGTTAACAGAACTAAGACATTTACTTTTTGGCTAAACCAAATGCAGTGCTCAAAGATACTGAAGCAATTTAGTATCGTACTTCCATTAAATAAGAGGACATGTATCAAAAAGAATCGAAGCAGCAGATGAAGATATATCCTGACTTTTAGTCTGTAGTTTGGGTCAAGCTCCAAAAACACTGGATCCTACATTACCCATAATGCAGCAGCATAGTGTCTATCCTTAAAGCCCACCTGCTACTTATATTCCACTTCATTCAGAAATAATCCTCAATTTAATTTGGTGATTCTGGAGAATCCCTTCATGAGGAATGTGTCTGCAGTGAAAAGGGTATTTTATGTTGTACTATATTACACTATTTAGTGTTTTATTATTTTGTCATCTTGGTGGACAAACCAAAAACACCTGACAATATAATGCTTTTTTTTCTCTCTCTTTTTTTTTTTTTTAACAGAAGCACAAATAAAGTCAAAGACATTTCCATATTGTTGGGCTATTGTATTGGGTTGCATTAGATTTGATAGGCACATCTAAACGGATGAAAAGCAGTTTGTCTAAAATACTTTTTCACTTGATCACAAAATTGCAAATTGTTACAGAATAATCAAAATGGTTTGAATTTTTCCTCTAAAGACTGTCAGTGATTAGCCTGAAAGTCATTTACAAATGTACACCATTACTGGAGAACAAGTACAGACGGGTGCAGTTTGTTATAAATCTGCACTTCAGCAGTCAGACTGGGATTCTGGCAGGGACTGTGAAATAATGAGGCTAGCCTACATCAAATTGTGACCAGCCTGGAGTCTGTCCCTGTGGTGTTTTACTTTAATGGAGTCTTGTAATGAGAACAGTTTCTAAATATGATTTACGGATATTAGATCGACTCCTTTGGACACATGACCTTGTCCTAACTGGAACACAGACACTCTTGCTCATCAACTCAGAAACCAAATAATACACACAGCGAGATGAGCCCTCTAATAAAAACATATTTTTAATTATTTTGGCAAAAAGTGTATATATATATACAGCGTATTTAGAATTGTCATTTGACACCATTAAAATGCATTTAAACAGTGCTTCAGTGATGTGCTCTTAACCAGATCGCTCTGAGTAGCCTAAAAGCTGTGCTGTTTTCTGTCATGCATACATAATCTCTTTTTGTCAAGTTCCCTCCACTTAGTGTCTCGGCCCCGTAATTGTATGTCAATATGCACGAGGTTGAAGCAGTGATACAGTATCAGTACGCCTGTCTGTTAGTCGCGTCAAACAGTGTCTATTCCGTCGAGTCATGGCAACCATGACAACAGCAGACGAAATGGCAGACATGCCAAATATAAACCGGACACAATCAGAAATAACGATTAGTACTCTAATTCATGTATCATTCTGGTTCACAGGCTAAGTTACACCTCGGACTACACTCTCACAAGTTACACACCACAGTCCTAACACCCTACAGTACTCCATTACAGCAAGATTGCCATTGATAAATCTGTGGACTATAAGCCGAGTTCCACCATTTTTACGGATCAGAAATAAATGAACGCCGTCGAGATAAAAATGGATTTGTTAGTGTCCTTTCACTGTTTAGTTTCTGAATTGCAGGAAGCTAGTGGTAAACTGAGCATGATATGTTCCCTACAATGTTCGGACCGTCGATGACATTTTCAGATTGTATTTACAGGTGTATGCATTTGGACTACGACTCCAAGTGGTGTGAATACAGGTTTTCGAAGCAGTCTTATAAGGTGACATCATCACGAATAAACAGACTAAGACCAGGAACATTAAAGTGCTCCATGCAGGACAGACAAAATGTACAGTTGTGTTGCCCTTTTCGCAGTTCATCTACAAGGCTTTTTTTTGTCCTAGCTCAATGTTAGGGGATATAAAACTAGTATTATTAGTTCAGCTTTTCGCACGGTTTGAACGTCAAAGTGAGATAAAGCCAACGAATATACATGTTTCAGGTATTAGACAGGGGTGAGGATGAAGTTACTTGTATTTAAAAAAAAAAGAAAAAAAAAAAGGTAGCCCCCTACTCTTAAATCATGGATGTTGTAGTTGAAAGCCAAAGAGAGATAGGAAAATTTGACAAAAGTTGTATTGTAGTACTCCAGTAACTTGAAAATCACCCCTGTCCTTGTGCTGTATTGCATCAGTACATTCACCAACGTCTACATACACAGAAATGACATTTTGACCAGGCATATTCTGCTTTCATATTTCAGACAGCGCAAGGTTTTGATTGGAATAACAATTAACAGAATTTATCCAGTCAAAAATATACCAACGCCTATTGTATGCATTTATAAAAGTATAGATTTCAATACACACAATACGCAAATATTGTATGGTCACATGGAGTTACATATATCAGCTTTTTGACAGGAAATACGATACAAACATGCGTGTTTTACGAGTACCTAGAAGTGCCCACAGTAAACGTGACATTTACATTTACACATCAGCATATCAATCCAGAATAACCAGCTGCAATGAAGGCATATAAGAATATAAACGAACCCAACAAACTCCATATAATATCTATACGTTATCAAAATGTGTCAAACATAAAAAAGGTCTTGTTTTTGTTTTTCTAACATGACTTGGATAAATGTAATGGCATGAGATTTATTTTTTCGATGGTCACAGCACCAACTGGAATTTAACAATGTGGAAAAAAAAACATGAAACCAAATTTCCTTTTTCTGAAATAAAACTATATAGAGTGGTAGCTCTCTCCAGTTTAACTATTTACAAACTCCCCAGACCATCAATGCCTCATGAATTTTTGAATAGAAGTATTTCAAGAATTTTGTTCATTTCCACACCGTGCACAGCTATCATCCTATTGCTCTGGCTACATCCACTTTGTCATCTTCCTCCCTGTGTGCCTTTTTACTGGTCAACATCAAATATTTATTGCTTCTTTATTCTTTAACAAGCTCAGTACTCCTATCTCCCAGCCATTCCCCCTCACTCTTCCATTCAGGTTATTTCCATTCACAGGTGACAAGGGATCGTTTAGGGATTCACTTTTCTGATGATTTCTCTGCTTCGTCCATCCAAATCTTTTTCACTAACACCTTCATTTCCATTCTGCCTTTTTCTGTACGTTGTATTGTCATTCTGCCCATTCTCTCCATGCCTTCCCCTAACTCCCTCTGTCCTTTCTCATGCCTTCGTTCCGAACCCCCCTCCTCCTCCGCTCTGCATACTGAAATACTCTGTGAAGGAAGGGAGTCGGGGCGGCAGCGGGGGCGAGCGCGTGGCCGGGCGTGGGGGTATCGGAGGCGGAGGCGGGGGCAAAATCGCCGTCAAGTCGGCAGCAGTGGTGATGATCTTCTGCTCGCTGTTCCTCGGCACCTCAGGGCCTTTACGGGCCACCGTCTCCTCCACTGTCTTCACCGGGTCCTGGAAGCAAGAAGGTGATGGTTTTACACCTTTGACCTGTTCTGATGCTCTGGATGTAGGTTACTTTGTAATGTGCACCTTGCAGACACAGCGTGATTAACACCATACTATACATCACATTTTGACAACTTCCTCTGGAGCTCATTGATGCTGTGGAGGTGATATAGGTCGGAGTAAGGTACACATGTACTGGGTTTATGGACCTCCAGTTCAGTTATGTTACTCTCCACCAACTGACTCTCTATCTTAGTGTTCACTGTATGGTAGAGTCTTTATGTAGGCCAGGGGGATATGGTTGAGATCATTATTAACATATCATATCCCTTTTTATATCAATATACACATCACAATATGGAAAAATGTATGTAAAATCTAGGGCTGCAAGCAATGATCATTTTCATTATAAATATATTAATACATTCAGTTTACAAAACAGTAAAATATTTCTTAGAGCGCAAGGTCACATTATCAATTTGTTGTCTAATCATCAGTCCAAAACAAACAATTAAATTCAGTATAATGTATGACAAGAAAAATTACTTTAATGATTAAGCAGTTATCATAGTACTTTTAATTGTGTAATTTTCTGTGGCTCGACTAATTGACCAATCATTGCAATTTTACAAAAATCACAAATTTTCAGATCAATAAATTGTGTTTTACTGAGACCAACATTTTAGTAAGTAGTTTTGTTAGTATTTTTGAATGGCTCATCAGGCATTTTTCCAAATTTACTAAAACCTGCCCTCCAACTTGGATGTTTTAATTCTAAATATTTTATACAAATAAATAATAAATCTTTCCCATCTTGGGAAATATAATAGCACATTTGTTTTCTAGACAATTTCCAATCTGGTTGCTGACCACATTATAGCACAGACACAAAATCCACCCTTCAGGCCGTGTTTAAAGTGACGGAGACAACACTCAGATTTACTTTGCTCTTTCACTAAATGACCCTGGTCCAATAGACTCCCTGTGTCAATGCAAGTAATCACCTGCACTTACATTTCCTTCACTTGAACTAAGACAAGACTAAGTGCATTTTATTTGACAACAAAGAGGAGAGATTCTTATTACCCACATCGATGAAAAAGGGTTATAAATACTAAAGGCTAAGTTAAAAATCGTGGTGTTTTATTGTACTTAGATTTTCAGCAGTATTGGCTTGCATGGTCTTCACAGTGTCTTCCAATAAGATGTCTGCTCAGTTTATATAAAGAGAACCAGGAGAAGAAAGCGCATTAAGCTTCTTTGCACCAGCTAACAGGAAGTCAGACAATTAATTTCTAAGTGGTAGTACTAGATTGTAAAACACTTAATAGCTTACATCAGAACCAACTTCATCCAACTCTTAAATTTACACTTTCAAATGTAAACTAAAGAGGTGATGGTTCTTTACTACACATTAGGTATATTTTGGGCTATTTATTACTGCCATGTAACTTCATTAATTAACTTATCTTCAAGTTTTGAAGCCTTTTTATACAATGAACACTTGAAACGTGTCTTTCCTTGTCATGACTTTGTGTCCCCTGTCATGCATTGTGTCAACTTTGTGTTGCTCTTTTGTGTTGTATTTTTCCTACTAGTGTCTCCAGATTGTATCAGTGTAGATGAAGAGTCACAGCTCTTCTTCTGTCACTCATTTATGTGCACTATGAAAAAACAATTCATCACAGCAAACACAACGCCTTAATTTGATCTTGTCAATGTTTCTATTTAATAATTATTTCCTTGGGCCCAAGTGTTTCCATATCAGTGCGTGTGCTTTGTCAGGCTGTGCTTACTGTCAGTCACCACAGGAAGAGACGGCAGTTTCCGCCAAGAAATAATCCTTAAAAACATGTCCTCTTACAAACTGCATTGTTACAGCGATACCTTCTAGTTTGAGGCGTATTTGTTAGATGAGACAGCAGTTAATTTCAAGCTAGGTTTGTCACAGTGATGTTAATACTTTAAAAGCATCAAAAAATGTGTACAACTTAGATTAATCTAATTGCATATTGCAAGAACTGCAAAATGGCTGGGAGACGTTTAAACTGGGTACAGACACACATACAGGACATGGGCTACAATTCTCACTCTGATGCTTTTTAACCTGTTTCTGTGGCATCAGTTCCTTCACAGCACTTAGTCTTCTGTGTCTTCTGGGATCTAGGATATCAAGCACGCATCCAAAAACATGTAAAGTTAGACTCACTGATTGGATGGAGAAGAGTTCAGTGAAGTTGGGTTGAGAGTCTCCCAGGAAGGAGCCATTTCCATAGGCATGATGAGGGAAACTCTCTGCCCCCTCGCCTGCTTTCGGACTGGACAGCAGGATCCCAATCTGTGACGTCCGAACATGATATGGGAAGTTCTTATTGGCTGCTGAGGGTCGTGTGATAATCTAAGGGACAAAAAGGATAAAAAGATA
This sequence comes from Ophiodon elongatus, assembly GCA_016806645.1. Taxonomy (NCBI): domain Eukaryota; kingdom Metazoa; phylum Chordata; class Actinopteri; order Perciformes; family Hexagrammidae; genus Ophiodon; species Ophiodon elongatus. The sequence continues at coordinate 5,005,649 of JACSYO010000415.1, read as the reverse complement.
CGATGATCTCTGCTGATTATTACATATATAATCTATGTATAAAATATGCATAGTAGCACATTGCCAGGGAATATAAGGTCCAAGTGAGAAGTGGGGAATGCAATGCATAGAGTGAGCAGGTACATAAAAGGAAATTTGCGTGAGCAGTATGGCCCATTAGTAAAGAACAATGTGTCGAAGGTGAGGAAGAGGTAGATAATGATGTGTGGGAGAGACAATCAGCATGAGCCAGTATGAGTCAAAGACATTGAATAATGTATGACTGACAGTGGAAATAATGACTCTTGAATAATGTGAACTGGGTTGAGGTCCAAGAGTCTGCATGAGCGTGCGTGCGTGCGTGCGTGCGTGTGTGTTTGTGCGTGCGTGCGTGTGCATGTGCGTGTGCATGTGTGTGTGTTACGAACGAGGAAGACGATGTGAGCGTAGAGGTGGATGCCGAGCTGAATGCCGTTGACAATCTTCTCCCGGGCCCAACGAGGAATCCCAAAGTTGGCGATCAAAGCCATAACAGGCACGGCGAAAAACCTGAGGAAGACAAGTGAGAAGATTTAGAATAACGAAAAACGCATTAAAAGAAAAGATGAGAACAGAGTTTGATGAGGAGAGAAAGAGAGGCAGGGAGAGTAGAAACTGATGTGAAACACACAGAAAGATAATAATGGAAGGAGAGGAGAGACGTAGATAATGAGGCGGGAGATAGTGGCAGCAATGAGAGCGAAATACAGAGATAATATTAGTCTTTGTAGTCCACACTTCATTTGAAACTCATGCTATTACACCCAGTGAGTGAAGGGCAGAGAGCCTGATGTATGTAGAATAGTTTTTCTCTGAGTTGTTTAAAAGGAAAAACACTTTCCAGTACAAAGCTTTAAACTATCTAGCACACATATATGGCAGCATAAATTATTCTAATAGAAGAGACCTCATCAGCTCAGTAAAAATAGATGTTTTCCTCCAGCAATCATTCACTCAAGTACAATTATCTTATCTGTTAGTAGAGCACAGAGGTTGGGCTCACAATGTCAGAGAAGGGTAGTTTGAAATAAACAATTTTTCATTCCTGGGCCGCTAAAGCATCAGCTACCTCGTGCACATTTTTACAGAGTGGCATAATTTATTCAAATTAAAGAGACCTCAAACAGAGAAATGTGTATTTATCTACTCCCGCAATCTCGCGCAGGTGCTATTATCCTCAGCGAGGGCAGAGTGGGGGGAAGCTGCGGCGGTCTCACCAGAGTGTGTACGTGGTGAAGAAGGGGATGTAGAAGGGCTGTTTCTCAGGGTAATGTTTCAGAGAGACCAACACGGCGTAGCAGAACCACACGTAGGCCAGAAGCTGCAGGCCCATCAGTCCGTAGCCTGCGGGGCTGTCGTAGGCGTACAGCACTTCACCCGGGTCAAAGAACTGGCACAGGAACATGAGAAGTTATGCCAAACTGAAGACACACACATTAAACAAGCTTAAACTTTTACACAAAGTAGAAAAGAAGCATCTTTTGGCTTGGCTACACATTGCAGTCTGTGCCCTAATTACTAAGATGGATTGCTCTCGGTTTCGGCTGATGCACCGCGATGACCGAGCTAAACCTCAGCTTGTTGCATTATGTGCGAGTCTTTGACATTGACACTTCTTCTCCACAACTGGGTCATCGGTATGATGATATGAGACATCTGCCAAACCCCGTGATGAACTGCATGTTTCTCAGGACATTGTTCTATTTTTTTTTTTAAGCTGTTTGTTTTTTAAAGGTCTCCTCCGGACACACGTTGAGTCATGTTTTCTCTATATTGTTTCCAGTAAGAACTGAAGGCTAAAAATGAATTGAATTGAAAAAAAATAGTTTTTATTTGTGTGATGTAATGTGTAATTTGTGTGATGTAATGTGCTCGCTTGATCTTGATTTTCAGTATGAATACAGACCGTGAAAGCGGGGCCTCACGATCCTTCTGACTTTTTGGGTTTTAAGCAGGAGGTGTCAGAAAAGTTACCACAGGGATAAAAAAAATGCAGATTTTATAAAAGAAAGATTTGCATAAATAATATTAAACTAAATAAAACACAGATAGACAAAAATAAAAAGATAACTCATCCCTTTCCTCCCCTGACTGAGAAGCAGTAAGCAGCATTTAAATAAAAACCTTAACGGGTATGGGCACAGGTTTGTGGGTGTGCGTGTGTGTGTGGCACCTGTGGTTGCATCTACGGACACTAGATAGCTTTCACAGTCCCGTGGCTGGATAGTGTTGGCCATACAGGGTTACCCCTTGCTACATAATGCATTATTCTGATGGCTCGGTGGAATGCTTATTGGGATCCAACTAGCAAACTTGAACCTGGCAGATTCCCCGACTGCAGGCCCAGTACCAGGAACACTCTTTAACTCTTTATATCAGTTCCAATTGTAACCTAGTTTGGTGTATTTTTAGCAGGAGCTCTCCTGAGTTTTGCGCTCTTTAATAGAGGACCGTGGAGGGGGGCAGGCAGCAGATAAATTACACCGCTTCAGATCCACATATTGCTGTGTGAGAAATAGCTATAGGCTCCAGCGTTAAATATAGCATGGATACGTCCACTGCAATATTGCCACTGGCACATTAATAGGCTGTATTCAAAGACTGTAATCCCCTGTACCTAAATGTACCATCATTACGGCCAACTGTGCTGGAGCCTCTGCAGCATGCACAGACGTATGCAACTGTAACACTCCCGAGTGTCTAATTAATTCATAAACTCATATGCTTACATGCTATAACATCATAGCTGTTTCCTTCTTCACAGAGACATATGAGAGAGTATGATTCATTTAATGAGTGGACATTTCTCAGTATACTGATTAGTAAGTCTTACTTTGAGATCAGGAAACCGTAAAGAAAAAGTCATTGATCTAAGATGTATTATCTAAGGTAGAGTAGTGAGTACTGCAAATCTGTTTCGTTGTGTTTGTAGTCTGCAACTGCCTGGTTGCTCCTATTAATTTGTATCTCATCAAGGAGTTTCCCTTTTTTTTTAACAATCAACTTGTTGCAGTTTCAGAATTAGCAATGTATCAATGTAATTAAGTGACTTGACAGAAAAAGCCATTACAGCCCACGTTGATGTGTGGGCTCGACTCACTCATGAATATTTATGAGTTTATTAAAAAACAGCCAAAGAGAGTAATAATACGAGTGAAGAACCGTTCCAAGCACCGTCATGTCAGAAACATCACCAGTCATCCTAGGCGTAATTCAGACACTGCTTTCAAGTCACTTCTGAAGTGATGTGTTGGAAGTGTTCACTTGTTTTAGGTGGATTCTGAATGTTAAATAAAAATAAAATAACTGCAGTTTGCTTTTAGTAACACTGTACTTGGTGTGAAAATAAAGGCCGTCGCTATTGATTATTTTCACTGCTGATTATTCTGTTACTTCTCTTTGTCAATGAAGTGTAAGAACATTGTATTTCCCAAAGCCTATGCTGAAGTTTTCATATTGTTTGTTCTGACAACTCAATAGTCCAAATTCACATAATATAATATAGAAGACAGACATGTAATACATTACATATAAGCAACAAATCTTCAAATTTGAGAAGCTGAAACTGGTGAATACTCGGAATGAGACAATGGATTATCAAAACTGTTGATTTAATGTTTAGCTCTTTTGATAAGAACCATTATAATGACCAATATTTTTCAAACTCAAGTGATGAAGCAACTTTTCTCCGTTTTAAATGACTGTAAATTGAATTTCTTTGGGTTTGAATGAGTCACCTTAGGCTTTGGGAATTTGTGATGAAAAGTAATCAAAATGAAAAATCCATAGATTAATCAGAAATTAAAATAACCTCAGTAACCCCAGTGTTGACTACAGTGCAGTGTGTGTGTGTGTGTGTGTGTGTGTGTGTGTGTGTGTGTGTGTGTGTTAAAGACATTAAAAGTAAATTTTCTATTCCATTTTAGTATTTTCAAAATGACCAGAAACACAAGTCCACTGGTTGGTTAGAATAGAATGACAGTCCACTGTTGGTAAGAAAAGCGCGCATGCGTGTGTGTGTGTGTGTGTGTGTGTTACCTCTGCCTCGTAGATGAAGAGGATGACGTAGGTGATTGTGTAGACTGTCATGTAGATGCTTAACTTAACCGACCCACTGTGACTGATCCTCGCCCTGACACATATTAACAATCACACACACACACACACACACACACACACACACACACACACACACACACACACACACACACACACACACACACACACACACACACACACACAGGGTCAGAGATCACACACAAGCGGAAGATAAGAAACAAATACAGACACACTCAAAGATACACAGACAGAGGGAGTGCCATGGGAACACACAAAATCATACATTTGGTGCTTTACACACAAAGCACAGACAGCTTAATCTAAAAAGCAGCTATTCAACACCACACACTACAAAGGACGTGTGTGCTCAGCTCTGAACTTCATAAATATAAAATGGCTGTAGACTTGTTCATGGTAGGCTCTGAAAAAAGCTGTCCAGTCTCACAAAAGCAGAAATTAATGCCTCTTTATTTGCAGTCAACAAATATCACGAGCATTTTCAAATATCCTTTTACTAATTCAACACCGCACACCAGAGCAAACATTTCAAAGTTGTTGGATTATTTCCAAACTGTCAACTTCTCAGTTACTGCAGATAAACAGCCATGGTTCTAGCTGGATGGTGATGCAATTTAAGTTTATTCACCGGGGTTTTAAGAGGGTTTAATAAGTCTGAAAGATCAGAGAATATCCTGAGCCCAGAGGAGGATGTAATCCTAGAGTCAAAAAGCAAGCCTGAATCTTGCAAGCTCAGTTTTCACTACAAGAGTTCAGTCTAGAAAACATCCACAGAGATTCAACTGAGCCCTAAGCAGGGCCAATCTTCAAACTGTGACCAGTGGTTTAGAAGATGACTCACCATGAATCAAAGCACAAAACCTTGTGAACTGCCATTTACTTTGGCCGTTCTTGTACAAAACTGACTCAGAAACCAACATCTGGGGATAGCCTGGAAGAAATCTAACGTTTCAAGAACAGCTGACATGTTTGATAACTGGACTTTCAAATTGGAATTGGAAAACTTGAGATCACTCATCTCTGGCTATGCAGAGCTATCCGAAATAATGCCTGCCCCAAGCAAATCTCCAATGAGCCTTGCCAGAAAACAGCGAGCAAACCTACGAATTGTCAGCTGGCTTTGCAGGGCAAAAGGTAAACCTGCAGCTGACACAGAAACACAAAAACAAAATAAAGTTCACAGCACAGCAGCATCTGTCTATCACATTACCCTGACACATCAGGTGTTTATCCGCACCATCACACCCAGCGACTAACTGACTATTTGACTGACACCTAACATTGTCATGGCATACTGTACTGAATGTGACAGTGAGGCCTGGCAATGAGAGGCAGCAGCAGCATAAACACACCTGGACAATGTGACAAGCTTGCATTAAAAGAGACACACATATAGGCTTGAAGAAACACACATACACACATAAGCTGCAAAAAAAAGTGCAAAGCCCCACCTGGTGACAGTGAAACCTTTGCCCAACAGTATGAGCATCAGGAGGAACACCAAGAAACTGACTGAGAACAGTAATTTCCCTGGAGACGGACAGAGAGGAGGAGTGAGACAGAGAAGACAGAGGGGGTAATTAGGTTGTGGTTTCTGAATCTGTAATATCAGAGGGGGAAAGATTAAAATCAGGTCGTCACACACACACACGCGCAGAATCATGCATGATCCTGTCCATGCCCATCAACCCAGCTATTGCACTCCTTCACACGCACACATCCATCATCGTCCACTCATTCATTCTGCTCGGGCAGTGAGTGATTTTCCAGCGCAGAGGCAGTGTCAGTCAGTCATTCAGTGGCTGATGCAGGAGAAAAACTCACCAAGTATTTTCAGGCTGCCGTTGCCAACTCCATCTCTAGCATACAGGCTCCAGTAGACACAATGGAACAACAGGCTGAGCACTGCAAAGTAGAAGAGTTACAGAGGAGAGAAATGGAGAAAGAAAGAGAGAAAGGGAGAACGAGGGAGAAGAAGAGGAGAAAAGGTAGAAAAGACAGAGATGTCACAAAAAGATGTAAAGTAGAGAGGAGACAGGGAGATGATAATGAGGAAAGAGAAATTGCAGACGTAGGAGAAGAGGAGAGAAATGGGATGTAGAGAAGCGAGACAGAAAAGAAGAGGAGTTGATGAAAAGGGAGCAAAAGGCTTGAGAGAAGTGGGAGGAGAGGAGAGGGAGAAAGGGAATACAGGGGTAGCAGGACAATCGAGAATAGATTTGAAGAGGGGACAAGGACGCGAGAGGGAAGAAAGCAAGATAAGAGGGGGAGATGAAAAAGGAGAGGACAGATTGAGGAGAGTGATGGGGTGTTTGTCACTAACAGCATGATCCACTGAAGACTGTAGCGCTGCATGGCTGTTTGCAAAAGTTCCTATTCAGAGGGTAATAAGGGCGATAATATCTTGGCTCTTGATGTGGGGATTAAGGTATAAGATGCTGCAGCCATGCAAGAAGCTCATTGTTTTCTTGAGCGTGTCTGTGTGTGTTGTGGCATAAAGTGTGTGTTATGGCTTGTGTGTGTGTGTGTGTGTGTGTGTGTGTGTGTGTGTGTGTTTCGGGACAGAAGCGCTCACCCTCCACACCTGCCGCCGTCATAAACATTTTGTAGGTTGTGTGAAGAAGCTGTCTTCCCTTCAGATTGTCTGCAGGGGAGAGAAAAAAAACAAGAATGAGGTATGTGTATATGTGTGTGTGTGCGTGCGTGTGTGTGTGTGTGTGTGTGTGTGTGTGTGTGTGTGTGTGTGTGTGTGTGTGTGTGTGGATAGAGATAAAAAGGATGGAGATATGCTAACAGATGGCAAAGGAGAGCGAGAGAGGCACAGAGAGTGAGAGACAGAGAGGAGAAAATAAATAGCGCCTTGTGGTTGTATGCCTCTGACAACCATTAAAGTTGCCGTTTATATCCATGTCTGTCCAAAATGTCATCGCTTAATAATTATATCCTATTAGACATTTGTGAAATTGTCATATTTAGCATATTCATTCTTGAGTTAGGAAAGACGTTTTGTGAGGTCACAGTGACCTTCGACCACCAAATTCTAATCAGTTCATCTTTGAGTCTATGTGGACGTTTGTGCAAAATTTGAAGAAATTCCCTCAAGTCGTAGCAGAGATATCACGTTCACGAGAATGGGGCAGATGTGAGGTTGCAGTGACCTTGACGTTTGACCACCAAAATCCAATCAGTTAATGTCAGACGGCAACCTCCTGTTCTGAAAATTGAAGCCAATGCTGAGGTGGCTTAAACTTGTATTCTTTCTAATGGCCAGCAGGGGTCGACTTTATAACCTCAAATGCTAGTTTCAAGTCTTCTTCGGAACAGCATTTTAGAGCATTATTTAGAGTAAAATAGACAATGAAGCAGGGTTTCGCTTTAGGGCGTGGCTACCTTGTGATTGACAGGTCACTACCAACCTTCATCCGGTCTCGGCGCTGTCCTTATTTTCATCTTGAAAGTTAATACTAACATTTTGGTTGCCTAAAAATGTCTTGTTCAGCGTTCTGTTGTACTTAGCTCAACTCTCTTGTGTCACTTATAGTTTCAAAAAACAAGATGGAGATAGCCAAAATGACGAATCAAGGCTTCAAAACCATAGTCCATGAACCAATGGGTGACGTCACGGTGACTACGTCCACTTCTTATATACAATTTATAATTCATCCTTTAGTCCTAGTGGACATTTATGCCAAATTTTAAGACATTCTCTCCAGGCGTTCCTGAGATATTGGGTTCATGAGAATGGGACAGACAACACAAAAACATAACGTCTCCGGCCACAGTTATCGCCCATGCGGAGGCATAAAAAAAAAGAACAAGGGAGAAGGTCAGATAAAAGGGGGGGCGCGACCATTAGTGTGCATCCATCTTGTGATACCCGCCTCTAGATGAGGCCATATACATCTTCTCCACTCTCTCTCCCGAAGTTGTGAGGAAATATTTTTAATGCGTATTTAACAAGACAATTTTATTACCTAAACACTTCTGCAAACAGAAATGGCCCGGGGAAAAATTTACAGTGGGAGGAAGGGTCATAAACGTTCACACACACACACACACACACACACACACACACACACACACACACAGCTGCCTGTGTAACCACAGGCTTGGCCAACCAGACACTGCTGGATCCTCCTGTGACTTACTGAAAGGTACACTAATGGCAGCTGTTAAAGGAACATTTTCCCCAAAAATGAAAATGCTATCATCTTCAATGTTTTATAACCTTTTAAACATTTTACAATCTTTCGTAAACTGCACATTCTATGGCATTGTGAATATTGTTTCCATTTTGGTAGAAGTCATGAAATAAAAGTCCATGTAGGCCTGATTTGCTCTATTTGTACAACACTCTAAATTGCTATTTGTATGCGCTTTGTTTGACTTTAAAAAGGTTAGAGATCTAATAGTGTTTACCTGAGGAGGAACCGGAGGGCCAGCACTGCGCTTCCGAGATGACCAGCTGCAACAGCCGTATGAGAGCGGTGCAGAGTGGCTGCCATCAGCTAGCCAGTGGGGCACGCTCATATGCACTAACAAGCACTAACATGCACTAACATGCACTAACATGCACTAACATGCCTGCGCGGCCAGCACGGCTTTGTAAACAAAGCACGGACGGAGAGCGATTCAATTCTCTGCTCAGGTAGATGTTTCTCCACTAAATATTTACATAGCAAAAAGCTGCTTGCTAAAGGTATAATACGCAACAATTTCCTGAAAAACAATGTATTGACTGATACAGAAATAATCCCTCTCAATCATCACTTATGACCCACTAGAAGTGTGTGGCAGCATCTATATCTATTGAGACCCTGCCCTCTGCCTGTATTTTCCCATATCTTCTTATTTTGGTCGGGACTCTTCTGAGGGTCAGCAGAGAGCATTTGGGCCCAACGTGGGAGTCTAACCCCCAGCCAACACGGGTGTGCGGCCCTTTCTCATTCCCAGGTCAAATACCCCCGCTAGGTCCCGCCCCTCTGCGTCATGAGGCTCGAGGTATATGGCACTCATTAGTGTCAGTTACAAAGCGGCGGAGAAGGGGATGCTACATTGCTGTGTGTTTTTATGTGTGTTTCTGTGTTTCCCCTGTCAGTCTCTCAGCTGTGTGGTGATATATCTGACTGTGTCAGTGATCGAGCACAAAGAGAGAAGACAGGCCACAACAGGATGAGCCGATAAAACGTACAATTAGATGAGTCGACCACCCATACAGCTACCGTTGCTGTAAGGTTCAGGCATGTGACTGATTTAATCGTAGGGTAGCCCAGCGCTGTTATCCTTCGGGGTCGTTTGGTTCACCCGTATGTTTGGGCTTTATGAGGACAGCTTCGTCAATAGAACGCGCATAAACGGCAACGAATAATAGCAATAAATCGAGGGGCTCGCGGACTTCCTTCCTCACTCATATGGTGTTTAACGCGTTTCCACGGAAGTTAGAGCAACTAGAAAGGGTAGAGTCCATCGGGCAAACGAATGAAATGCACCGTTACCTTTCGGAAAATTACAGATTTCTCCATTGTTGGAAATATTTGGGATAATGTAAATATACAGTTCGACAAAATACATAACATACTACTTGGTTTAGTCATGTTTAGACATTTTGATGTGGAAATTGTACATATACCTTTAACACAATGAGAAAATTGTGTTTTCTTGTAATTTAAGTGAGTCAATCCTTTAACAGTTTGAAAGAAGGAAAGGTAAGGAAACCTTACAGTACATGAAGAAAGCAAAGCCTGACAGATCCTTCACTGAGAAGTAAGTCATTCCTTGAGGCTCTTGTTCTGAGCTGCCTCGGGTTATTTGAGCTGTGACCTTCATGTGACTAACTCGCTTCACTAACCTTAAGGCTACCACTACCTTCTCCATTCAACCGTTCACATTTACACAAATCCAAAAAAACCCACTCTCGCCATCCTCCCTCTCTTGCTTTCTATATTGATCTTGCTTTGTTCTGACCAACTTCTTGCTCCGAGGAAAAAGTAGTTGCACGCTCCCCCTTTACTTATCAGAGGAAACATGAGAACTTACTCCTATCCCATCAAGAAAACATGTAGATTTTATAATAGATCTGAAGAAAATGGCATTAAAATGACTGCTGGGGCTCTGAAAGTCAGAATAAATCAGCTCATAGGAGAAAGGGGAGGAAGAGAGATACAGTTAAGTGTAAAAGACAGTACTTACAGGCAAAGTAGCAGGAGACGAGGAACACCAGGGAGAAAATAACCAGGAAGGTGATGTCCGTCTCCAAGATTCCTGTGAATAGGGGATGGTGAAAGTAGAGGAAGGAAAGAGAATAATTGATGAGAAAGAAAAAAATAAAAGGGGAAAGGGATAAAAGACGGCACGAGAGAGGAGATGGAATCAAAACCACAAAGTAAAGGGGTCAATGAGGTTCAGAGGATATCAAGGCGAGGAAGAGAGAGGCAGTGGAAGTAGAAAAAGGAAATGGTGAAAAATCCAGAGAGGCAGGTACATGATGAGGATATTGGATTAGTTAAGAAACAAAAAGAGAGTTGCAGTAAGAGAGTGGGGGAGAGAGAGAGAGAGCACTGGAGATGTAGGAATAATTCATTTAGGAGCTACTTGGGCCTCTTCTTCTTTTCATCCATTCCTCTCAGTTCATCTATCATCATTAATTCATCCAGCCGTCCCTTCATTATTGTAATTTGTTCAGTTCAGTGTGCTTTATTGGCCGTGCTAAGTGGTGTTGGCTTCTGCCATCAGCGATTCCTTCCATAATCTCTCTTTCTGTCTAATCACTCTTACCGAACTCATCTGCAGAGAAATGCTGCGTCCAGAAAGACTGGCCATTGGTCAGTTTCATCTCGTACTCCAGCTGCAAGCCTTCGCCCTGCAAGAGAGGAGAGAAGAGGAAACAGAGAGAGAGAGAGAGAGGAGGCAGGTGAAATAAAAAATGCATTCAGGATTTAAGAGGTAACCACTCTTTAGATACGTTTTTAAACATTATTCCTATGATATTTTGCAGTTCCATTATAAATCTGATGATGGGAGAGAACAAAGATTTTAGCTGGACTTAAAACCAGCATCTTCAAGTTAAACTATATGAGTGCTAGTTCACCAAGACGTTTGAAATTCATAGAAAATGTATTATTTAGGTCCTCCCGAAATTAAATTGCACACTGCATCGACACTTTAAATCACATCGGCTGTGTCTTGCTTGAAAAATAAAATAATGAACCAAAAGGGAGACATTTATATTTCAGATGTTTTGGTTTCATGATGGCGCCTCCTCTCTTTGCATTAATCATAAATATATTAATTAATAAATACATTTTAAAAAATGTTGATATCAATACAATAGCCAAGTCTGTAATCAATACCAAAATTAAACTTTTTTTCATTATATATAAAGCAAGATAATGCCAGATAAGGTTGTCTTCAAAAAATAGTTTTTGGTTATTTACCTAAAGAAGCCAACGTTCTCAAAAGTAAAATGTTGCATAAACAGCCAAACAAGAACATTGCAAAAAAAAAAGAAGAAAAAAGTTAAAACTGTAAGTTAAATGAGGAAAATATCTAATAGAATACGAGAATAGCTGATACTCGCTGCTATTCTGGGACCAAAAAAGTATTGAAGATCAACACCCAGCCTTATTAATAATATTGATGTGATGACTAAGCAAGTAGACACTTTATTGCTCAGCACTCAGAAGGAACAAATACGTCCACAGCAATGCAGCCTTTAAGACCGGGAAAACAACAATCTAAACTATGCCACCAAATCAGGAAGATTACAATCCCAGAGGACGACAAGTCTCATATCGCAATGTCAACACATCGCCCTGCTTTCACTTCTACACTCAGAGGCCATGCATCATATCTGTAAATTGATGCAAAACATCCGCCGTTGCTCGCTTGCCAATCATGAGACAGTTTTGCTGATTTTCAAAAATGGTTGATTCACCATTTTCTGCAGCAGTAATTTGACACTGACATCCATTCCTCACACCAGCATGTCATGTGAGGGAAGAGGGCAAATGTACCGCACACGAATTTGAGATTTTTTTTATAGATATATTTTAAAATGAAATGTCTGCCTGTCACAATTTTAAGTATAAAAAAAAAAACAACAACCTTTCTTGTTACAAGTGGAGGAAAATATCTAAATGCTCCTTGGGGAGAGACACGCTGTTGGTCTCGCTGCTCAGTGTAATTGTGCCATAGAGTCAGTCGGCCCCCCAGCTGGCCTGGAAGTGCTCCGGGATCCCCCAGGTGTATGGAAGAAGTTAGTGGAGGAATAAAAGAGGGAATCTAGGCTGCTACTGTGCTGCCAATGACAATATGACCCAGATTAACAGGAAGGAAGGATGGATGGATGGATCATATCCATAGCAACAGTTTTCTCTGCTTTAATGCAGCGCATTCTCTTTTTTAAAATTGCAGTCAGTGTGATGCACGTATCAATTATTGTTTTAGGCTCATTAAACTTACATGTCAATTGGATATAAATGTCCTACATTGCAATGTTATGAAAGAGCACAGAACGAGAATATTTGGGTCTGTAAACATGCAGAAAAGGAGAAATACCATGAAGTACATGAACATACCTGTGTGTTAAACCCATATTGGAATGATGTACATTTTTGGCAGGCACACAAATAAGAATAAATGTTGAACTGAAAGTTAATTTTGGGAGGTGAAAACAGTGATATGGGGAGCAGAGAACGAGATAGAAGCAGGGGACAGAGATCGGTTGACAATCAGAGCACAGTGAGCTCATTTCACACACACAAGTTCAAAGCCGATGGAGTTTGCGCTTGTTGCGGTTGAGTGAGGGAAAAGACCGAGGGAGGGGAAAAAAAGACTTTGATTTCATTTGGCAGCCTGCGACTCCATCTCACTCCCTCTATCAAAAAGGGCGAGAAGCGTAGAGCGTGCACTGCCACAAAATCAATACAGACACAAAGAGCAAGGAGACAGAGATAAAGAGAGTGATAGATGTAGAGAGGGAGAAAGTAAAAAGAAAAGAAAAAGAAAACGGTAGAAGAAAAAGTAGAGGAAGCCAGAACGAAGAGAAAGGAGCACATGCAAAGAGGGAAAGACGTATGCAAGGGAGAAGGGAGAGATGAGGGAAGAAGTAGCACTTCACACAGCAGGGCTTATCTCTTGTTGCGACTGACAGGGAGTCACAGAATGATTTTGGGGTTGCTTGTTGGTTTCAGGTGTAAACGGCATCCACTTCTGATGTACTGTACTGATATTTCACACACTGACTGTGCTCTAACCCAAACACCTGTGCAGTCTTGAATATCTTGTGCTCCCCTGTGCTGCTGATAACTGCATTTAGAGCTGCATGGAGAGAGGATATTTTCTCTACCAAAAGTGTTACGTGAACAGCTGAATATTATGCTCGTATGTGATTGTTGGACATGTCATTCCAAAACCATGAGACATTAAAGGGGTATTGCAGCAATGTACTACGGCACTTCCACAAAGTTGGGGGACTCTGTCACAAGACGTAGATTTAAAAAGGAATGGTCAAATATATCTTGAAATATATCCTATTAGTCCATAACATGAGTTTATTCTATTCTACATGTTCTATAATGAAACTTGACAATGTATTTTCATTAGATCCTCCCTGCCTGGCAGACGCCAACTTCCTTCAAACTCCACACTTTTAGATTGAAAAGCAGGCTCTCTTTCTCAGACTTCACAAAGCTCCTCCAAAGCCAAATGTCCCTTTGATATACTGCTATAACAGCCTCCACTCCTCTGTGAAGGCTTTCCAAACGATTTTTGGAACCTGGCTGCAAGGATTTACACCCATTCAGCCACAAAAGCATAAGTGACATTGCGGCACTGATGTTGTGCTATAATGCCCGACTAGGGGTTGACAGTAGAGGTGTGGACATTTCTTAATTCTAAAATGCATTGGGATGCGTATGTGGACAGTTCTGAGTCAACGCAGTGACAGAACATACTCAGTGTGGTTTAATTTCAGCTCAGTGTGAACCCTTTACTGCATTTCTGCTGTCATTCACAGAGGGCGGAGCTTCATACACTCCTCCACGTACACTCCTACAAAGATGGCAGTCCGCTAGCTTGTTGCTGTCGCCACGCGTATTAGCTGCTCTGTTTCCACACTGTTGGGCTGAGAAAAACCCGCATTCAGGCTGAAATTCAACCGTCGGGAGACACAATGACTTAAACCAAGTAAGAGTAGAAGAGCTGTGACTAAGGCAAACTAACTAAAGTCCACAAGCAGCTAGGCTAATTTATGCAGTGTAAAATGCCATAATCACTTTTTGAGACGCATCGACATGCATTGAGAATCGTTGACAGGTGAATTGTAATCTAATCGAATCATGAGGCCAGTGAAGATCCATGCCTCCACATGGGGCTCCAGTTCATCCTGAAATTGTTTGATGGGGTCAAGGTCAGGGCTCTGTGTCAGGGCCGGTCAAATTCCTTATCAACAAACTCATTGCTTTGTGGACTTTACTCTGTGCACACAGGCTGGAAATGGCCTTCCCCAAATCAATACGACTTAGCAATTCAACGTCCCTTAATTAATCAATTAATCCAGAAAATAATCCCCAGATTAATAACAACTCTGGTTGATAATGGAAAAACATTTTAGTTGCAGCTCTGACAAAATGTATTTTGACATAAAATAATACAAAGAATAGCAGAATCACACTCTTCAGCATTGCACTTTGTTTTCACAATGTGAGCAACACAATCTACACACCATCGGGTTTGTTCATTTCCTATAAAAGTGAGTATATCTCCCAAAAGACTCCAAACACTGTCAGAGGCTCATGTTATTGTTTCTTATTTGTCACATTAAAGAAGTGCAATGCGTCAAGTCCAAACTGTCTTCCCATCTTTCAGAGTGATATGATAAGGATCCTTCCTCTGTAAGCGACTGTGCTGAAGTGTTTATGAGAGACGGTTTACATTTTTGGACAAAACACACTAGATGTAGGTGTTTTTCTAAACTTGTTCTATAAAGATGAGTCACTTGGCCAGTCTAATTTCAGCACTTTCTTGGTTCCCTACTGAGGTTATTTAGTTTCATTAACAGCAGTTCAGCTCAGCATAATACAATAGCGGTTGATTACAACCATTTGCTTTCTATTTCTCCACTTCTGTTTGAAAGACCCCAAGGATAAACGCCTCATAAACTAACGCTCAGACAGCAGCTGCTGGCAAGAACTCAAAAGCCATTTTATTGTTCTATTATCTGTTTATTTTCAATTAATGGTATAATTAACTCTAACTAATGAGTTATATTATTGTAACTTATCAAAATGGTTTAATGTAAGGCAATAACAAAGAAATGAGTCTTGCCTTGAGAAAACGTACACCGCTACGCAGATGTAATTACAGCTGGGCAGTAGAGTATGGTGTTGAGTTTTTGAGACTATAAATTATCAAGAGAATTACTATTAAAAACAACAACATTCATGCCTGCTAATATTGGTGAACTTTGGTTACTCTGGCAATTTACTTGTCTGAAAAACCTTTTGACTGCCAGAGGTCCTCTGCTCTGTAATTTGTGATGACCTGAATTTTATTTATAATGACCGTGTTTTTTCCCTGAGGATTTAATGATTATTTGCAGCCTTGACGTTTCCTGCTATGATTAAACGTCAAATTGCCTGGAAATTTTAAATAACGATCAACCTCACATTTTATCATTTCATGCAGGCCAGTCTACATCTGAGGATTGAGAGAAGACATCCTATGGTTTTAAGGGGCTTATGAGCTGATATAGATTTAGATCCACTTCAGCATAGGTAAGACTGAGATGGAAAGTACATGAAATGAGAGCTAGATAAGAGAGAAACAGGGAGAAAGTGAGGAGAATAAGTAGCAGCACATAAAAGTGAGGGAGCACGGAATAATGCATGGAATGAACAAGAAGAAGAAATGAGACCAGTGAGATGGCATGATGGAGAGGAAAAATACAATTAGAGACAGGCTGACGGAGAGGAGCGAGAGACGGAGAGGTAAATGGATATGAAATGGCGTGGAGCGCGTCACAGCTTGGTGACAGAGTTGAAAGAGAGCAGGACGCAGCCGGTGATTGTGAGCAACAAACGAAGGGAGACGGAGAGGTGTGAAAGCATAAGGGAAACGAGAAGGCGAGAGGCGAGGGGTGTAAATTGGCTTCGGGGCGCGGCGTGCACGTGTCCCCGGGAGTGGAGACGAGCTTTTACACTTCAATCCAACAGCATTAGGCAGTGCGTCTATCAGCGGACACTGGCATGACACTAAAACACACTCCGTGGGAAGCATCTGTTCTAATCATATCCCTCTTCAACCGACAGCACAACAAAAAACATCCCTCACACACTTGTGACCAGGAGCATGACACTGATGCAACCATGATTGTGACACTGATAGGCAGGCAGGCTCGCGGTGATTCACACATCCAGCAGAAATCTTACTTATTCACCAGCTTACACAAACATATAAACACTGCACCCATAAAAAAACAACACACACATCTATTCCTGGGTTTCGCCCTTGACAGAAGCCTTCGGTGTAGAAGGCTGTATCATCAACGAGCAAAGCTATCATTATACAAGCTCATGATTTTTTTACCGAGTGCCTCAGTCCAAACTCTCTTCAACAAACAATACACCACAGCTAACTGTGCTCTTTTTCTCCCAGCACACCATTAGCACCACACAGAGCCCCATTATAAAATAACACAATGCTTAAAAGTCCCTGAAGCCAGCAAATCAATAGCAGTGGACACTCTTGTAGGGAATGTTTAGCACAGTTAAACCAGAGAGTCAGCTATATTACATTTGGGATGGGTCTAATGGTTCTGCAACATGCAACAATCCTAGATAGAATATATTTTGGGGGAATTACAATCTTTATAAGAGTATATATCTACCTACTTACCTATCTATCTATCTATTTATCTCATTTGGATAACAACTGTAAATCAAAGGGTTAGATTTCCTTGCAGTTTTTGCCTGGTGCAAAATGCTCAAATGGGAAAGCACATACTGGAACAGAAATTATGCTAAATCATAGTTGATTTAAAATTTATAGCAAGAGACAGCACAATAAAACCAGCCTCAAAACATCCAGGATTTCACAGAGCCTTCCTCGGGGGATGCTGGGTATATTTTTGCCTGAGCTTTCCCATTTTCTGTAATCTATTCATCGAGTTGTTTTGCTTAACTGCAAAACCGTAAAAATGTAATTCAAAATGTTTAAAAAGCTCTACATTCGGCATTTAAATAATACATTTTAATAAATGTATGGTTATCAAAGACATTTAAATTGTTGTTCTCAGTAAGATTAAAAAGGAGCAATCTAATCATTGATGGATAGATGATGTTAACAGTGATGACATTTGTTTTTCTGAAGAGCAGCAGAAAACAAACAGTGACGGCACCATTATAGTTGCATGTGAGGCACCCGAATCGGTTTTGCGCGATGAAGGTGGTCAGTCACCATGGCAACCGCCTGGTGGTACACCTGCCCCTGTAGAGAGGAAGAGCCGGAGGAGTCAGGTCAGAGGTCGATGCTTACCCCACACTTGCTGAGAGCGATGTACCACCATCTCTCCCTCACCGAGCGGAAACTACGACCGCCCACGCAGTTCAGAACCTCCTCATTCCCGTCTCCCTCCACCTGGGAAAGAGAGATGGATAGATAGAGGAAATGCATGAAAGAGGGGTGGGGGGTCTGCACAGAGGATGTTGTTATCCAAAAAGGCTGCGTGTTTACCTCAGAGACGCATTGAATTATCACAGTACAGTGGGAGCCTGATATATCAAGATACAAAGAAATTTCACACCCCAATATAGCCTGAAAAGTGTCAACAAGATCCACTAAACCGCCACAACAACAGAGTCACACTGGCAATCGCACTTCCTAATGTGATAAACAAACATGTTGTGTTGCTTATTGAAAAAGAAACAAAAGGAATATATCATTATAAAAGAGAAAAAAAAGAAAAAGGTGTCTTTTGGACCATTTCTGGTTGACTGGGATGCAGCAACACAGTAAATGTGTGAATCAGTAAAATGTTACAAAAACACATTACAGGCCATTAGCTTTCACTGCCTCTCCGTGTATTTGTTTACCTCTTTCACATATTTATGTTCCTTTTTTGCATTACAAAAGAATATGCAATCGGACCAATGAAAATAAGTTAAACTGTTTGGCGATAAAATGGAATAACAGCAAAAATACAGAGATAGGTCAGAGGTCAACTTTTACATTATAGTCTGTGTCTTTCTCATGGACAGAATATAAGTACAAGTGTGTGTACATAGTTGTATATTTATTCGTGTGTGTGTGTGTGTGTGTGTGTGTGTGTGCTCTTACCACACAGCCTGACCAGGTGTAGCGTGTTGTGAGGTTGATGACCTGGTTGTTCTCGGGCCTCAGCACCGCTTCCTTCTGGTAGCAGTTCTGACGAGAGACAACACAAAATCTAAATACAGGAACAACGTTTAAAACCTTAAAAAATGCCCTAAATGGTAATTGCTCTTATAGAGCACTTTTCTAGTCTTCTGACGGCAATGCTTTAACACTACATGTCATCATTCACCCATTCACACACCGATGGCACAGCCTATGTTGGGGTTAAGTGTCTTGCCCAAGGACAAATTGACATGGAATAGAGGCGCAGGGGATCGAACAGCCGATCTGCTGATTGAGGGACGACCCTGCTCTAACTTCTGAGCCACAGTCGCCCCTAACAAATTTCAGTTGTATCTACTGAGCATTTTACTTCTATTTCTACATGTTTCAAATAAAATGTTTCAATAAAGCTAAGAAAATGTGCCCAAACTTGTTGCATGCTGCTTTGGGTTTACCCGTATACAGCCTATGGTCTATGCCTACGTTCAGCTGTATGCATATCAAGTAAAAACAGAGCAGCATTGAAAGCATCAGAGACCGTTTTCCCAGTCCAGAATATACAAGGTCTGTTTAATCAAAATGTAATTGAAATTGTGGCAGCATTGCCTTCTGGTCTACTGAAGCTGCTGTATGTGGAATTAAAATGGATATTTTTTTGTCTCTCCTGTGGTACATTTCTCCCTGCGTGACAGCTGAATATTACTGAGAAATGATGAGTGTAGCATGAAGGTCGTACTATTTGATTCTGGGAAAATGACACCAAAATCTGTCTGAGAGCAGAGAAATGGTGTGCTGTTTGTAGCTGTGTTGGAAATATCTCAAGATAGTGTCACATCTGTGTGTCAAAATATTTCAGCAAGAAGAAGAGTACACCAGCAAATGACTTCCTGCGGCTACCAATGCAAGGTATTTGGTTAATGTTATTATTTTTTCCAACAGTGCTATACCATTTTAGAAGATTTTCTCTATAGTAAACACCATGCCTGATAACCCTAATACCTTTACTCAGAAGCTCACCTGGCTTTCATAACTCAAGAAACCATCAGATGCTGAGTGCTGATAACATAACACTGGGCTGGTTACACACGGCTTTAAAATGGGAGAGCGGCAGGTACCGACGTCTACTTACAATAAATGGTTGCATTATACATTATTCATTGGTTGTGAAAGCAATTTAATGTCAATTTTATAGACTGTATTATGTTATATCTCATAGTACCAGCTGGCTGTGGCATACAGGCGAATACAACACCGATTAAGGATTCATCCATGCATTGCCTATACCTGAGGCCCGTATCACATGAAGCCACTCTCTTTAAAAGCCAAAGATCTCAAACCGAAGGCTCAGAAAAAGTGAGGGTGGTAAATGTACACTGTATAGACCGTGCATGGTAGAATAAGTTTGATAGGGATTACTCTAAATGCTCACAGTGCAGTCTGTTAAGTATGTGGAAAGAGATGCATTTTCTATTGTTTTGGCTCTGTACTCGGGCTGATTGAATTTGAAATACAACAATCACTACAAGGCTAAAGTGCTGACTTTCATTTTTATGGGTAAACAAAAAGGGTCAAATATTTGTAGACTTTACTATAAAAGGCAGTGTTACAGGTTTCTAAACCAGAAAATCAGCATCCATCTGCAGAAAGTCTCCCTGCTATCATATATTTTCTGTGAAGCAGCTTCAGCTCTGGCAGAAATCTCTGGTGTCTCACTTTGAGTTCACAAATATGGATTGTAGCATTCTTGATCACTGCATGTATCATCAATAATATATCATTGGCTGTGAGTGAAAAGCATTTTAAGAACTGAGAAAGACAGCTGTGTTTTATTCTGAGCAGCATGACCAGCGTGCGATCCTTTAGTTCAAGTTTAAATGCTGAAATTAACTAAATTGGAGTCACAGGGCTTTTACAGTACAACGATGACATATGAATTAGTGAATTAAGCTGTATTTCTCTTCAATAATGGCTTGTAAAAAGACATGATGCAGAGGGTGTCAGTCTCACCTTTTCGTGCCTCTTGTACACAGCTGGCCACTGAGAACTGTCATCAAAGTAGAGCAATATGTTCTGACAGCAGCGAGACTGTACAGAGGCGAGAGATGGAGGGAGAGAGCATAGATCAGAGAGGAGGCAGTGAGACGGTTTGAGATTTATACGACAAAAACTGTTTCCAAAGTCTGCAGGCTACAGCAGTAAAGCAAGGCATGGGTAAAAGAAGACAGAGCGGAAGAACAAAACAGACGAGTAGAAAGATGGAGCGGGGGACGGCACAAAGGAGGAGAGGATAGGAAAAGAGGACGAGGCGGGTAAAGCAGGAACAGCCGGGGGAAGAAGGACCGATGGCATCAGTTTATATGAGGTGAGAGGAAGGAAAGAGAGAAAGAGAGAGAAGTAGATGCGAAAGTGGAAAAAGAAAGGATGAAGAAAGAAGGAAAGTAAAACTCTTATGTTGCCAGACGAGAGAGCGTGGGCAATGTGGGAAAATTGATTGAAAATAATAGATGTAAAATAAATGCATGATACAGACAAAACACACACAGCTACAGTAAGTCGTCCTACCTTCGGATAGCGGAACCGGAAGTCCAGCCGTCCAAAGTCGGTGAGAAAGCAGAAGCGAGTGAGGAAAACCCAGTCCTGGAGTCAAGAAACAGAGGAGGGAAGGGGAAAAGGTCAAACCAAGAAGATTTCTTTTTTTTAACATGAGCGAAGCAACGACGAAACAAGATTGAGAGTTTACAGCCATGCCAGCAGCTCAGTGCTCACACGGCTAACTCAGAACTAAGTCACATGTTTCCGTGGTAACACGGTTGAGTTAGCAGAAGTATGAGACCTGCAGCCACAGCATCTCAACTGCAACAGGTCACCACTGTCTTAAGATTGTATGCTACTGGTAGTTTTTTGTCATTGTTACGCACTTGGCTGAATTCTCCCAGTAACTGTTGAAGATTCACCCAGAATTCATGGCAAACTAGTCCTACTTAAGAAAGTCCAGACCTAAACAGCTTTGTGCAAAGGATGAATTGATACGTCTATCTGAAATCTGACTATTAGTTTGATTGAAGTCTATCTTTATCAAACCGGCCCCTGATGATTGTGCTAGGTGAAAAGTCAGCAGACGACTAAAGTTAGTTCGACTCATCCTGAGAGGAAAATGTCTGAACCAAATGTCATAGTAATCCATTCAAGAGTTGTCGAGACATTTCATTCAAAACCACAAATGTCATACCGGCCCTAGAGGACAAGTCGGGGGACTACCAAAGTCAGTAGCAGTTATTGTTTGAGGGCCATAAATGTCTGTGCAAACGTTTGTGTCAATCCATCTTTTAGATGTTGACATATTTCACAGGATAAGTGAAAACTTTGACCTACTTTTCGCGCCAGAGAAAAAGTCAGCGGAGCAAAGGCTTCATTCTCTGAGCACAATGTTTATCTGTACTACAATGTCACATTAATCCATCCATACAGATGTAGAGATATTTCAGCCTACCTGTCATCATTGCATGTCTGTATAAGATGAAAATACAAATGAATATAGTAGTTTTTTGCTGTTGTTTATTTATAGTATATATAGATGTATTGATTGTTTAGAATAAGCATACCATTTTGTTATCGCTACTGAATATTTTACGCCCCAAAAAACACGACGGAGATGGATTTTCCTTTTTGAGGGAATATATAGCATATGGCACCAATGTTAGCTTAATGTGAGTTTTATTCATGAACAGACATATTTCCAGGGTGACACTCTGAATCAATCACATGAGCCTTTTTTCACTCTCCACAATGATGGAGGGCCTGCTGAGCCTGCACCATCTATACATACGCCCATGTAAATGACCGACAGAGCTTCACACCAACAGTTGACAATGACATCCAGAAAAAAATAGATGTTGTGGGAAAGCATTAGATTAACTGTGAAGTAAGTGGCTTTAGTCTGATTCCTCAAAGGTTGCATGATGAATAGAGTCAGGTTTGGTGTGCACCTCTTCCAAAAAAAAGCAATGAAGGGGGACAAGATCTTTTTGAAGTCCTCCAACATTTCCTTCAGAGCAAACCTGATCTTTCAAAGTGGAGAGTAACAGCCGTGTTGTTTGGTTTGGTTTCCGTTGTTTCCCAATGCTGGAGCATTACTTTCTTCACAGTTATGAGGCCACAGACAATAGGTTGTCTCTTCAAGGCTTGAAAGAAAATAAAAGTTAAGGAAGACATTAACTGGGCAATAAAGAGAAAGAGAGGAGAGAGGAGCTGAAACAGAAGGGGAGAGTTTCACAAAAGTTTAATCAAAAGAGGCGGAGGAGGAGTAAATGAAAAGGTTTCGGTATAAGAGAAAAAGAAGAAAAGTGGAGATGAGGGAGATGGTGCCAAGAGGGTAAACTTCGAAAGTGGGTAAACAGAAAGGGCATTAAGGGGCTGCTGAGCACATTAAAAAGGGAGAGAGGTGGAGAAGAGAAGAAAAAAAAACCCAATTCTTAATATTATTCAGCCATAAGCTTGGCAGCATGAGACCAGACAATAGTGCTGATGGTGTACTTCACTGAGCTTACATAAGGCACTGCAGCAGCATCGGCATGGCAGATCAGTCAGTGGTATGTATGTATGTATGTATATCGGGATATATAAAAAAAAAAATATATATATATATATATATACACACACACCATATGGTTTATACCATACTCATATATATATATATATATATATATATATATATGGCAGCTGTGTGCAGACACATTCTGTAGATATGGATCATAGTGCTGAACACAGCACTGACACTATATCACTTGTATGATGTTTACACACATTTCTTTTATCTGGAGGACTGCCCGGTGTGTGTGGGTCCCACAGAGGCAGCCAAAATAAATGAAGACTTTTGAACCAGAATGAGACATCAAAGCTTTAAGGAAAAAGTAATAGATAGTCTTTCAGAATTAGTGCAACAAATGGGAGAGGTTTTATTTAGACAAATGACACTGGAGAAACCAAGGCTGAATTATAATCTAAAATATTACAGATTTGTGGTAAATGCCTTTTAATCAATAGGATGTCCTGTTGAGTTCACCAAGTGCTTGGTTAGCAAAATGATTGACCGTTTTAAGTTTCTAAATTGTACAAACAGTGAATGACTTAATTAAAGGAGCGGTGTGTAGGATTTAGTCGGGGTGGGGGGAGGATGGAGAGGGAGGGGAATTGATTCTTAGATGCATACTCTCTTGAACGATTATGACTCGATGCAGAAACCTCAATAATCGGAAATTTAAAACTCAATTCTCAACGTTATGATTCTATGACACCGGGCTGTCCGTTCCTTACCGCGGTCCCTGAACGCAACAGATGCATCTTGAGCAGCCGAATAAAGATACAATCCCACCAGCACCCCCTGGCTTAAGCTAACGTATAGAAGCATTTCGCTTTTTCTTCCGCTTCTTCCTCTCCCTAACTGGGAAATGGCGAAGAGAATCACGCAGTAGGGGCTGCACGGTGGTGTAGTTGCTAGCACTGTCACCTCACAGCAAGAGGGACCCGGGTTCGATCCCCGATCCCGGGGCAGTCCTCCGGGCGATGCTTGCACGTTCTCTGGCTTCCTCCCAAAGACGTACAAGCTAATTGTAGACTCTACATTGCCCGTAGGCGTGAATAGTTGTCTGTCTCTCTGTGTGCCCTGCGGCTACCTGGCCAGGGTGTACCTGGACAGGTACCTTTCTATAACCAAAGCGTGTAGGATGGCAGTAACACGCTATGAGTGGACACAGAATCTAGTGTCACCTGTATGTATAGTTTAACCATATGTTTCAGAAAGCATTATTTTTGTATGAGAGCTGAATGCTCATGGCCTATAAAGGGGATTTGACTCAAGACAGGTATATATTATTTATTGGTGAATAAGAGCAGCTTGTTATGTCAAATGACTGAGAACATGCTGAATTCTGTGTTTTTACTACCATGATGCTGCTACAAGCCCAATTTTATTTATTTTCTTGTTGGTTCTCTTTGCAACGCTTAAAAATGTAACCCTCCAGTTGACACATATCTTCTATTTGTTACTAATATTTAATTAATAAAAGATAATGGAAGTAAATGCATCTTGTTTTTATTATTATGAATCATTACAAATATGCAGTGTTTCATTTAACAAAAGTGCATTAGTGTTATCTGAACACAAGCAGCCATACAAACACTCTGGTTCCAGATTCACAAATGTAATAATTTTCTGCTTTTTCTTGTCTTAAATTATAGTAAACCGAATATATTTGTGTTTTAGGCTGTTGCTTGGAAAAAAAACTCTTACATTTTACAGACCAAAACTACAGTAGATTAACTGGTAATGCAAATATTGGTGACAGGTGTAGTATATTTTGCTCTGTAATGCATGAAGATAACAACATCACTGTCGCTTGAAATATACAACACAGGCCTATCCTGATTTAGATCAGGGAGTATCTGATTACAAAATTAGTAAACAAGACTAAGAATCTGACCATGCCAAACGCTCAAAACTATTTTTATTACTCAACGCTACAAACTCAGTTTGGTCAGTACTTCAATTTCCGGCCCTGGTCCAAGCTGTGATAATGACTTGGTGTATGACTACTTGTGATTTCCTGGAGAGGCAGAGTGTGGGTTTCACCTCCTCTCAAGGTAAATGGAGAAGGGGAAAAGTCTGAAGAGGTGAAAACTCCAGCAACAACTTTATTGTTGAGACTAATGCGTTTCGGCTTGTGGCCTTGATCAGGGTCAGTACTTGTGCTATTCTACAACACCTAATCCTAACTGAAGTCCAATACGTTATCTGGATATGATAAAACAACAGGTATTCAATTATCACAGAACAGAACAGTCAGCTGAATTATTCTTCTGCAATGTTGTTTTTATGATGAGGAAAACACAATCGCATCGTATAAAAATGACGAAATCCAGGTGATAAAGTCTCTCATATCAGGTAGTGATATTATATTGACACATCTCCAAATTCTACTTCAGGTTGTGTTTATTTTCCCTAAAATCAATATTTCTGTTCAAATGTTAAAAACAAACACATCCAAAACAACTGCAGTCACACACACACACACAATGCTTCGACTCGTCCGCACCACACAAGAATCTGTTGCACATTTCAGCTTCTTCAGGGACGAGCGCACAGTTCTCCTCTTCTTTATTAAAACTGGCCTTAAGATTGGTTGTTGTGAACTCTTGATCTCCACCGAACCAGCAAAACTCCCCATGTACCATTACACTGTAATTACCTCTGCCCTGCGTCCTCCCTACATAAACCAGCACAGTAATTTCTGTGCTGGGAAACAAAGTGCAACCAGAGCAGTGTAGCGTGGCCGGCCCTGCTGCCTCCATATATCACAGCAAACAAAACCGCAGCCATATTTCAGTCGCTGCCAGGCAGCTTCATCCCCCGGAGCCACTGGGTTATAATTCATGGTAAACTCCAAAAGTCACTGAAGCCCGAGACTCACTCCCACCTCTGTGCGTTGTCCTGGATGACGCTTAAGGCCGTGACCATGACAACCGGGGCAGCAGAGGGGAGCGCTGACCCAGAGATGAATCCCTGGAGAGAGGAGAGAAGGGTGGTCGGGTTGTGATGGGGAAGTGGGGGGGTGGGGGGGGGCATTTAACTCACCACAGGCTAGGACTGTGAAAGACCCCCTTGTTGGACACAACCACATAATCACCCAAAAACATCTGTCACACACTCTTACAGCATACATACATACATACATACATACATACATACATACACACACACACACACACACACACACACACACACACACACACACACACACACACACACACACACACACACACACACACACACACACACGCCAGTGCCTACAGCATGCCTTAGTTTGCAGCTGCCATAGAAACATCAAAAGGCCAAGCTGTTCATTCAAACACACACAAACACTTTCACTTAGTCACACTCCCATGCGCTCGTCCTTCAAATTTCCCACTCAAAAGCACAGCGGAAATATAACTCCGCTCTGACCGAACAAAGGTGTTCAAAGCAGACCAATTGTTCCTGAACTAACTTCCTACTTTCTATATGAGGCAATTCCTTGAGCTTTACACACACACACACACACACGAGAAGACACAAGTGGGCTCAACACATTACTAATTATTGAAATGATAAATCCTTTACTGACATGTTTATTCATGTCACATTTTTCACTGAATGTCTATAAAATACCAGAAGTATCTTTAACTGGTTATACAGTACTGTGATTAAACAGGACTATCATATCAATAGTGAGCCAACATGGGAAAGCACACACCCAAACATTACGCCCATGAGATTATGGGAAATTTGATTTCTAAGCCAATGGACATCCATACGCTGCTTTAACGGTCTCCACACTTCACAGCAGGCTTTCCAAGAATTTGGAACCTGGCTGCAGGGATTTTCTCCCTTTCAGCCACAAGAGCATTAGTGAGGTCCGGCACAGATGTTGACTGTGATAAGGTCTGGCTCGCAGTCGGAGTTCCAGTTCATCCCAAAGGTGTGTAACGGGGTTGAGCTCAGAGCTCTGTTCAGGCCAGTCATGTATTTCCTCAACAAACTCAGAGAAACTGTTGCCACAAAGTTGAAAGCACAATGTCTAAAACATAAGTGCATGCAGTAACAATTTCCCTTTAAATTAATCGACACTTGAGCTGAAACGATTGGTTGATTAACAGATTAGTCGATCAACAGAAAAATAATATATTATTTTGATGATTGATTCTTTATTTTTCTAGCACATATTCATTAGTTCCAGCTTCTCAAATGTGGTTTTAAGATTAAACTGACATTGTGATTGGCATTTTTCATCACTGTATGACGTTAAAGTACATCATTCAAGCAATTAATCAAGAAAATAATCCGTTACCCACAATGCAACTTGACCATCAACTGTTTGGTCAAAGATTTAAGTGTGTTATGCTAGTAGGGACTGATGTAGCCTCGGGCCTCAAGCAGAGATGAGAAACGGGCTACAGAAGAATCTTTTTCATTTTCAAACTTGAAGCCTTTAGCCTCAAACCGAGGCCAACTCAAGTGACATCGCTTGAGGCAATTTATTAGATTCCACACCGCTCCACAAAGGGCTTTATACAACTTCTTTTTTTTTTTACATATGAATTAGCATTCTCTGAGACTTGTAAACAGACTTTGATGTGTACAAATTGTTGGACTTCCCCTTTAAAGGCAGACCGCCGAGTCTAACAAAGCCAAGATGGCATCAACGAGCCGGCATGCCGCTCAAATAGCTATTAGCACAATTCAACACCAGGATTGAGCTATCCCACCCACGTCAACAACTAAACCAAGCAGCCGTTAGTTATTCTAGTATGGCTTAGCGTGTGTGTGTGTGTGTGTGTGTGTGTGTGTATATATGTGTTAGAGAGAGTCAGTGGAGAGCAGAACAGAAACTGAGCCCTGGAGAACAGCAACAGCGGATGAGGTGTCCACCTTAATCCCCTTTTAGTCTTCTTATTTCCCCATGGCCACTGCATTGTGATGCAGAATCACTCAGCCACCTCCCCAAGTGTGTTGTGTGTGTGTGTGTGTGTGTGTGTGTGTGTGTGTGTGTGTGTGTGTGTGTGTGTGTGTGTGTTGCGCGCGTGCATGCCCATGTGCGTGTGTGTACACACCATTAATCAACTGCTATGCCTTGATGCAGTATCCGGTCAATTCAGCATCTCTCCGTCTCTCTCTCTCTCTCTCTCTTTCTGTCTTTCCTCCCTCACAGTTTCTGTGCTTTCATCTCGGTAGCTTTCGGTCTTTTTTCTCTTTCTCTCCAGATCACCGTTTGCTTTCTAAGCCTCATTAACAATTAATTACCAATCAGCTAGTCAAGTCACCCTTGGACCGCTGGGCTTCTCAATGATTCATTAGTCAGGGTTACACAACGCTGCGACGCATAAACACACTCACGCACCAACAAACACAAATACGCGCAAGCTCTGTCCCTCTCTGTCTCTCTGGGTGTTTCACATGAGCACAGGCAGACTCTGTCGACATGCAAACACACATGTACATTCAAGCAAGCATACGGGACCCATGAAAACACTCACGCTCACGTACGCATGGTGCCTGCCTGTACCTAATCACATGTCCTCATTAAAAAGAGATGCAGGAAAACTGATTGAGCTGGACATTCTACACATGCAAAACTTACTTCAATGTCAACTTGAAGGATTTTTCAGTGACTTTCAAAGCCATGTTTGCAAAAAAATCAAGAATTTAGAAAAGACATGGCATTAATTATAATAAGACATCCCATACGAGGCCTCTTTTCTTCATGATCCTATTAACTCCAGAAATCCAGGTGAAATCCTTTATTTCAAAAACAGCTGCTATCTCAACCCCAACATCCATCACGTTGTCTTTCCTCATGGTGTGAGATGTTGATTTTAGGATGGAGAAAGGACCAGCGAGCTGAGGCAAGCTGATGATTATGGCCGCTAGATTTTTAAATTAGAAAAAGGCCTTTCAAGGGCATCTGTTCATTTTCATTCATTTTCAAAAGACAAAAGTTTAAAGACCTTTCTGGTCTAATCCACATATTTTCATTAACTGTGGAAACCAAGGACCAAAGACATTTGAACCTTTCCATAGCCTCATTTTTTACAGAATACGTTTCTAAACCCCCCCAACCTCAATTCTTAAGAGAATATTGAAAACTGGGGGTGAATGATTGATCATTTTATAATATTCAAGTCGCAGTCATTTTTATAATGCAAGAACTGCAATTTATTAGTTATTCACTCAAAAGCATCTTAAAAAGCAGGAGCAACAAAGTTTTAGTGTTGTCTGGGCAACTTTTAATCATTCTACTTTTATTATATCTAATAACTATCGTTAATTGTTGAGTTGGCCAAACAAAAACAAGAAGGACATTCACATCTGATGCCTGGTTAATAAACTCTCAGCATGCTGGTGTCTTTCATACTTGGACTAATGTTAGTGATGCACCAGTCAGACTTTTTTGAGTCTTGATATGATAACTGAGCTCAGGGTATCTGTCAATATGCCTCACCGTGTAGAGGTGACTCTGTTATGTGGAAGGCAACATCAGGCTTGACTTAAACATTGCTTTCCTAGTAAATAAATGCATAGATTTAGATTTACTGAAATGTTACTAAAATGAAGAGAAATTACAATTTGTCTCACAGAAAAAGTTGCAATTAAATCCGTCTGCTCCTTCAGCAACACAGCTTTATCAAAACATTTAGGCTACTGATATTTCAGAGCAATGGTCGGGGGCCATAAATTCTTACGCACAAACCTCAGTCAGAGAAAGGATCAATGAGTCAGTCTAGACGAACGTATTAAACTAAACAACCCCTCTGCCCCTGCACACTCTCTGCTACTAGGGGTCGGAGAGGGGGCAGGCTAACAAAGGAAAGGCATTTTGCTAACAAGGGGGTTGGTTTGCACCCCCCCCCCCTTTCCCCCTCCCCCCTCTGTTAGCAACCTCAGGGTCTGAAAAGTGAAGCCAATGCGGAAGTGCCTTAAACTTGCATTCTTTTAAATGGCCACCAGGGGCAGACTCCCCTGGTCACAAAAAGAAGTCAGATTGTATAGAAAACTATGAGACAATGACCCTACAATGGAAACATGAGTTTATGGTCTCAATCGCTCGTTTCAAGTCCTGATACAATGTTCCAATACAGCACGATGTTCATTTTGTAAATGATGGTCCCATTTTGAGTAAAATGGACACTAAAGGGGTATGCTTTAGGGCGTGGCTACCTTGTGATTGACAGGTCACTGTTGGCCGTTCTGAGAGATGTCCGTGTTGTCGTCTTAAAACTTTAACCCTTTCACAGTGTCTTTTCAGTTCTTGAAAGTAAATTGTAACATTTTGTTCCCTTAAAAGTATCTTATTCAGCATTCGGTTGTATTTCTGGTTGCATGAAAACCAAATAACGTCAGCCGAAAAACAAGATGGCGACGGCTGGAATGCCTAACTCAAGGCTTAAAAACCATAGTCCACAACGCGTTGACATCGCGATGACTACATCCACTTCTTATCTACAGTCTTTGACCCCCCCCCCCTCTCATATCACCCACTGATTCTGTTCATACAGAAATTACTAAGAGTGGTGGTCATACTTGCCTTTGCATTTTTTTAATACCATGCAGACTATTAGAACAGTCCTATAGTTTAAATTATAGAAAACAATGATAATTTAAATTATTGGTCAGAAAAATAGCAATTACATATTTTCCCAAAATCTTTCGGCCCCTTTGAAAGCTGAGGTTTGACCCCTGTTCACAGCCAGTGCATCCTGTGAAAACGTAACTGAGCAACGCAAGTTCAACATCTCTATGGGAACATGGGAACCAGGCTGCTGAAGTAGTGCAAGGTTTTTATTCCTTTCTCAGATTGTCCCAGCTGGAATCAAAACACCAACCTTCCCCTGACCTTAAAACCACCACTGCCTCTCAAAGGGACATTTTATCAGTGCCTCCACATGCCATGAGCCAAAGCTAATTCTAAACATCGACCAGCCCCAAATAAAGCTGTTGACCAGTCTGCTGCACCGGTGCCTTGGGATTACTTTGTTTATTTTACTCTATATTTCTCCAATCACTCCAGAGTTTCCAACAGTTCATCTCTCCCAGTGTGGTAGATTACATTTGTCAATTTGCCGCTCTGCAAAAAAAATCTGCCTTCAACTCTGCATACATTGACACAACTACGGTGTTTTTGTGTAACTGCTCGAGTTTATTATGTGTGTTAGTTAGTGGGTGACCTTGGGGAAAAAATGCACGAGCTAGACTGACGTGTTAAACTATATACACACACACACACACACACACACACACACACACACACACACACACACACACACACACACACACACACACACACACACACACACACACACACACACACACACGTCAAGGCAAGTGTTTCCTGATGTCATTCGTGCTCTGTTGTTTTGCTGAGGTTGTCAAATGATCCTTGACGGGTTCAGAAGTGCTCAAGTAGGACGACAAAACCGACCACACCGTTCAAGAAAGATTTTGAAACACAAGAAATAAAGTCTCCATTTTTAAAAATGTATTGACTCTGAATTAATTTCTACATTTTCATTTTTACATTTTAAGCAAAAATTACAAAAATCCATTGGCCTCTCCAATTTTTTTCTAAATATTATTATCAATACATTGTTTGCCTTGTGATAGTAAATCTTTGGATTTTTAAGTGTTGATTGGACAAAAATTCAAAGACATCACCTTTGGCTCTGAGAAATTGTGACATTTTTCTCTATTTTCTGACATTTTATGGACCGAACAATTAATCATGAAAATAATCAGAACACTCCATAATGACAATAATTGTTAGTTGCAGCCTACAATGGAGTTTAGGTGCACAATTTACATATAATGTCAAACGTATTTTGTTTGTGGCCTTACATAATGAGACAAGCTGACTAAATCCATATTCGTATTTACTGCAGAGGACTTGGAAAGTAGGTGCCCTCCTTGTCACGAGCTGGAGAGTCTCACACACTCTCTGACACACACACACACACACACTTGGAAGTTGCCCAGTGCAACCTATTGCCCACCACTGAGCAGCTCCACTGGAGCAGGTGCAGATTCAGCGCTTCGTTCAAGGGCATCGCATCAGCGGTGATGGATGGATGAGTGCCTCTTGTTCAATTTATCCATTCAGATCCCCGTCGACATCCCAGGGTTTTAAACTGGTGACTTCAATCTCTTACTTCATGGCACATTTAAAAAAAAAAATTGAATGTAGTCAAGGTTCAGGGAATGTGAGCACCACCACCACCACCACCACCAAGTCAGCATGCAAGAGTGAGAATTACAGCTTGTTGGCTCAAACTGTCTGGTGTCTGATAGATTCCGTTGTTTATTTTTTGGGGGGAGCCAAGTAAGGCGATATACACGGAAGGTGATATGCTGGTGCTTGGTAGCAAAGTATTTCAACGCTTTTCTGCTGCCAAGTCGCATTCTGGCAACACCTGACAATCTGTGGTAGATGAAACACCTGAGTGGTTGGGGCACAATACTGAAACCGTGTATCAGTGGAGGGATACGTCTACATGCATGCTCTATTTTTACAACAGCATCCATTAATAGCAACTACTGCTGGAGCTCATATTAGAGATTAAACAATTTGTTGACTAATCAGTAACTTAGTCATTGCTGGTTCTAGCTTCATTTGCAGCTTCTTCTTTCTTTTTTTTTTTTTTTACAGTTTATATCATTGTAAACTGGATTGTCAGGCAAAACACAAAAAAATGTGTATATGTCACCTTGGGAGCTAGGAAATTGTGTTGGGATCATATGCATTATTTCTTGTGTTTGTTAAATGTTACTTTTCTTCACCCCTGGTTAGAATCTCCAGGCACAGTTGACCTCCTGGATTGAAGGATCAACCGAGTCCTCTGTGGTTTCAGAGAGATAAATACTTTGACCTCCACAGCACAGTTTGTGCAACAGAATTGCCATAATCTTCTAAACAACCATGAATCATCTGAGCATCATTAAGGCGTATCAGCCAGTCTGGTTATTAAGGCTATACTTTGTATGCATCGTGACCCGTCTTGTTGAACTCGCAGCTAAATGGTAGACAGCTTCGCTACTCATGTATGTCAAACTTGATCCACCAACTCGTGAGAATACAAACCAGAGATGTGGAACAGCAGGTGGGAGCCTCCTGAATCACAAACGGCCCAGAGCTACCGCGTCTGCTCAGCTGCACAGTTAAACCTTTTTATCTCAGAGATCCTGTCAGGGCAGCGATGATGTCGATGCTGATCTGTCTGAAAACACACTCCAAAAGAAAAAAAAAAAAAAAGAAGAAAAAAAAAATCGGACCGGGCTGGACTGAGCCCAGTTTCTCATGGATCAACAACAACCCATCGGCGCGCGCCAGCAGCCATATGACGCACACCTGTAACGGGTCCACTCATCATAAACAGAAATACCACTGCTCATTTACATTTAGGAATGGCAACAAAAATCACGCGCGTTAAACTGGAAATGGCTGAGAGACGAGTGACCACTCCGGGAGGGTCAACTGGGAGCAGTGGGCTGGTGGGGTGCCGCTGACTGGGAGCAGTGGGCTGGCGGGGTGCCGCTGACTGGGGGCAGTGGGCTGGCGGGGTGCCGCTGACTGGGAGCAGTGGGCTGGCGGGGTGCCGCTGACTGGGAGCAGTGGGCTGGCGGGGTGCCGCTGACTGGGGGCTTCGGCGATGCCAAAGACCGTCACGATGGGTAAAATATACGCCACAGATGACACGCACGCAGATGGCGCGCAGTTGCAACGGCAGAATAGATGTGAATGTGTTTCATATGGCGGCGGTAAACGGACACCGAAATGTCCGAAGCAACTTAACGGTGACTCGGCGGCAGCCTCTCGGGTCTATCCGCGGAACAGCCCGCCACAGAGACACCTGCGTGCGGAGCCGCAGTCCCGTCCTCGCTCCCTCTCCCTCTGTGGCGGTGTCATTGACGCAAGTGGCAACTAATTCAAGCAGCGCTCACCTCTTTGGTGTTGACGATGCCTTTGACGTATTTCCCGAGGACCGAATCCACGAAGAAGACACTGGACAGCACGGCCAGGCACAGGAGTCTCTCCCCGACCCTCACCTCCATCTTTCTCTCTCTCCTCGCTGTCGCTCGTCTGCTCTCCGGGCTCCCCGAAGCCTGTCTCTGAGCGGGAGCGCGCACGGAGGAAGGGGCTCGAGCACCGCGTGAGAGAGGACCCGGGCGCGTTCACGCTAGTCCCTTCAATGCATGTGGCCCCCCTACAGCGGTTGAAGCTGGGTGGTGTGTGCGTGTGCGTGTGCGTGCGTGTAGCCGTGTGGGAGAAGGGGGTACAGAGTGCGCGCTCCCGGTTCCGCTCGTGCTTTGAGAATGCGACACGTCCGCACATTAAAAATGCTTTGGCTGATTAAAATCATGTTTTCCTTAGAGGTCACAAACCTGTAATGAAGTATCAGTGAGACAGATGATGCCTGGCCTCCTGGCTCGAGTTATTATATCACTAAGCAGCGGGATATCAACAGGATCTAATGAGCTGGATTTACATCAGACACTTCTGTAAGCCGTGTCCATCCCTGAATAACATGTAGGCTACTCGGCTCCTGTAATTATCTCAAAGTATAGTCTTAGACTGATGGTATATCTCGTAGCCTATTTATTTTGGATTCGCACCTTATTGCTATTTTAGACTTTTATATTTGCACTATTACCACTTTGTATTGCAACTGCTGCACAGCGATTTCCCTCGAGATAAAGTTTGAACACAATGTAAAATACTGTTATAAGTAGCCTGTAATCCCTGCATTCAAAACATTACCAAAGTAACAGCAATATCAGGTACATTTAGGCTACATTAAATATCAAAGGTTATGCAGAATTGCACTTTATCACATATGCAGTATGTATATAATTCCAAGTATTATAGAATATCATATACTGTTGGGTAGTTTAATCCTTGCAAAAACATTATACATCACAGGTTCTGTATCTGCAAAGTATCAGTCTGCAATATTTTCCTCAGAAATGCAAAGGAGTAGAAGTATAAAGTAGCATCAAATGGAAATAAAAGTACCTCAAAACTATACTTACTGGTCTTGGCTTCAATTTCTGTGTAGAGAAATGATAAGTAAAAAAAATATCACAGAGCTCTCTACATTGTGTTTTTTTCTTATCTGATGTTAGACTTCATAGTTTAACAAAAACTCAACCTAGTAGTTGACCTTTCCCCGTTGCCTCAACTTAATCAAGATTTGGATCAAATTAAATTAAGAGTGTGAAACACATCACACATGTGAAAAAAAAAAAAAATTGAATTATATTCTCTATTTCTCATTGTTAATGACTTTGTTTAACCTTTAGTTGGATCAATGCAATGGAGGTGTTGATTCATGAACACAACAGCTGGTTGATGGGAGAATATATTTATTTAGATAAAAATCAACAAAGGAAGAGACCGGCCTACTCGTGGTGAAATAGACACCACTTTGTAGTATGAAACCTGCCACGAACATACGGTCAAATCAATCTGTAATCAATCTGATTAACAAATCAGAGTAAAAGTAAAAATATCTACATGAATCATATACTGTTTAATATACATTCTGTTTGTATTCACAGGTTTGCACTTGTGGTGTTTTCAATAAAAGAAAAAAAAAAAAAAGTAAAAAAGAAAAAGGTAAACTTAAAACATCTTTGTTTCCAGTCCATATAACTCGTTTTTGTTTAGGTTTTGTTTTCTAAAAGGCTTATCATATTCTACTTCAGAATTACATTTTACAGTGCGGAGCAATTTGCATATGGATTGCAGACACGCTATGGCACTGACTAGCACCTGCATTTTTTATGATGCCGGTTAACGGCAAACACTAAACGGCAAGAACAGCACATCTGTTACAAGACTGTGGCTGCAGTCTTTGGTTCTGTTTCAAAACGAACAATACATTTAGGATCCAACTGACGATGAAAATGTGTATTTACCATTAGTAAACAAGTGGTTGAGGTCAGTCACACAGACGCATCGATGTAAAAGAATGCGGTTTAAAACAAGTGATGTGGTGTATATGCTGGTTTCACTCTGAAATCCGACAGGGTGATGCAAACGCATCGCACGACAATAAATGGCATCACAGTATTTCTGACTGAGGAAACAGACACTGTGAAAAGATGGTGTGATGCTGGTGTGTAACTGTATAGCTTTACTAGACATGTGGAGGCAGTTAGCTCATAATTTCAGCAGCATTGTACTTTGTACACTTCAACGGAAATCAGCCCGAGGCAACGGAAACTTCAAGTGAGAAGAGCTTCTGAAGACCAAAACTGTGGAGGTATGTATGGTGTACAACCTGATAATTGAACAACCAAAAAGAAGGGAAAAAAAAGAAAATAAACAGCATTACACTGAACTACTATAATAGTTTGCACTCACAAGGACATTTACAGAAAAAAAGTTGGTCTGTGGCTCATCAACAAAATAAGACAGATATTAGACAATAGATCGCAACGCTAATTGAAACAATACCGAATAATGCATGTCAGCGCTATTCTGCAGGAAGCAGAAATGCATTGTCAAAAACTTTAAAAATGTCAGGAATTTGGAAAACCAAAAAGGTAACACTGCCAACCTATTTGTGCACAACACCAGATGGGCTCTCTGGTACATCACCTTCAGTCGGGTTAGCCCGACGCATGAGTGGTCATCAAGGGTAAGAGGCATACGGAATTCAGTAAACAGCAAGTGGGTGAATTTGACACAAGTTATCTAACAGCTCACATCCTAAAGTTTATACAACAAAAGTGCCGACAACCAATCAACCCTGCTGGGCTTCATGGGGGGGGGATTTAGGATTGATTTAGAAGTTCAGTTGATATATATATACACACACCACAGACAGAAAATGTGCCATAGTGGCTTGAGGTTGCTCTCAACAGCAGATGATTAATACTACGTACAGTCTCTTGACTGTAAAGTGCCATTCCTTTCTTTCTTTATGTCAACAGAACGCACGACGCAAACAAAAGAGGACGCGCTCACGTCTCAGCTCGTGATTCTCACACACCAGTGAGAGACTAGTGTGATCATATAAAAGGTGTACATGCTGACTCCACTTGAGCCTCACGTACAGGCACCAACAAAAACACAAAAAACATGACACGTACACAAGCTTTAACTACACTTGCACAGATTGAGAAAACAACTGCAAAAGTGCAGAGTGAGCATAAGCAGCGACTAGAAAAGCAAGGCCAAACTTCGGCCCGGTATTTCCGAGAGGATGGGAGTATTACTTTCTTTCTCTTCACGCCCCTGGTTCTCTCCATCAATCTGACTAAAAATATTGCAGTAAGTACTCCGAGCTGACAGAACTGAGCATGGTCTAATCCCGTAGCATGACTTTGCTGCTTAAAATCCTGCTCTTCTACGGGGAGAGGATTTTGCACTCAGAGCTTCAGCTAAATCCTATTCATCACCCAGCATCCTTCTCTACAGACCTGGCAACCTTAACTCCGTTACCAGGCAAGGGCAGGACAGTGCCAGCATTGTTGGCATCTATATTTAGTTGGACCTGAGAGGGACTGACCCTTCGAAGGACATTTTTAGTGTACTTCAAAGTGCTTTGGTGGAAACATGCTCAGAGGACTGCCTTCAGGTAATTGAAAACAAAGTCAATCACAAAATGTGATGGTGGAGAGAATGGTGGCCAAATACAAGTTCAGTTGCTTTTACATGGAACCTCTGCAATCTCCTTTCCTGGTCAGAGTCCTCCAGTTTTGCCTAAAAGCGTCTGATTTGAAGAAACAGACTGTCAGGCAGGAAATCCCCTGACTCAAGAGAAATGGGACTTTGACACACTGCATACTGTGCAGAGAAGTGAGCAAAAACGCCCGGCGGGGACCGGGGACAACCTCAAATCAGTGCTTTGCAGTTTAGACTGCGTATTGATGGCTGAGGGCTTTTGGTGACCTTTTCTGTCTAACTTTAGTTCTGCAGAAGGAGAACCAATTCTTTCCCGTATTGAAATAAAAACAATTTAAACATTTAGTGTCTTTCTGACATCGGAGATCAATGCTTGCTCTTAAAAGACTTATGAAGATAGGACCCAAATTGTAAAGGAAGTACTCTTCAGAAAATAATCCAGCTCAGTGCATCTGCACAAATTCCACCGTAGGTATTAATAAAATGCAATCTTTGCATTAGTTATATCAGCCCTACAAAAACAGCGTCTAGACAGGGCACCGCGTCCCTGTGTAATATTCTACATATTCTACTTTATCCTATCAGGATGCATTACTGAGAGGAGGATTTGAGTTTAATTGGAAGAGCCAGGCTATGTCGGAGCAGCTGTGGCAAAGAAGCAAAAGGTAAATTTTGAGCACATTCAAAACTGTGGAATAAATAGCAAAAGATTACAAACAGTATTGTGTACAAATCAACAAACAAACCTGTGATGATTGAAGGATTATAATACAGCAATAGAAAAGAAGAAAAAAAAAAAAAGATATAAATAACGAAAGTATTTCTACTGCATAGGGTTAATAATATCATTAAAAACTGCAACAATTTCAAGAAACAAGTAAATCAATTCATTCAGTTTAGTGCCATTCAGTCGCTCCTGTTTTAGCGTTGTAATTTGATTTAGGAGGGAGTCAACAGAGTTTCTATCCACAAAGTGA
Source organism: Ophiodon elongatus (assembly GCA_016806645.1). Taxonomy (NCBI): domain Eukaryota; kingdom Metazoa; phylum Chordata; class Actinopteri; order Perciformes; family Hexagrammidae; genus Ophiodon; species Ophiodon elongatus. Next base: position 4,966,990 of record JACSYO010000415.1, on the reverse strand, counting down.
GCTGTATTGACTTGCAAACTGGCGCAATGGAGAACACAACGTGGAGTTATTAAGTGTGATTTAGAGTATCGCCCTAAAGGACAAGTGGCTATTTTGATGGGGATGGCTCCATAAGCATATAGTGTGCCTACCGCTATCTGATTAGGGCTTCAAATGACTGCCTTGGCCGAGATGAATCACCCATTCAGTCTTCGTCTTAAGTATCTTATGCATTTCTTGATGCCTAACTGCGACTATCAAGTATGTGTGCTGCATGTGTGGGCGAATGCTGGTCTTTGATCTAAATAGCTGCTAAATTACCATTTTATTCGAAAACACAATTGTCTTTTGTGGGTGTTTTCATTTTGTCTGCCATGCGTCGGTGCATGATGGAGCACAAACAAGTGGCAACAATTGTTAAGCAGAGGAAGTTGTATTTCAGTGCTCCTCTATTTTTTTCTGTCTCTTAAAAACTAAGCATTCACCTAGACGGCTGCCCTCTCCCCATCTGTTTTTAGGATACCTTCTCTTACTCTCTCCCGCTCTGCCTTGCACGGCCTACATTTGTCTGACTTTCATTTACTCTGTCTCCCGTCACTCCGCGGATCAACTGCAGTTTTTTTAATCTAACCTTATTTATGGTCCAATACCAACAGCGTCAGTATTGTTCTGGGCTGCCACAGCAACTAAGCCCTCCCCATCAGCAATTTTAGTCCCCCTCCCGACAACAGGCTCCCCTCCCTCAATGGGGCCGATGAAGAGAGAACCGGCTTCCCCAGAAGAGGCTGACACACTCCTATCGGTCCGTTCCAGCTTGCGGTGCTTGCGTGGCTCCGGGGGTGTGTCCTTCTGGGTGAAGACAGTACGAATTCTCTCCACGCAGACATTGGCAGCCTCCTTCGTCTCCCTGCAGAGCTGCGATAGGCTGAGGAAGCCATGGGGGAGGTCGTCCACCACGCACAGAGTGACAGGCTGGTCTATGTTCCTCAAACGCTTGGCGAACATCACAGAGTCATCCAGCATGGGGTCCAATGCACAAGCCTGAGAGGGGACAGAGGAGAAGCAAGAGGCGGGGGAAAAAGGTGGTGAAAAGCAAATTAGGATTCCCTTCAGACATGTCAAGAATCTTAATTAAGGGAAGAAGAAAAGGAAGCCAAGCATCCCAGTTTCTTTTGTCCCCGCTTTCTTTACATTCTCGCTGACTCACTCTAGACACTTTAAAATCAGCACCAATTTCTTAATTTTCATATTCACACCCTTGAGAGAGCAGGGTGCAACCTACAACAATATCATATCTCCTAAACTTGAAGAAGAAACATAAGAATGATCAGCTTTCTCATAGAGGATCACTCATGCAACCAAATGTAGAAGGTTGGAAGGACTCAAATGCTCCTGAATGCACTTATTGACAGCTTATCTAACACTCGAGTTGAGTGAGCTACTATTGAACTGTGTATTTAACTCTGTATTCCCTACTTTGCAATTTCCCTACATTAGAGTTAAGTAAAGTGTCATCCTGTTAATCATTCCAGCTGCTGCTTCATCTTACCACTATGTGTACCGGTGGCATCCCTCTCAGCAGGCTGTCAGGAGCCAGCAGAGGAGAGCAGAACGGATCCTTGACCACTGGAGAGCTCTCCATCCTCATCTCAGATGGCTGCTCTGAGCGCAGTGGCTCGAACCCCATGGGGAACTCCCTCGGGTGCTCCAGCTCCGATCCCTCCTCTCCAGCAGGGGGTGGTATGGCCACTGAAGACAGGTCCCTGGACATGGAGGGATCGGCATCCTTGGAGAGGAAGAAATTCACATCTTCGGGCTACAAAAGAAGAGATAAGAAATAATTCAGGATACACAGCGCTGAGTCGAAGGAGAAAGTAATGTCAAGGACGTAAGAAGAAAGGCATAAAATATTAGACAGGCAAACTTGATTACAAATACACAAACAGCACTTTGTCCTTGTGAAACTCTTCTAAAAACCTTGGCTCGGTGCCGAAGAGTCTTGGCTGCACAACCCAAATTTCAAGGAGGAAAAGCATATTTAAAATCTTGCGTCACCCCTACTCGTTATTTTTCCACGAGCCAGCCACTAATCCAGTCTGCCTGTGTGGAAATGCATGCGAGGATAATCTGCAATACCTTGCTGGTAGCCGCGCAACCAAAAACCTTTGATATTCAGTCAGCATTTCATAGCCAGATCTGTTTATGAAGCATGGGTGACATAATCTCAGCTGAGTTCATCGAGATGAAACATGCACATCACTGCAGGGTATACAACATTGTACGACAGAGGGCCAAAAAAATCTCCATGCTGATAAACTGCTCAGCCTCTTAAAAAGGCTACAGCTGGCTGCTAAATCATTTTAAGGCAAGCTGCATGAAAGCAGCGATAACTTGATCATAGGTGGGATGCTGGTGTGTTTTCCCTTCACTGCAGTGGTGTAATAACCATTATTGAAGTACAGATCTTTTCATCAATGCAGGTTAAATTCCCAAAGCAATCCCTACTTACAGCCAATTGTTCTTCTAGGAAACAGCCCATAGCCATTTAATGCGGTTAATTTCTTCTAGATAAGAGCATCAGCTAAGAGCACGCTAATCTCAATGTAAACACGTTTAAGTGTGACGTACAGTGCGCTCAGAGAGCAGCTGTGCACTGTGAGAAGTAGAATTGTTGTGGGATCCCAAGTCCTGGCAAGTCTGGCTCTTCACAGATAATTTCCTGGAGGGGAACTCTGAGGAATCCGAGGCTATAGGGGGGTCGGCGTGAGGAGAAGAGATGGACGCCTCTGAAATGCTCTTCCTCACTGTGTCTAAAAAAAAAAGAAAGAAAAAAAGACATTTGGCGACAAAATTTAAAAAAAAGTTATCAAAATTAAGCATGAATGACACAATGTACAGGACATGATGTGCAAAGGATACCGACTCAGGCTCAATAGCAGCTAGAGGACAGGAAAAAGTACACAAATGGGAGTACACAATCCCTTATTCTTCCGTTTCCACTTATCATATGTCCTCTGGTTGACAGCCAAAAGCTAAAAGCCTAAAATGCAAATTAGGATATATCAGGAAGAAGAGAGGAGAAGTGGGTGGAGGAAATTCAAATAGTGCTGTCATGGTGATATCCTCGGCCCGCCCCGAGCCGTCAAAACACAGCTGTAGGAGTCGTCACTGCTGGTCTCTTCCCAAAGCGCTACTGATCTCCTATCTCTTCAATAACGAACATCTCAGCACCATGATGGCCTTTTAATAATGCAGACCCACCTATGACATTATTATCAGTTGGGATTGCAGCTGTGGGGGGTGTCACCTACCTAAAAAAGGGACACCAGGGAAATTACGAGTCGCCACCGGATTTACGGTGGCGACAATTAACAATTACTGTCAAAGCCCTGCGGCTCCTAAGAGGTGAATAGATATGAATGGGCTACAGGAGTGTTGCACAACAAGGTGGGATAAAGTGATAATTGATTAGTTGAATACTGAATAAAGGGGATCCATCTCAATAACCTCCTCCATATGGGCTGTAAATGAACTTTGGGGCAGTTGATGTTGGTGCTCTCATAGTTGGTGTAATAAAAGACGCTCAACCACGCGCACACACCCCCATACACACAGTGAGAGTCGGTGGTTTACCAGAGGCTCCTTGTGGCCTCTCTGCAGCTGTGCTGGGGGAGGCTGCGGCTCTGTTGGAATCCAGCAGTGAGTGGATCCAGTTAGAGGCTCCCTGTCGGAAATCTCTGAGCATCAGAGCAGTGTCTCTCCTCACCAGGCTCAGCGTGCTCACTTTCTCTACCTGCGCCTCCGTCTGCGGCTCATTGCCTGGAGCAGGAGACATGGAGGAAGGCTTAGTCGTGAGAGATAGATGAACAAGTGGGATTTAAGGGGTTTTGTTATTCTTGAATAAGCATTAATGAGTAAAAGAGAAGATGGGAAAGCAATAAGAAGAAAGGTATAATAGTAAAGTGAAGAAAACCACTGCCAGTGGGTTCAATACTGCAACACTGACAGCAATGCATAGTGATGACAGAAGGACTGAATAGAAAATGATTAGTGTTTTAGTTCAGTTATTTGGCATAGTTGGCCAATTACTAGCCCTCCACAGTCCTCCTTTTTTTTGTCTGACAACAATTTATCAAAAGACTTGAGCTTCTCCTGCTTCTTACATACATTAATGACAACACATGAAAAACAATCTATATGCTAATAAGTTGAGTTGTTGTTAGTGAAAGTTTTTTCCAGACACAATACAACACAACTAGAATAAAATCCATAAAGATTTATGATTACATTTATTTTAATATTATACACAACAGTGAGATCCAAGATGAGAGAAAAACAGTTTTATGATTAATATGATCATTATTACTGTCCTAAAAATAAAAAGATTGGCAGTGCAGACATTGGTTGAATTGATAAGTCGACACAGATTCTATTTCAATTTTGCTCATCAATGTTCAACAGAGTACTTGTACGTTGGGTTTTAACTTCTGGCCAGACATGTTTAGTCATTTTAAGGCATCACTTTGGGCTTTTTTATAAATTGTTATATTAGTTAGTTAATCAATTTCTGCATCTCACTAGTGTATTTTATTTCTTAAACTGCACTGCAACTTTTATTCTATTTTTTTTTAGCTTTTTAATGTTTTACTAACTGTTTTTAATGTTGTTTTCAATGTTTAAATGAATGTTCTTAATTGCTTTTAAATCTTCTTTTTGCATTATGTTTTGATGCTTAATGGTTTTATGTGAAGCACTTTTAATTGCCTTGTTGTTGAAATGTGCTATATAAATAAACTTTCCTTGCCTTGCCTTAATTAATCAAATGGAATAGAATAGATTGGAAAGAAAAAAACAACATCCTAACTTAATCATTTATGATTAACAAGTAGTTGCCAGTCAGCATCATTATTGTTAACAAGCCTACAACTACGGTAAAGACCATTACGTTAGGATGATGTATGATGTGGGGCAGCACATCATAGAGGCATGGTAGAGGCATGTTTGAAAGAAAAAAAAAAAGAAAAAAGAAAGAAATAATCGAGGAAAATTTTAATTTAATTCTCAACTCCACCAGATAAAAGAAGAATCCGGACTTGATTTATTCTAAAGACAGACAGACAGACAGACAGACAGACAGACAGACAGACAGACAGACAGACAGACAGACAGACAGACAGACAGACAGACACACACACACACCTGCGTAGGCGCTGAGACACCTGGTGAGCACACTGAGCGGCAGCAGGGGATCCATAAGTGTGAGCAGACGGGAGGGCGATGCGTAGGCAGTCAGCAGGGTAGCTGGGTAGATTGCGACAAGGCCATCTGGCATTCGCACACCAAAGGCTGCAGCGCGCATAGTTGTCGTCACACACAAGTTGCCTCCCGCACTATCACCAGCCAGACACACTTTTTCTCCGGTCCAGCCTGGAGAGATAAAAATAGGACGGTGATGATAGAGGTCAAGAAAAAGAAGGAAAGAAATAAAAAAAAGAAATCAATGAGGAAAAATAAAATTGGAACACAAAATAAAAAAGGAGACAAGGCCAAACTAGAATTAGCCCTAGCAGTTGTACAGTATGCCTCCGCCAACAAGTTGCAGTTTACATCCACGTCTGTCCAAAATGTCATCACTTCATCATTTTATCCTATTACGAATCCTTGAAGTATGGCCAAAAACGTGTTTTATGAGATCACAGTGAACTTGACCTTTGACCACCAAAACCTCATTAGTTCATCCTTGAGTCCAAGAGGATGTTTGTGCCAGATGTAATAGAGATAGAGAATGGAGAAGGGGACGGACTGAGGGTCGCATGGACAACCTGAAAATATAATGCCTCCGGCCATGGTGTAGACGGCGTAGAGGCATTACAAAAAACATATTTTTCTGAGACTATGTGAAATCTGTTGTGGTGCAAGAAAAAGCAATGTGACGCACTTCAAGGCACAGGATCTCTTTTCTCCGCCATAACACTGCTGAATATGTGACTCTGAGAGGGTGTTGACACGCTGCCAGCCTCATGGCCGTGATATTGTCTTCTTGTACTACAACACAAACATATTGCACTGCGATCACTGTTAATTTGACACAGTGTGCTTCAACGGGCGGACGTACCCCCAAACCGACCAGATGTCTTTTGTTGTCTGCCTGAATATTGAGCATCACAATTTGTGTGATATTGCAGAACAACGGGTAGAGTGCAAGACTAGATGCTGCAGCATGATTACTTTCAAAGTGATGAATGAATCCTCCCAAGAGGTACAGGGAATTGGTAAACCTAGGTGAGGATTTACTGAGGCAGTCGACAGGACACCTTCACTCTGAAGCAGCGAGTTTTATCTGCTCATTGATTCTAATAAACCAATTTTCTTTATCCTGCCTAATTATTTATCATTTCAACTGCATGTATGGTTCTTCCTACTGAAAAAATAAACAGAAAATGTACATGAGAGTTTAAAAATAAAAAGCCAGTACTTCGATATAAACAATGCTGTGTGATGTGCATGTACCCAGTAGGTGGTGGTTTCTCAGAGCCCAGCAGTAGGCGTAGAAACACTCCTCCAGGGCCCTTGGGAATGGGGCCTCGGGGGCCAGAGAATAGTCCACTGACAGTATGGGGACACCAAGGTCCTGGGACCAGCTCTTCAGATAGGGCTGCACCAGACAGAAGACATGGGTATGGCGGGGTGAATTTATGAATGGAAAAAAAAAACTGTTTCACTGTGATTATATTACATGTTGTTAAATTTATGAGACACAACAGCAGCCACAATAAGACACAGAGGAAGGCAGACAGCGGGGAAAAGAGTTTGAGAGAGTGGGGGGGAACATTAAAAAGAAAGAATAAAAAGTTATGAAAATAAGATGTCCCTCTGAAGTCATCTGTCTGCTTTCTGATTTACTGTCTAGACAACGGTAGAATAAGCGCTGCCCTCCCAGTCACCATCATTTTTTTTTCTCATACAGCAATAACAAGGGTGCCCACATGTCCTAGTTTTCTGGGTACGAAGGAAAAAAGACTCAGACAAGAGGATGGTGTGGATTTACAGGGATAGCCTACAAAAACAACAAGTATTTTATCTTGCTTTTCCTTGTTGCTATAGTCAGGATAAGTGTGTATTATTCTTATGCCAATCTAAGGCAAGTACTTTACTTCACAACTGCAATGCAGTGACCTTGAAAAGGCATCCAAACTTGTCATGACAAAATATTCCTTTCACAAAGGATTCGTCATTTCCTCCTCCGTCTTTATCTTCTCCCAACACCTTTTTGACTAGCTATGACAGGGCTGGCGGTGAAAGCGACAGCTCTCCATCCATTCACAATGCCAGGAAAAGCACAGTGTGTGTATGTTTGCATGTTGCTTCACTGACCAGTGATTCAGCAGGAAAAAAACTAAACAAAGTAGCAGCTCCAGCAGTCAGCTGTGGTGTCTTTAAGCCCTACTTGTCACAACAAATCTTAGAGTGAGACCGCTGACAAGTGAATGTTCAAGCACTGCTCAGGTCAGTGTGGGTTTGTAGAAAAAAGGTATCCCTAAAGGGTGTGGGTGTTTGTGAGTGTGTGTAAACAACAGCCATTGTTGCCAGTGAGTGTCAATATATGCCAGAGTCCATGGACAGGTGTGTCAGTCAGACAGTTCATCTGCCTGCATCAAAGGAGCAAAGGGATCACAACAAATGGCCCACCGGGCAGAAAAGAGGTACGTGTGTGTGTGTGTGTGTGTGTGTGTGTGTGTGTTTTTGTTGGGCCTCGACCAAGGCTGCTTATTTTTACACGATGACTCAGGAAACTCATATCTCACACACACACTTCAACTCCTTCATACTGGTATACACACACACACACACACACACACACACAATTCACAAAGAAAAACACCAATTCAGAAAGTCCCAGATCTGTTCTCAAAGCAGGAATTAATGGGAGCTGCAGTCCCACTCACTCTCAGACAGGCAGAGCAGTTAATCTGCAAGCTTATACCTCTGCTGGGATTGTGTGTGTGTGTGTGTGTGTGTGTGTGTGTGTGTGTGTGTGTGTGTGTGTGTGTGTGTGTGGTCGTGCCCAAGTTGCTAAATGCACAGATGCCAGCACATCCATTCCTGTGATCTCAGCATAATTGGGCCCTGAGAGCTCCAACGGTTCCTGCCACTGAAGTCCAACTCTCCATCTCACCCAGACGACAAGAGAGATAGGATTGAGGCAAGGACACAGGACTAGAGGACATATGAAAAGTAAAAAGGGACAACCCAGGCCTCCGCCCTCAGAGGAACTTTTAATTTTTTCTTTGCCTCAGGGGATTAAGAGAGCAGAAGACATCTAGTAATATTAAGAAGGAGGTGAGAACATGTTGCCCAAATAAGACAGGAAGGAGGTTTTAAAAAAGGACACCAAGTGAACAAAAAGGATTTTTTTGAGATATTGAAAAGATTGAGAGGGAGGATGTAATAAGAAAGGCGAGCGAAGAGGAGCGAAGGATAGTCTGACAAGTCTTTCATTAGTGCCTGGCCCCAGGGTAATCTCTCTCTGCGGGGTGGTACAGTTCTCTGTTTAATTCAACATGACAGCCCTGTTCACCCCCGCCTCTGATTGCTCCCTCTCATCCTCTGGTTGCTACGAAGGATGCCCAAGTCCTTGGCGATTTCACAGAGCCCTGTCTTGCGGTAGCGATAAGCAGCCTGATGCCACATAAAGACTGCACACAGATGACCAGAGCAGCGTAGGACGAACAAGGAGACGTGGGGGCACAAACTGTGTTTTATGGAGTAATGACAAGAAAGCTCCAACATCATTTTAAAGACATGAGGCCAAAGGTTGGGAGTGTGTGTTAGTGTCCCTTTTTCGATCAAAGTGATCGAGATATTAAAAATATGAGCAGCTCCTCTAGAAGAAAAAAAAAAAAGGGGGAGGAAGAAGTGAATGATAGGAGGCAACGATTTGCATGAAAGAGAAGAGCCAGCTTTGTGTGCACCTTACCAGCAAAGAAGGCATGGATAATTTATACTATACAAGTTTTTAGGGATTAATTACTAAATAATTAGCTTAACGGATCATTACATGTCACACTATTGACAATAACTATTAACACATTAATTGGCTGGGGTTCAATTACAATTGAGAAAACACAGTCAGACTTTGAAGAACTGAAGGGATGAGAAGATGAGCTGGACGAGCGCTTCGTCAACAATGTCCAGGTTTCTAATGGTGGAGGTGTAGTGTTGTCAGCGTTTGGATAAGTAGGTGCCACATTTTCACCAGCTGTTTAATTATAAATATCACATACAAGTCAAATACTGTCCCATGCCGGGCGGCAACCTCTGGTTCTGAAAAGGGAAGCCAATGCAGAAGTCCACAGACCAACGGGTGACGTCATATTAACTATGTCCACTTACTATATGCAGTCTATGTCACATAAAGACATGAGTCAAAATACTACATGAAATAAATATGTTTAAGTTTTTTGTTTTAGTTTTGTCTTCAAAATAAAAGAATAATCCCAAGAGCAAGGAAAACTCTATGTAAAGCGTAACATCTCACCTCATGTGACTTGGAGGTCTGGGCCACAAATCCTCCCCCATGGAAGTGGATCAGGAGGCAGGGAGATGAGGGGAGGCGCTTGGTCTTCAGCCCCAGCGACAGAGAGATGGCGCCCCCCTCAGAGCGAGCAAGAGATAGCAGAGTCTCACTGTCCTGGAGAGAGTGAGGCAGAGAGGTGATGGAAAAGAAAGGAATGAACAAAATGAGAGAAACTCTCATGCAAATAAGAACATCCCATGATGACAGATGGTGATGTTCGCACCACTCTGACAACTGTCCACAGACGGTGTGGTTATTGCAAACAAAGCCCTGTTTTCATTGTCAATATATTTTATTGCTCGTGTTAGCAACAGGGCTCCTTTGAGAGAAGGATTAACTAGCTGTTCTGCAGAAGCTTGCTGCCAGCGTCTCCTGAGCCTGCATGAACGCACACTAATTCCCATTCATTAACAGAAACAAGGAGGGAGGGGACTTGTGGCTGAGAGGGAGGGTTTTCGCTGATGCTGGCTTGTACTTTGCATTTTTTTTTAAAAGACAGGTTTTTTTGTTGCAGCGTGATCAATGGCTGAAAGTGTTTGCTGATAGCCGTTTCTGGTTGTGTGCTAAGCTACAAAGAAAGGAGGAGTGCAAGCTCGGATGGAGAGAGGGAGTCTCCCGAGAGACTCGGGGAGGGAGTAGAAAAAGTGATACCTATAATGGAGAAAAAGAAAAAGAGAGAGATAATGAAGGGGATTAAGTCCATGAGGATAAGTCGGAGCTGTCGTTTGCTCTCGCTCGGAATAGTACCAGATATGCTATTATATATTGTAAGAATATTTTAAGAATTTGTATGATTGCAAGGTGGTTTAAAAAGAGCCAGCGGAAAACCGTCATAAACTAGGTCACACAAAAAATACTTACAGAAAATACAGGAGCTATCTAGTTTTGCATAAAATCTGACATTATGCAGCTTTTTTTTTATTGCATTTTTTCACTGTGCCACTAAAGTGAGAACAGAATAATGAATTAGATACCTGTCCTTCACGCAAGTCATATGAGATGAGCCTCATCTGAACTGGAGCAGTGCCGATGTGTGCTGATGGTGGAGCTATAGTTACAGATGCTCTGTGGTTGGCCGTCAGGGGAAGGTCAAAGGGCACGGGGGGCACAGAAAGAGCCCGGTTCACCTTAACTTGCGTGGATGTCATACTGGCAAGACTCTGGAGGAAGAGGGAAAAAAAAAAAAAGAGATGGACAGAGAGAGACAAAGAGATGAACAGAAAGAATTGAGACAAAAAGAGGAGTACAAGTTACAGAGCGAGTCAGGCCACTAGAGAGAGGGAGAGAGAAGCTGGATGAATAAATCATGAACCCTATTTAATAAATTGAATTCCACTCTATTATTACTAATGGCCTATAGGCCAAAATGCATAATGATAGAAAGGTACCTTTACCAGAGGAAAGTCAAATATTCTTGAGACAGTTTTAATATTAAAAAAAATGTCTGTGTGCATGTGTTAGTGATAACAACATGGGTAGATTACAGATGTCTGAGGAGTGGGTTTGTCTGAAGTAGATCTACTCACCGACAGGACTTCGGTCTCCGTGATGTTCCAGAAGCTCTTCCAGAAATGGACGTCCAGGTTCTGGGTGATGCGTTCAAATTCTGCACCTCTCAACTCTGGGTCGATGGCGTACTTCCCTGAGGTAAAGAAAGAGCTGGCTGCGACTCCTGGGGAAGGAAGGAAGGATGAGGAGGGTATAATAAAAGGTTAGGAGACACCAGAGACGAGGTAAGGGATAAAAAAATATATATAATTAGTTTGAAAAGGTAAAAGTAAAAAGAGAAAGAAAAGAGGAATGTGTATGGTTGAGGATGGAGTCAAAATGGAAACAAAGGGTGATCGGTACAAAAAACAAAAGCTCAGAATAATGGGGATGAAAACAACAACAATTTCACAAAGACAGAAACAGTAGGAGGGACAGCAGGAACAAGGGGAAATTAAAAAAGGTGCAGTAAGTGACTTGACAGAACATTAAAATTAGAAAACATAAGCTCGCTGAGAAAACAAAAAAGAGGAAGGTGAAAGGATGGAAGGAAAGGCAGATGGTGAAGAAGGAAAACCTCAGAGACAAAGCCCTAATTGATAAACTCAGAGGGAATTGCCTTTTTCTCACAGCACTATAATCTTACTGTCACACAGATGTTTCAGACCTACTGTGCTAATGCTAATGTTGAAATCAAAGCATTTCATCAAGGTATTGCAATCAAACTCTACCTTGCTTTTAATGCTCTGCAAGAAATCAAGGATGGGCAGAAAAGAAAAGGGAAGCAATCGCCCTTTCAGATACAATGACTGTACCACTCAGACTTCCATTAATCTAAAATACAGACACTGGACAGCTAATGCAGCTTAGGAGCAGTAGGACAGAAGCAAATTCTTCATATAGCCATATAGCCTGTGCTCACTACAGAGGACTATGATGAAGGGGTGAGAGGGTTCCAGTACACTCACCATATGGTGCAATACCTCCTGCCTCCACTGCGGTGCAGCACAGAGCACAAGAAACCATGAGAGTCGAATGATTCCTTTTTGAATGTTAAATATTTACGTGTGTGTGTGTGTGTGTGTGTGTGTGTGTGTGTATATATGATGGTGCATGTTCTTCTATCTTTGCCTCTGTACATAACAGTGTGCTTGTTCAAAACATTCTGAAATATAGAAGAAGCACACCAGCTAGCCCTCGAGATTCCAAAGGATGAAAGAGCATCTACAATTCAAGCACACAACATCAAAAGGTACACAGTAAGGGGCCAAGGAGCAATGTGGGAAGAGTCGTGCGGATGAGTACGATCTGTGAATGAGAATTAAGTGACTGGATGATGAACGGGCACAGACGAGAAGATGCTGACCTATTCCAGACTGATGGCGTTTGTAGTTTTCGCCAAAGGCCACAAGGCCAATAGCGATGGTCTGGAGACAGGGCCGAATGGCTGGACTGAACTGGAGGGGGTAGAAAAAAAAAGAGACAGACGTTAAATTATAATCTATGGTCCTTTTAAAAACAAGAGGCTACACAGGCTACAGTTAAAACTGCTGTCATTCATCCAGAGAAAGTGAAATATAGATGATGGGATATCAGAATATCAGATGAGTCTTAGAGTCTTATAAATTGATGCCGACAGAACTAGGGAGGTTTCATCATTTTTTCCCTTTAGTTTGATTTTGACCTCTGTCTGCTGAGGGTTGAGCTTCTCTAGTTAAGCTCAAGTAAGAACAGAGACTATGGCTGTAAAGAGAAGTCATTCCTCTGCCCATCCAAATCCTTTACTCGTTACATTTTACCTACAAGTTTGGGCAGCAGGAGTCATTTGTAGGTCTGTGTTGCTTTCCTGGCTTTAACTTATCACACTTCGGACCGCTCTTGCTCTCTTTTCAGGGTAAATTCCTTTAGTCTGGTCACTTGGTGACAATCTAACTCCTTGCACATTTTTTTGTCATCTATTTTTTCAAAACGAAATACTCTTTTGATTGACAGGCTACTAGGGGAATTGTGTGGGGAGCTTTATCATGCCTTATTACTATCATATAAAGAATGTATTAGGGGCTACAGAATATAACATAGGCGGTAAGGTTAAGTGTACCTTTGCCAGAACTGTATGAATTCATGCACCATTAATGCACATTACTAACTCTGCTCAATCCCCAAAGTCTTTGTGCCTTCTCGCCTCGCAGGTTTCTGTGGATCGTGGTTAAATCTAGACCCTGGTCCTACGTCCTGCTGTGGTCCTCCCCGTCACCTACTGCTGAATCATTTCTGTCATGTGAATTGAACGTGTTGTAACTCTGTTATGCTGTTCATTCTGTACACATGACATCTATTTTTGTACTCTGTCCATCCTGGGAGAGGGATCCTCCTCTGCTGCTCTCCTGAAGGTTTCTTCCATTTTTTTCCCTGTTAAAAGGGTTTTTTTGGGGGGGGATTTTTTCCTGAGTCGATGAGAGGTTCTGGGACAGAGGATGTCATTGTGTGCAGATTGTAAAGCCCTCTGAGGCAAATTTGTAATTTGTGATTTTGGGCTATACAAAAAAAAAATTGAACTGAACTGTAGATGTTGGTACATTCAGTACAGTGTCTCTATGTGTCAAGTGAGAATTGGTGAGTTTGAGGTTGCTTTCCATTCCCTTTTCTCTGCATTGTTGTGAGAGGCATCCTTCTAACCTTAACCCTAACCAGCGATCACTTTTTGCACATTTAAGTATTTAATACCCTTCTTTCTTGCCAGCTTCCTACTTTTGCTTTTCCTAAAAAACCCAGTTCAGGACTATCACGCATGAGACGCTGCTATTTCTAAGCATCCCCTTTTTCGCTCTTCCCACTACCGATCCCAGCACCCAGAAGCCTCATCTCACCTGAAAGCCAAGGCAACGGCCATAGAAGCACCCCTTGTGCATTGATGAGTACTCGCGGAGAAAGCTCTCACTGAGGCCACTTTCATCCTGGAAAAAAAGGTTGCCATGGCTGTTGTCATGTAGCATGCGCTGAGCCAGGTAGAGCAGGGCGCGCAGCTGGCACAGAGCGTTGCAGTAGGCCTCCATCTCCCCCGCATTGTGTGCTAATCGAAAGAAGATGCTGCGGCGGTTGGCGGTGATGTAGCGCCCCTTCTGGATGATGTGGAGAAGGCAGCAGCGCACGACCTAGAAAACGATAAAGAATGTTTCAATTAAATATAGAGTCGTATTGTATTCTTGAAATAATGATTTATTAAAAAAAAAAAAAAAATGGATGCATAGTATTATTCCTTATTTAAAAAAAAGCAACTCATAGTTCCTTAATTGTGCCATCATTAAATAGCCATGTCCATTGGGTCTGCTTAAATTGTAATTAAGATTGGGGTGGTCAGCTTGAAAGAAAAAAAACAATGTAGGACAGCATGCCTGAAAGAGAGCATGTGAAAGGGTTGCTGCTTTAGCAGGATCGTACAGATTAGTCCGAGTAGCAGTGTGGGAATGAGAAGGAGCAAGAAAATAGAGCAGCAAACGAATGCTGCTAGACTGCAGCCACTGAAGGTCATGATGTTTCATCAATAACTGGAGAAGATAAAGTACAGTGGGTACAGTAGGGGTAGATATTCTGCAGCTGGAGGAATTCATCCAACCTGATTTGAAGCATAAAATCAATCTGTAAAACAAATGGACTGCCCTTGAAACAAAGCGATATCAAGCGGGGCTGGTGAGCAGTTTCTCACAGTGTTGGGAGAATATTGATAAAAAAGCATTGCGGTATGGGGGCATATGATTCTCATAGCTGCACTGGTGTGAAATGGGAGCACAGACAAAGATCCAAGACCTGACTCACATCCACAAAACATCCCAAAGCTTACCTTGACCAGTGAGCGATAGCCATTGGCAGGTATGTGTGGGTCAAAGTCAAAATGATGGTAAACTGCAGTGAAGCCAGAGACAACAGGCTCCAGACTGCGAGCATGCTCCTTGATCAGCTTCATGGTATCCACCAGCCGCCGGGCCGCATCCCCCTGCGACTCCTTGGCACCTCCCGAGAAGAAGGTGGCATTCTCTTCACACACGCTGTGCAGGGCCGCAAACACTGCCTTGGTGTCCATCACTAAGAGCAGTGAGATAGAGAAGCAAGGCAAAGGTTGAAACAGAAATCAGTTGTATGTAGTGAAGGTTGAACATGCATTATAATAGTTTCAATAGTTATTCATGTGATTCTTTATGTGTTCTTGCGGGGAAATTCTCTTTTGTTCTGTAGTTGTTAAACTCCTTGAGCTGGTATCTGGTCCTGCAAGCATAAAAAGGAGCAGCTTGATCCCTATTCTACACCACACCCACACTTGTTATTAGCATGTAGACACTGTACAAAGTGGGATATCATTGGATATATCCTACATAATGTTCTCTTTCTCCTATTAACTAATCCCCCATAGCCTGGCGTATAGAAGTTCATTGATTGAAACGAGTTAAGAAGGCCTTGCAATTAAATGATGTAAAGCCCGGCTAAGCAGCCTAAATCCACCGAGATCTAGGCAGACATGCATGGAACAGGAGGAGAAGGCAGAGGCCCTTTGCTAACGTCATGCTGCTGGAAAAAAAAAAAAACACAGATTAGTCATACACTGACAAAAACAAATAAACACCCTCACATAAGAGTTCCAAAGGGAGGTATACAGCTGACAACACACAGCTGAGTCTGTTTATCAAGAGTGCCCATACCCCTGCCCTAATGCAGCATAACAAAGATCGAGTGCAATGACCTTGTTGGATTCCTACTGTAGGGCTGAGCTCATCTGTCAAGTCACCTGAGACCTCTGTTTCCACGACACCTAAGCCTGGGAACTAGCAGGTACTTACTGTATAGGGTGACATGCACGCTGAGAGACAGAGGAAAGAGGAGCAGGGCCGGTGTGCACACACAGAATTAAAAAGAAAAAAAGAACTGACACAGCAGTGATTTCCTAGTAGATGTCAAAGTGAAATTTTTGGGGGCGGAGCGGACACGGAGAAGGAAAATAATTTCTTCGTTATGGATGGGTGTTAACCAATTTCCTTGCAGGGCTGAAGTACATTTATGGAGATAATAGATAATGATCAGGTCATCCCAAATGACATCAGCCGCCATTGGCATTAGCACACACCCATCCTCAAACTTTTGCTATTAAAACTTCTACTGAGGCTGGTGCAATGAAGCAATACAGAAAAAAAGAAAGAAAAAAAAGGAAAAAAAACAGCACAGTAGTTTCTTTACAGATTTCCAAAGCAACAACTTGTGCAGCGGAGACTGCCTGTGCCTGCTAAAAAGCGAACAGATCCTACAAGTGAAATATTGTTTTGGGGGTCAAAGAAATAATGGAGCCCTTATCGCACAATTATTCCGCTGTTCCTTGCCATTCAGGAAGAGTAATGATAGAGGCAATTTCAGTTTGCCGTGAGGAATCACAACCCCCTGACATCTGGGAAGAGACATTTATTAGCCAGACAACTTCTAGCACATACGCATAATGCATGAAAAAAGTATTGTGTGTCACTCCACTTCTCTTTCCGGGAGTGCTCCTTCTACATGCACGTTTTTCCATAATGTTAAAGGTTTAGCAAAAGATAATTGACTCATATCACAAAGATTTCTTCCAAAACGTTTTGAGGTTGGCAAACCTGAAGACATTCAGCATTTAGCACTCAGCTATTGGCTTAGATTATGGAAGAAGAAAAAAAAAAGGGACAGGAACACAAACCAATCCAGTGAGGCACGCTGCCTCGCCATTCCTTCCACGTGGCCCTAGAAAACATGCCTCATCAGAACACACCCAACTTTAACCCCTTAATGTTACAGAGTTGGGCGTTGTAACGTACCAGAAATGAATGACAACCATAGTAATACTTTA
Source organism: Ophiodon elongatus (assembly GCA_016806645.1). Lineage (NCBI taxonomy): Eukaryota > Metazoa > Chordata > Actinopteri > Perciformes > Hexagrammidae > Ophiodon > Ophiodon elongatus. The sequence goes on along the minus strand of JACSYO010000415.1, from coordinate 4,950,089 downwards.
AGTAGTTATGAAGGTCTACTGTATCTACTTAATCATGTTCCCCCGAATACGTCTCTATCAAAAGCCAAATCATCTGCAAACAAGAAACCCTGTGTGTATTCATCTGTGCGATGTCGCCATCAAGACCATGGTGAATGCCCTGTGGTCTTGGGGGGCGTTCCTTGGCCCTGGGGTATACAAACAGATATCATAAATCTGTAGAGCCAAATGAGTGGACAACACAGAGCCGCACTGCAGCGGGGAAACGTTTTTCACACTACAACAGCATGTATTGCCGCAAAGCTAAATAAAGCAGCCTGGAGCCTAATTTCACATCGATTAAACAATGTGAAAGGAACACTCTATTCGACATTAACTCGTCCCATGACTTCGAAGAAAACACCACACTTAAACAGAATTTACACTGTGCTTGTTATAATTTTAGATTGAAATCTAGAATAGGCTATTGCTAACTGTTTGCCTCTGAACAGCAAGACTTGAATTTGTGATATCTGGTGACTCTCGAGTTGGATTCAGTGACAGATAAAGTGGCCAGGTTTAAGATTTCAGTCCTGGTCGATTTATCATTTCTATTGAGTGAAAACAAAAAAAGTTGACCTTTGAGTTTAGCAGTCTGGAGTCTCGGGCTGCATATGAAATTTCATATGCATGCTACATTCTTTTCAGAATTGTATATAGTTCCATTTTTGGTGTGTATACAGTGAAGAAAAGCTGTAATCCAGCATTTTTTTTCCCGGGAATGTCGCAACAGATTATGTATGACTGCAAATATATGAACATTGCAATACTTTCAACAACCACCATTGTGTTACTTCCTTCAGCAATAAGATAGTGACTTAACATTGATATTTATTTGAATGAAAATCTTCAAGATTGCCACTTTGATTAGCATCAACACCAAGGGCCGGGCTCAGAGAATGTCTGCTATTCAAATAACTTCTACTGGAATTCAGAGTTCACAGCTTTAAATGAGCAAATGTCGCCCTATCCCAGTAACATCTCAACTGGTTCTGTCACTACATTCTAGTTGTTTACTTAACGGTCTCTGGAGGAGCTTTAGGATACGTCTCCACATGACAACATCACTGTAGTTCGTTCATTTTAGAAAGACTTCCCAACAAAACAGAGCGCTACAGGATAATGAAAATAATGTGAATTCAATTTTTGGGTGGATGATAACTTAACTTGACTCTCAAAGATGGAAGAGGCATACAACATGAGCAAATTGAGAGTTTTGCAGATATAGTATTCAAACATCAATCATAATAATTCATCATAAAGATCAATTAAGCAGCCTAAAGTACTTGCATGTGCTATGTCAAAACAATTTAACAGCTAACACACACACACACACACACACACACACAATCCTCGGATTGTTACCCCATCTCAGGACTTGGCCAAGAACCAGTGGATTATGCACCAACTGTGACTGTTGACAACACAGGAAACAGTTATTTTATGTGAAAGGAAAAAAACTAATTATGTCAGCATAAACCTCGAAATTCCAAGAGACATGCACAAAGAACATCTATAAATACACAATTATCTGTCTGCATAAATACAAGCAGCAGTGTGGCCTTAAGGGACACAATGACTACCTTGGTCCAAGCAGTCACCCACATGCCATGCTGCAGGACCAACAATAGCAGTCGCACCAGTTTGGGCGAGTAGCCAAATTTAAAATTGCATTGCTTAATTGGAGCTGTGGGTACAACTCTCAGCTGGGAACGCCAATGGGCCATATGTTGACAGGAGTAAGCTAGGCATCAACTTTATGAACCCCTGGATCAGCATTTAGCTGCTCTAAAACTTGCTTAATGATAATGAAGCCGGCGCACATTAGGCCCTTGTCTAACTGCGGGGAGTATATCATATGCAAATACTATGCAAATGCTCAGTAATGTGAACCAGTACAATCTAATCAGGAGCTCACTCAGAGTTCAAACAGACCGAGGCCCAGTGAAGACTTCATCTTTGTCTGACATAGAACAATGCCTCACACAGAGAAACAATAAAGCTGCCACTACACTCACGCCAGGCTAGCTGTCAATATACCATCTATGGGAGTCACTGGGGGGAAAGCATGACTCAAATGCCTCATCACCTCTGCCTTTTGTGCATCAGCAAATGTTCCAAATATCTACGTCTAGCTGTGTCAGTACCGCACTGTATCAGCATCATCCCTTCCTGCGTTACCGACACAAGTGGTAACTGTAATCCCACTGCAACCATTAAATTGCACCTCTCCACATTAAAGATGGATGAGAGTCAGCATTAATAAGTCATGCACAACAACCAACACCAGTGACATTACAGACAAATAATGACTCCTGCAGGGCCCACATATAGTGTGAATTGAGTGTTTGTATAAAACTACCCACAGGCTGCTTCTGACAGCATATAATTGATGGCATGGGCTAATTATTGAGAAGATGGAACAGAAAAAAGTTAAAGTGTTTACCAGCATCTGAGATTAAGGCTCTGTCCTTGTCTGCCTCTTCTCTTCGACGAAAGCAACGAGAGCATGGAAAAGAAGAAAGAGAGAATGAGGGAAAGAGAGGGATGGCAGAGAGGAAGGAGATAGAGTTTTCCCGATTGGTTGTTCTCCCTTTCACCGTCTGTCACTGACTCATCTTTACAATTGGATGTGGCTCTTCTCCCATCAGGCTGTGTATGCCAGACTGTCATAACCAATTCTACTCTAAGCCCTTTTCTTTCCTTCTGCTCCTCCCACCGATGCCTCTTTTTAAAAAAAAAAAAAAGAGGGGTCAGGAAGCCACAGACAACCCCGTCCCAGTTAACTTTCTCCCTGTGACGCCATTTTGCTATTGGCTGTTCAGCTTGCAACTCCCTGTGACCTTCTCTCTGATTAGGAGGCCACGTACAGAGAGACATTTGACAGAACACAACCATGAGATTATTAGATAACAACTTTTCGAATGGGGATCTTTCCCTTTATTGCATCAGTGCTGCATTATATATTTAATTAGGTCACAAATCAAATGCAAACAAAGGTAAAATCAATAAATCAATTAATTAAAAAGTTAAGTTATAATAACATAACACAATAAGACTCTAATATTTAAGTGCTATGTTTTGGTAGCGCCCGTGTTAGACGTTAGTGTTTTGAATGATGTTTAATGATGCACCTTTGAACATATATTTTTGTTGCAGCAGAAATGTGCTCTATGTGCCAAATGTTAAGAAATACTAATGTTTGGCAATGAATGCAGAACATGGACAACGTCTGCACACCCAAATTGAAAAGGGATCAAATGTAATACAGAAAATCTATTCCAGTGGAAAATATGACCTTAGTTCAGACTTCTTGGCTGATATCACAGAGGACAGTTCCATAACTCTGAGAACTGAAACATGACCCCTCACCCACTCACAGAAATACAGGGAAAGACAAACACACCCAGGAATACTGAGACGGCGACACCAAAGTCCCACTTGTTGGTCTTAATGCTCGTTTTTATACATCAGACATTAAGTGTCAAATGCTTCGACTTTGGAATAGACTTCTGAAGATGTCTGAGCTAAAAAGATATTTCAATAGGACATTTTGCATGGCTACAGGTTTGAAATCGCTGTTTAATATGAACGATTCGTCATTCATATTCCAGAACAGGTTACTTTGTGATGTGAAGGGGATTAGGACCAAACCGTTTCTCATGCATAGAGAAAAATGGTCCGTTGATATATGGTGTAAACAAAAGAACTTATTGTCCAATAAAGAATAACTATAGTGCAGAACTTTATGTGAAGTATAACTAAAACAAGAGACAAAGACCCCTACGTGCACAGTTATGCAAAGAAACATTACCAGTCGCCCAAGAGACAGTTTATCCAAGAGACAGTATAATTCCACTCCAGGTGAGGACAGAATCTGTTTGCTGTGTGAGCTCGAGGAAATTGAGAATGAGGTGCACTTTTTGTTTTACTGTCCTATCTGCGAGGACAGAAGGGATGTAATCTTTAGTCAAATTACTTTCATTTATGTGGATTTCTTTTGGCTGGATGACTGAAAAACTTGAGTTGTGCTTCAGGAAAGGAACCTTTTTTGTAGCAGAAGTTATTTGCCAGGCCCGGGGAAAAAGGCAGAAAGTTTTGTTTAAGATCGAGCGGTGAAGTAACCTGTCATTTTGTAATTGAATGAAACTTAATGAAATGTGTGTCCACTGGAGCGGTGTTTTTGCTGTCTTATAAACCCATGAGGGTTGGACACGCTATGTGCATGCGACGGAAATAAAGATATCCATCTATCTATCAATCGGCTTCTTTCATGAAAGATATTTAGACATGTCACAATACAAAATCAATAATGACTGATATCCTTTAGTTTCAGGGTCCTGGTATTATGCATGCTGGCTCACTTTCACTCTGGCATAATGGGATACTGTCTAGAATGACACCATCATTACCATTATCAGTAACACTTTCCCAACAAAGCACATCAACAGGTCTGCTGGTAAAGGCCTATTAGCTGCAAGATAAAACAAACTGTTAATAAAGAAATTTGGAAAAAAAAAAGACTGGTCTTTGTTTTGGATGCAGATAAGGGACTCTCTTTTTTTGTTTTATTTTCCAATGATTGGGCATTTTTAGACATTTCCTCTGTTTTCTCAAACTACTCTGTACTTTATCTGTGAAGAACTTGTCATCTATATTCAATTATTATCTTTCAGTATGTATATTTTGATACAGATCTGGAACCAAACTTACTTGGTGCAACCTCAAGTCAGATGGGTTGTAAAATTGTATTTAGAAAATGTTCTGTCATTTAAATATATAGTTGACACAGTTTTGCAGTCCTGTTGGAGGTATGTGTGCTCTGACAGCGCTTTCTAAATGTTAATGGATCACATTTGGAGGTACAGCCTAGAACCTCCATGGTCTTGTGGGCTCCTGGTTTGTTTGGAAAAAAACAACTTGTTTACATGGTTAGAAAGCAGTCAGGCTGGTCCTTCCACACACAAAACTTGGAGCTACTTTAACGGTCTAGTTTAACGTTGACCTAATTCTTATAATCAGTATGATTAACTGTGCTGATCTTGTCTTGGTTGTTTCAAACTTGCGGCTCTCTTACGATCGCTCTTTATCAAGCCTAAACAGACACATTCAAGATGTGAAAAAATGTGAAGCCTGGGTAAACCTAAGTCCAAGTATATGAAAACACAGAGGCTGTTCCTTGAAGTGGAACTCACTGTCACAGCACAACGTCCTCATCTATCTATGCAAGTAGAAAGTCTCAACACGCCTCATATGTTGAGTCCAGACAGTGTTAGAGGTTAAACTCCACCATGTGTCTATAGGAAGCAGGCTTTAAAAATAGAGAACTTTGAGCAGTCCACAGGCAAGAGGAAGCGCCAACAGCAGGGGCTCTGTAGTGCGATGTTGAGGAGGCTTTGACCCTTCTCCCAGACAGAGCACCTTCAAACACACAAGGCCAAACTGAACAACAGGAAGCTTGCAACAATGAGCTTCGACACCCCCTCCAAACGGGACGCATAGGGCTTCCCTTCACTTTTATTATGCAATGCATTCAGAGAAAAAGAACACGACAAGTAAGATTATATTAAAACTCTTCTAATCCCATTATACAAGCCAAAATCTATTATAAAAGCACCATTCATAAATAGGCATGTAAACTATTTATTACTGTAGCAAAGACACAGACATTGCATGGCATATTTTTTAGGTTCCTAACAAAGCTTTTTGAAAACAGTGTTGGTTTGGGAATGGTGGGATTGTTCCAGTTACGACCTAGTTTATAGGCTCAACATAGGGAGTTGGTTTAGTCATAACAGCCGATCCACAGTGTTGTTCAGGCAGCCAGCATCCCATTAAGTCTGCTACCTTCTTTCAAAGGCTGCCCACTCGTCCCCATGTGTCCCTGCTCTCATGTCAACCAGGCAGTGATGACGGCTTCACCAGTGACCCCATTTGTTTAATTGATTTATGCACAGTACTACCATGTGACGTTGACCCAGTTGGGAGGTTTAATTTAGTTACCATCTACACTCCCTCCCTTTTATTTTATGTACCTGTTCAGGTGGGTCCTGTCAGAGTCGGCGGCTCAAACCAGGGGCACAGAACGTGAAACGGTGAATTTAGGACACAGCGAGGGCCATACATTTGCAGTTCAAGTCTACTAACTACTACAGCAATGACATCACTACCAATGTCACATCTAACGGTGACGGTAACCGTCACACAGAACGTAAACGTAGCTATGACGCCCGTAATTATGGCCATGGCAGCGTAGGTGGTTGACCCGACGCTTTTTTCCAGCAACGCCCATAAACGGTCTACACATAGACGTCACCGGCGCTTCCTCGTTAAACAGTCACAGGACCGAGACCGCAGAGACAGACCCAGCGGTTTAAATCCCAGTCGTTCATTCCGGGGAGACCCGAGGAGAGCTCATGTAACGTTAAATGCTAACGCAGGCTAGCGGGAGGTGACCGCTCAGGGGCGTCTAAAAGGGGACGTTAGTAAAAGGGGCACGCGACAGGGGGGGCTTTGGGGAAGTCGGCACGGTAGAGACAAACTCACCCACTGGACCCTCCTTGTGTTTGGACGAGCGTCTTCCATTCACACTTTTCTCAAGTCTGCTACTCCCACCACTCTTCTTGTTCGACGCCATCTTCGCCCACTCTGTTTACGCGCCGCCTCTCTCATCTCTTCCCTTCATACCTGCACGCAAAGCGCCCATGGCCCCGCCCATAGCCCCGCCCATGCCAAAATGGTAGCCAATGATTGACTGCGCCGCCTCCAGTAGCCAATCACGACGCTCTAAAACTCGATAACTGCCCGGCCCCGTTTTCTTTTCGTTGTACAAGTTGGCTTAAAATCAAAAGAGAGCCCATTCAAAACAGATTAAAGGGGCATTATGTTTGTGGACAATGTAGGCCTTTTAAATAATTACAAGGATTTCTTTTTTGAGACAGCTTTATTCTTGGAAAAACCTCAGAAATTTACATTGTGAAATCATTCAGTAAGATTCAAGAAATGCATTACATATAGAGAGATTTTTTTTAATGAAGAAAAGCTGAAAGCTGCTAACAAAACAATTTCAGCACCAGCTGCACCCATTCGATCATCATGCAATTAAAGATTAATGTTTTTTCTGACCTCTTTCAGGACTTCCCGCCTACGTTGGCTTGAAAATGTTGTTTTCGCACAATTACAAGAATATGGAGTGACTAGTTGTAGTTACAAGTTACTCCATTTTTGCTCAGGGAAATCATGTGTTATGTTCAAAAGCTTACTCCAGCTACTGAGTGCATGATCAGATACTGTTGCGGAGACAAAGGGTATGTCCGCCGTGTTTTTTGAGCACCTAAAGGATAAAAAGACAGATACTACCATTTTCTAGACTCTGTGTCTTTGAATTTAAATTGAAAGATACAGCTGCATGTATCAAACATAGAAAATTCCCATGGACTGACCAGGGTCAATGATCTATAATCCACTGACCCTGACTGAGTGGACCCTGTGGTTAATCAATGTTCAATCTCAAATTAAACAATCCAATTATCAGATGCTAAAACTGTGAACACTGGCTTTGTACAAAACTC
>JACSYO010000415.1:4767500-4937500 GCA_016806645.1 Ophiodon elongatus | reverse complement strand
TTTGATACAAAAGTTGCTACCAGGGAAGAATAGAATCTTTTGCTAATAACATGCGAAAGTAACGTTATATAGTACAATGTATCACCCCATCTTAAGTCCATGTTCTCGATCTGGAGCTGTGGATCTGGGGAAAAGGTGACACTGCAGAATTGTTGCTGGCACCGAATGACCTTCGTGAACACTTCTGTCGCACTGGGCTCTCAGTGTGTGTGTGTGTGTGCGCGTGTGTGTGTGTGTGTGTGTGTGTGTGTGTGTGTGTGTGTGTGTGTGTGTGTGTGTGTGTGTGTGTGTGTGTGTGTGTGTGTGTGTGTGTGTGTGTGTGTGTGTGTGTGTGTGTGTGTTTACAGTTTTCAGTACAGTGAGCCAAATCCTAATCTCATGTTTCCTACACATCATCTCATGACCCATTGATTCAAGCCGGCTTCAAATAAACCTCTAAACTCACTCCCCATCCCTACCGCTTTCGTCTTCACTCTCTACCTTGAGCTTCGTCACACCTTCTAGGTTTGCCTTCTTATGTTTTTTCTTTTCTCGAACGCATAGCTCTGCATTTTTTGTTTTGGGGCCCAGTGCTGTAACACTTTCACTCAGGCAAGGCAACTTACTGGCCCATCAGAACTCAGAGGAATAAATAAAAGCAGTAAATACAAACCATTATCACCATTATTAACAGCATGATTACCTATAGTGCCACTATTGATAAATGTTTCTGTGTGACCTAATAACAGTAAGAACCCTCCAAACATGCACATCCTTAATTAAAAACGTTGTAACACACATACACACACTTTCTTGCATGCAATCTTCTCAATGAGGTCTGCCTACATGAAGCCAAACTGTTCAAAAACTATACTGAATAAAAAGTAAATACATTTAACAAAAACAGTGTGATTTCAACTTACTTTGATCATAGAAAAAGTGCATCTCTGTGGTACTTTGGTATAGACTAGAAATAACACTATATATCAGCAGTAGTATTTCAATACATCTTCAAACGCTACATTGGCCCCTTAAGGCTTCCACCTGGTTATAGCTAACTTGGTGGGCAAAGGCATAGGATTTCTCCTTTACTGCACATCTGCTAATAATGTCAATTATTTTCTAGCGTGCATGTCTCTGGGGTGCGTATGTGTGTTACAGCAGATCGCAATCACTACATTTTGTTAGGCAGCATCTCTCGCACAGCAAAATATTGCTTCAGTTTTTTTGGCACCTCTGCAAAAACAATCTCCCACTCAAAAGTAGGCTGTCCTGTTTTTTTTGGAGTTTTTTTTTGTATACCTCTCTACCAAGCACGCACGCACACAAACGGACACATGTACACACCCTCCCATGTCACATCACTGAGCATAAAGCCCCCTAATGCAGCAGAGGGTCCAGGCGGGCCTTTATGAGGAATTTCCAGGGAAGATTCTGAAAGTCACTCCGAACTAGCACCAGTAAAAATCTAAACAGAAGAAAAGACGAGGGAAAGTTTGAATGTCAGAGAACAGCATGTCTATTTAATAAACTTAATGATGAAGCAAAATGTTTTCAAAATCCTATTTTTGTCACTTTACAGTTTTAGTTACATCAAGTCACTAAAATATGCATGCTAGTGAAATGCCACCGTGGACAGCTACGTCTTAGTGTCAAAGACAAACGGACCATTTTGTGTTTGGGGATATCATGGGTTTTACCAAAAGTGAGTCTAAGAATATTACACAGTATATCTGCAACTATGTGGAAGATGTGTGCCAGTTAAGGACACACAGTCCACTCATTTATTTGTATTACATTTCTAATAGAGTGTAAAAATGTCAATTTAATGGCAATATCTCTTCTATTTAAACAACAGGTCCTTTTATATAAAAAAAATAAATAAAAAAAAAAAAAAAAAAAAAAGTGTGTTTTGTTTAACATTATGATCTTACTTTAAGTCATATCCATTCTATTTCATTTTTGGGTATTTTATATCGTTCTCTGTACTTTTAGTGGTCTGATTTCATCTTATTTGTAGTGATGAATTGTTTTAACTTGAATTTCCCATGTAATGCACTTTGTAACTGTTTTGAAAAGGGCTTCAGGAATAAAGTTTATTATTATTATTATTATTATTGCTGGATTGATGCAGGATGTAGCACACAATCACATTCTGTTGTTGAGAAACATTTGGTGTCTCTCCACTTCTGAAACTAAACCTATGCCCTTGATGATGAATGATGATACTTAAAAATCATACTTGAGCACTTTAAATATAACTATAAAACTTTATATAGTTCAGTGTTCTCACCTAGTAGCCAGCAGGTGGCGTGATGGTGTCTCATTGGAAGTTGCCCCCCTCCAGTGAAAACTTGGAAAGGGCCTCCTGCAGCCTGTGGTGCTCCTCTTCTACAGTCTGCAACACACAAAATCAATATCACCTTAGGAACTGTAGAGAGACACTCACATCCACACATCCACACCCCCTCACGCACACGCAGCCACTTCAGCCTCCTCCTCTTAACATCTTCTCTTCGTCTCCCTCGCTGCTTCTCTGACATCCCATCGCAAGCGCTGGACATAATAGCCATTTTCAGAGAAGTCCAATTTCACGAGGCAATTTTCAGCCAAGCAATAACAGCAGCGGTTAAATGGTTTTCTATTCTCTAGTTTCTCTTTTGTGCCATTTTGGCCCCATTTGTCCAAAGTATACCGCAGCTCGCTCCTTACTTAAGTTATCCTCAGTGAAATCCTTGATGCCCAACTGTGTGTGCCTCTTTCCAGTCGGCTCCCATCTTTTGTCACGTCTCTTATCTTTATCAGCCCCTGTCATACTATCTCTCTCTCTCTCTTCCTCTCTGTGTTCACCTCCCCTCACCTGTAGTCTCTTTAGTTGTTCCTGCAGACTGTGGAGCCTCCTGCACACTTCCTCCACCCTCTCCTGGGACAGCACCAGGGGCGCACTGATGCTCCTCTCCTCCTCTCCCTTCATCGCTGCACCTTCTTTTTCACAAGCGTTGTCGTTCTCCTCCTCCGCTCCCTTGTCTATGGTCTGGCTTTCTTCTGTAGACAGAAAGACTCAGTTTAGATGTGTCATGAGTCAGTTTGGTTTTGAATTGCAGGTTATTCTGACCAGTAAAGCCGGGGATTGTAAAGCTTCATTGTCACAATGTAACTTCCTAATATTGTTGCATTTCTCTGTAATATTTTATAGTAAAACAGTTCTCAAAATCCTATTTTTTGGAATAAACAAAAAGAAAATGGATTCTGCCATTATACCAACTCATTATTTGGGGGAATGTATTAGTGCAATAATAATGTTTAGCAAACTCTTTAAATGTAAAAATGATGCATTTTGTTGTTTGTAATGGACAGACGAAAGAAAATTAAGCATCTGAGCAATTATAAAGATGAACAATAGAAGCTATACAACCAAAATGAAACATGATATTTAAAGGAATAGTTCCATTTCACTCCGTTAAATATTAAGCTAAAGCTCGGAGATGGTTAGATTAGCTTTAAGTAAAGACTGGAAACAGGCGGAAACGGCTAGCCTGGCTCTGTCCAAAGTGCTTACCAGCACCTCTGAAGGTCAACGTTTACAAGTTATATCTAAAAAACGAAGAAGAAAAACGACACTTCTTAGTCGTGAGCAGTGCCTGGTAGCTTAAACTTTACGGTCGATTTCAGGAAGTCCCTTCTCATGGCCATCAAAAAGTCTGGAATACTACCCCTTTAAAACTGGAACATGCCATTTTTACTTTTTTACTTCACACAAAAGCCTACCTGTCAATTGACAGCTATCCATTTCTTGGCTGGGCCTCTCCGAATGCTCCTCTCCGTTTTCTCCACCAGGCTGCGAGTCTTCTGATAGACTGATGCTGCGAACCAACAGCCTCTTCAGAGACATGACTAACACAGGAGACACATTCAATGGTTTCATTAGAAAGACAGGCAAGCTACTATGAAAGAAAGGAAAGACCGTTATACAAAAATCATCTATAGAAGCACCATCATTCACCTTCGTCCAAAGCACTGTTGGCCACATTCTCCTGATCGCTGTTGGAGTGGCCTATCAAGTCGAAGCCTTTGTCTGACAGGAAATCAATCAGCCTGTGCCTGGGGTCTGAAGACTTGTCATCGGTCAAGCTGTCTTTATCTCGATCTACAGACAGACACAAGGCTTAAGTTTGTCTTGAGCTTTCAGAACTGTGTAACAATAACAAATTTGTACTATTTATTAAGTGTTCAGCTGATAAAGCGTTGCTGTCTCACCACTGCTGCTTTTCAAACCCCCATTCTCAGTCGGGCTCAAAGGGGCAGTCAGCCTGACGGAGAGAAAATGACAAAAGAAATGAGATATTTTGAGATGGGTGAACTTTGGCAGCCGATGAATACGGCTTGCTCTTTCAACAGACGAGTACCACACACACAGACACAGACACAGACACAGACACACACACAGACACATACGCGGTGGGACTGAAGAGAGCTCCTCCACCTCCAGCAGATAGCGTCAACCTCATGGGTGCTCCACTCTTCTTCAGATCATCCACTGCTGTCTTTATCACCTCGGTCCAGCTGTAAATACAAACACATAAATCAGATAGCAATTCAGCCTATGATTTACCTTCTGAAACAAACGTGATTAATCTGTGTATTTCTCTCTCTCTCTCTCTGCAACACTTACAGTTTCCTCTCTCCAAGAGACTGAGCCACCAGTTCATAGATCTGAGCACCGCTGTCCCAGGTAAATATCACGTAGAAGGCCTTCCGATCTGACAGAACAGGGGGAAAAAAGTAATTGGAAGGTTGAATGATTTTGATCTCACAATGGAAGTGGCCGCGTGTGAAACTAATGTACTTCTTTGTGCGTCTAACCTGTGGCCACCTCTCGTAGGAAGACCGAGTCCAGCTTGATGATGGGGCTCAGCATCTGCTTGCCCTCCTGCACGGCAATGTTACTCTTGCTCTGGCATTTGAGGACCATCTTGTCGTCCTGCCTCTGTAGGAGCACCAGCAGGTCCCCAAGCAGCACACACTGCACCTCTGAGAGACAAGGAAGAGAAGGAGCAGGACGGTGAAGTGGGAACGACAGCAAAGGACAGGTAGGAAGAGATAAAAGGAGATCGGGGTAGGGACGTTCTCTGCTGTCCGACTTCTCAATAACCCACAAGTACTTTTTTTATTTGTATGACTTCATTACTTTAGATTGTTTTTAGTTTTGTAATTAACAATAGTTTTTAATTTTTTCTCCTATCTATTGTGTGTGTGTGTGTGTGTGTGTGTGTGTAACTGTTGATCCAGGCTGCATGGAATTGCCCAGGAATAAAGGAATGAAGTTGAACGGAATTGAATTTAAGGTTTGAAGGTGCTGAAATTAACTGAATATAAAAAAAAGGAAGTCAAAGGCCCAATGAGACGTCAAAAAAAATAAAAATAAAAATAAAAATAAAAATAAAAATCACCTACAGCACAGCTGGGTTTCCTTTCATAGCAATCTTTAATCTACAAAATTGAAAAGGGGAAATGAAACAGAAAATATCTGATACAAATGTTTTCAATATCCCAAAATAAACCACTGTGGGTTTTTTGCCTTTTGGAAACATAGATGGCAATCTAAAATGAATACATTTTAGCATGAGCATTTTATATTTGAATGAATTCAGCAATTCCTTTTAATGTCTGTGAAATGTTCTTGTTTCTGCAGCAGAACACTGATCATCCCAGGCAGTACATGGATGTAACGCACACACAAGCAGATATTTACCAATTGCTTTCTCCTTTGTGACTCTCCAGGTCACAGCGCCTTCATAAAGCATCTTCTTCTGAGTTAGATCAATGTTCTAGAAAAGACAGTGGGAAAATAATGAGCAAAACAAATTTCAAAAGAACTAAAATCTGTAAAGTTCAACAGTGTGTGCAAAAAAACTTTGTTGAAAGAACCTTACCTTATATTCTGTATAAAGGTCATTACTGGGTTTGAGCCCTGATGTGTCCAGTCTACGTTGGTAGTCCTTCAGAGTCTGGGAACAGAGAGAAAGGTTAGCAGGTCAGACAGGATCAGACAGCACAGAAGTAGCTGTAGTCTAACAAGCAGAGACCTTCAGAGGTCTCAAAATGAATTTACGAGACTCCAATTGGTGCTCAATCAGGACATAACTGTGTTGAGTGATGGATTGTATGTTTCTCACCAATAGGTTCTCCATCACTTTGACCTCCTCATTGACATGGTTGAGGATCTTTCTGCAGCACTCTGCGCTCTGCTGGATCCTCTCCTTCTCTTTTGAGTCCTCTGGGGAGAGACAGAAAACTCAGAGTTGAGGAAAATGCAGCTTTCACAGCAGAGCCCAAACAAAAGCCATAAATCACAAGCGTACACAAAAATCTGAAACGGACCATATTGATTGTTGAAATGTTTTGCTGATGTGCTTAAGTTAGTCCACATTCATCCTGTGTTCTGATACAGATTGGTGTATCAGTAGTTTTAAGCATTAGCATAATAAATGTCTGTAAATGTAATTTACTCATAATTTTCACATTTACACAAACAGATAAATTATCATATGGCTATCATAAAAAATACAATCCCAAGTATCTTGCAAAATATACATAAACATCAGACATGAGTCATTAGTGAGTAATTATCTGTCAATTTCCACAATTTTCTTTTTAAGAAACATGGATATATGGAAAATATAGGGCAATAAGATAATATATACCATGAATCGATGGAACAATAACATTTATACTATGTTTGATATCCCTTTAATATCTGTGAATGTAGTAGACACACACACCTGTGCTTTTGGCAATATTCTCCAGCAGCAACGGGTATTTGGTAAGTCTCTGCATCTCTATGGGAATGATGTCCTTGAGCTGCAGCCTGCGGCATTGGGGCTTACTCTCTGCCTCCTGAGATTAAAACGATACAGAGTCAGAATGAGAACACATGCACGGGACAAGTTACGTGACCTATTGAATTGATCATGCATCTGTGGTTGCATCCACGTGTGTCTTTCCGCTAAACCTTTAAGATTCACTTTGTCTGTGGGGTGTGTGTGTGTGTGTGTGTGTGTGTGTGTGTGTGTGTGTGTGTGTGTGTGTGTGTGTGTGTATACCAGTATGAAGGAGTTGAAGCGTGGCTCTTTCTTCTGCCTGCTCTTGATCTGTTCCAAGGCCCAAGACTGGTGACTGCAGAACCGGGCTGTCAATTTCTGGAACCAATCCCCCTCTGTACCTCCGAACTGGAACACGAACACACACTCACATAATGACTCAGTGTTTTGATAGCCAGAAGTAAAGAATGAAAGGAATAAAGAGATGGGTAGATGGAGAAAGAGCTGCAAAAGGCACAGAGTAAAACCTGGCAACTAATATAACTGTGTAGCTGTTATAGCCAATATTTTTATTTTCATAGATAAATTACTTTTAGCATTTGTTTAACCAACAAAATCTTATTGAACAGAACTACTGCCACGTTATGTTGAAATGAATTGTCAGCACATATCCGTTGGAGTTTTCCCCAAAGCAACACATATCCTGAGAGAAAATAGAGATAGGATAATATAAAGAGAAATATTATGATGACTCACTCTGTTGAGCACTGTGGTGCTGATAGATTTGACTATGAAGTTGTCATCCAAACGCAGTTTCTTCAGGTTCTCGTAGAAGTTATCTGGATTCAAAGCCAGAGCCAAACAAATAAATAATGCACTTTCAAAATACTACGAGCAACTCTCCTTTACGAAACAGTCAATAAACATTTTTTTGTGAGTGATGTAATAGATTTTGATTTCTGAATTATTCTCGACTGTGCACCCAGTTTCATCCCGTTAAAGTAGACAGAACAAATACACACAACAAGCAGCTTACCACTCAGAATACAAATTTAGGTTCATTGCATAATGGTTTGCTTGTTGTGTGGAAGGAGAGGACTAGCTTCCAAGTTCATACGTCTGACTCCGGGAGGATACAAACAAGTCAGAAAAGGCCTCTGTGCAGCAGCACTCACAGTGCATATCAATGATCTCATCCAGGTTCGGGAAGATGGTGGCCAACTCAGGGGAGGTCAAGAGCTCCTCTCTCTCCAAAGGCTTGGAGAAGATCATCTGAAGGACACTTAGCATCCGCACATGGGCATGCTCAGTTGCAAACAACTCTGAGGGGAAAGAGGGAGTAGAGATGGAATGAGTGATGCTAAAAGCATTTTCAAAAAGGGCCCACCAACACTGCAGCCTCATTTTATCTGCTCATCCGTTTCCTTCTCATCATGTGCTGCTACATCTCTCTTCTCCTCACCATTGATGACCTCCTGCCTCTTGGTCTCTTTCTTGCTGAGACTAGACAGGCCTTCAGGGGGTGCCAGCTCCCTCCAGTTGGGTGGGTCCGGCTCAAACTCCAGGAGGCGTGGCTCCATCTCCTCCAACTGTGGAGAGGGACTGGTTGGGGAGTGGCCGAGCCCTTCAAGAAGTGAGACTGGTACATCAAAACTGAGAAGAAAGGAACGAAGTGGGAGAATCATTAATTTAGACTGGTTACTACTATACAACGTGAATCAAGTATGACCCAGGTGGCTATCAAGTGATGGGACACACTTTCAGGTGGAGCTAGTGGAGGTTGTTGGCTGAGGAACAACAGCAGCTGGTTGCATTTCTAAATGCACACCAGGGATGTCTGTAAGGATTTTAAATAGATAGCCAGAGTATCTAGCAGATACGCTATCTATCATTGCCCTGTTATGATTCCTGTAGCGTTGCTACAGTATCAAGTAGAGCCTCAGATTAATATCAGCTGGAAGTTGTATAGGGAGATTATATTGCAAAAATCAGCCAACTGACTAGCTATTCATATCTTACAATAAAAAATAACAGGTGAACTGAAGCAGAACTTAAAGTGCTTCAGAGTAAAACTATGATCTCCATGATGCCAGCAGTTGTCATTGTAAGAATTGCTCAAGGAATACTACAGAGAAATGCGTTGGATTTAAATAAACTTGACCTCTGTTGGCTTCCTCGGGATCATTCATTGTTTCAAGACGTTCCCTCTGAGCCCTGACAAAGTACAACTGACAGTGTTGTGGATTTACAGTCGATTAACAGAAAGTAAACTAACCCCTAATAAATGGCCTACACCTAACACTTACCCGATGGTCAACATTGACAGAACTCAATAATAATTCCCTGAAAGAGCTAAATGTCTGACCTTTCACTAAGAACGAGAGCTCTGTTTGACTGTTACTCACTCCCTGCCGGTAACAGCACAGGTCAACAGATCCGTCTGACAGTGAATAATGAGTCAGTAAACCTGTCAGTCAATTGATTCATTCAGTGTCTATCGGAGGCGAAGCACATGTGCCCTTTAAAAATAATTAAGTTTAAATATCCTTTCAAGGTGATCTACCTAATAGTTCGGAAGGAGCCAAGTGGGTTTGATCCATCAATATTCTCATTATTACCAATTATTTAGTTTAACCGCTTTCTGAACATTTCAGAACAGCTGCACTCATCCTGTTTAATCTTTCAGGGTTTGACAGCCTGTCTGTCTCTGCTGTGCACCTCTCCAATCAGAGAGGCATTTAGAGGGGGTTTGTCCATCTTACAAATGGAGGTGCTGGGGGGTGAGCGGTGATGTTGTTGTCATGATAGAAGGCGGCTGGAGGTCCACATCACTACGGGAGCGAGACTGTTTGGCCCGGGAAGAGCCACGGCGCCGAGAGGAGTGCCGGTCCACGCGGGCACTCTCGCTACGCGCCACTTTCCTATTGTAGGGAGGGAAGGTCGGAGAGGATGAGGGAGGGATGAGGAAACGATAGGGGACAGAATGGAGGGAAGGAGGAATTGGGATAGAAAAAAAAGAAGGTGGGAACAAATGACAGAGAGGACAGATGGATAAGAAAAAAAAGAAGAGAGGCCACAGAAAGGACAAGGAGAAAACCAGAAAAAAAAGTATGGAAGGAGGAAACAAAGAGATGCCACAGAATGGACAGAGGAGATAAACCAAACAGCAATGAAAATAACACAAAAAGGGAAGGACAGTAGAGGAGAAAGTAATGTGCAGTCAGTGTGCACAGACATTTGTGTTAATGAGGGTAAAGAGGAGGATTCATGATTTAAGGTACAGCAGTAGAGGATTTACAAAACAAATAGAATGATTCAAAAAGGGGGGAAAAATTACATCAAGAAGATAGAGAAAGAGAGAAAATGAGTGACAAGTGAATATGCATGACATATGACATGCATATGACGTATGCTTCATATACAGTAGATATAGTAGGACTTGAATACCAATACTTTCTATATTTCCTTATGAGTTACTGGGAACCACTGAACAACAGTATGCTAATAAAGTACCCATGCATTGCTTCTACATAATGTCTGGACCAGGAGTTTTCATTTAGGAAACTTTACTGGTCATTTACGTCAACAGTTCTCCAAATCCACAAAACATGCATTCACATCAACTGAAAATGATCCATCTGATCTCAACAATCAAGCTTATTGCAATTCCTTCAGACGCAGGTAAATGATACTTAGCCATGTAGTGTGTTTGTGTTGTGTATCAGCACCGCAGGGCTCAATGTGAGGCGTGTATGCATGCAAGTGGTGTTTGTTCAGTTTGTATGCGAGTTGTGTTAATCAGTAAAAGGCCTGAAGCATGTCCATGACTCAGTCAAGGCGCTGACACCCACCTTGTCTTCAGTCTGTAAAAACACGGACACCATATTGTTACACACCCGTCTTTATACAACTATTAGCCACAGTAGCAACCGTAACATGCAAACGCACACCCCGACATGATGTACTAAACTAGATACCGCTGTCAGTGTAGCATGCCAAATAAGATGCCAAAGCCCCTGGCACAACATGTAACCGCACACACTGTGGAGACAAGCAAGACAAAGGACGGGCCCTGGCCACAATAGACGCAGACATCTGGAAAAGCACACGGGGCGAGCAACAAATACTATAGTGTAAAATTAAACTTATTGTCAACTTTTGACTATTAACTAAATATCAGCAGTGTTAAGATTAAGTACTTTGTGTAAAACTTTGGTGTAGACTAAGCAGCCAGTCTTTACATTTCTTTGAAGCTTGAGACAAACTTTAGACAAAATATCACCATTTCTATAGGTTAGCTAAAATGTCTGACTTAAAAGCCAAACCCGTTTACTGGGTAGAAAGTTGCAGCATAGAAACTTATAATAAGTGCCACATAACAATTACAAATGTCTCAGTCACGAAGAAATCACCAGTGTATTGACCAACAAGTACCTGAATCCAATGAAAAACAGGACTACACAAACAATGCCTATATGCAACAAAAACTGCAATGAAGCCCTGTAGTAAACATTAGGAGATGCACAACAGGACGCACACAAAATTACACAAAAGGGACAGAATGATATTAGGAAGAAAGCACACAAGCCATTGTGAGAAGAAAAAGGACAGAGAGTATGAGGGAGAGGGAAGGCAAAGGGCTGGTAGGGAGGAGTTCACCTGGTGAGGTTCTTTCTCAAATCCGAAGGCTCTGTTAGCTAGCGAGCAACAGGCAGCATGACAAAAGCACACGGCGGGGACAGACTGCTGGGGGAGTTTTACCACGCTCCCTCAGCCTGAGGACTTCAGACATGTGTCACCTCCCTCTTTCCCCTTGTCATTAGATATACACAGTATTTACACCTCCCATACAGTCTAATTACAATCTGATTACATTCTCTAGTCCTGTATTTTCTAATACTCGCTTATTGAGTCACTACACTGCAGTTATAATGCCCCCCCCGGATGCTATGGATTTTTACACCATCTCCATTTTCCTCACCTATCTTTCTCCACATTTTCCTCTGTGGGAGTGTCCATGGGTGAGAGGGGCTCCCCGATGGTCAGCCCTCCTCCCAGGCTGATGGGGGACACATCACCCGCGTCTGACACGGTCGGTGGCTCTAAGCGATTGCTTAAGAGGCCTGGAAGATTAGAAGGTGAGAGAAAAACAATGAGGGGTTATGTGTAGCAATTTTTTTCTTTTAAAAAGATAATTAATTGGTGCTTTTATCAAGTAAATGAACAAATGTATAGTTCATCAAAACAATGTATAATTATATAGTACAAAAATATCTATTTTACACAAGATATTTACATTTATATCTTTTTACACAAGAAAACTAATTCTCCTTTTTCAAATGCTGACACCAAACAATTGTGATATACAGTTATATGCCCAAATATATGTATCACGTTTATTAAAAGGTTTATACATGAGTTCAACAGTTAAATTGTTGAGTTTTGAGTTTGCCACCACACTAATCATAACATTTGTTAGTGTTTAATGGTAAGCAACTGATAAACTAAGACATTTTAAAAGGCTGTTATTAATTGAATATTCAAAACCAAATTAAATGATGTATTTGAACATGCTAAAAAAGTTAAGCTAAGCTGGTGAGCATGGTAAACATTAAACCTGCATAACAACAACATGTTAGCATCGTCATTGTGAGCATGGTAGCATGCTGACGTTAGCATTTAGCTCAAAGCACCATTGTGCCTATACAGAGCCGTTTGGGGGGCTGCAGGCTTGTTTTATTCATCGAATTATCAACTAGTTATAATTAAACTGTGAAAAAAACACAGCCTAGTTGATAAGTCGGCTTACTATCGGTGTGTGAAGACTCTGGGATGTTGGTGGTGCTGATGTTGTTGCCTGATCCATCACTGATATCTAACCCAGGCACGGAGGAGGAGCTTCCACTGGAAGCAGACTTTCTGCTGTTGAGGAAAGGGGCTGCGGGGTCGGTCAAGGAGCCTCTGCCGGGAGCTAGACCCTTACGCTCTGGATTCACTTTCTCTTTTTCTGCTGAAGACGGGGAGGTGAGTGACAAGTTTAACAGAGCTGAACTTTAGACAAAGCAGATGCAGAAAATCGAGACCCAAAACCAGTCAGTGAAAAAGGGACTTTGTGAGACAGACAAACAGACAGGACGAGTATGGTGCAATCAGGGCCTCTGTAGTAAATGAGAGGGTTAGTTTGGTGCAAGAGAACACCCACAACTCTGCAGACGAGATAAGTGTGAGGTTTTTTGGTGCTTACAAAATACACACTACAACTAATTATTCAAACAACCACCCTGAAACATGAACCAGCTACACAAAGCCCCACCTACATCCCCTCCCAGGTTGATTTGGGACATGCAGACATGCATATGGGTTGATTAGTAGGGATGTGACCATTCTACAGATAAAAAGGGGGGTTTGGGAACTCTGGACGTCTAGTACCTTCAGCCTCCATTTTAGGTTTGACTTCAGCTGTAACAGGAAAGAAAGGCAGGACAACATGTTCTCATATCCAGACCAGTCATGGACATCAATATTTACTACATATAGTTATTTTGAATGTCACTATAAAATGTACATAATGTGTATATTTATAGATTGTAAAAACTCTCAAATATCATTCACAAGCAGAAATTAAATACTTGATACAAACAAATTACAGTATGGTAGTTTGCTAAAACACAAAAAGCAGATACATACTGTTGCCTGCAATCCAGCTCGGGATGCCAGGAAACACCCCTCTGGGCTTGGCCTTTGTGGATTCATCCTTCTTATTCTGGAAAGACAACACAGGTAGGGAGCAAGAAAGAAGTCAAATCTGAGGGCTACAGAAACACAAATGAATCCCCACAATGGTTTTATGAAGATATTGCAGTACATTTATTGACTGTCTGCTTGCTCCCTTTCTAGTTAGGGAAAACAAATAAACAAATCAGCTGAGTTGATGGTAGCTTACCTTTACCAGCTGTCTCCTGAAGAAGCCTCCTCTGGACTTCTTACTGTCAACTGCCCTGGTTTTAACCCCAAGGTGCTTCATGAAGAAGGCCACCGCTGCAAAGATGGATTGACTAAGGGAGAAGAGAAAGGTAAATATTAGTAATACCTAATATGTTTTGTATTTTCCATTAATACTTATTTGTAAACGTTTAATTTAGTTCTTAGTATATTTCACATTGAAGGCTGCAATAAAGGAAATTTGTATAGTCTCAGGTGCCACTGATGATAATGCTGAGAGACTTACACAAAATGGACAGTGCACGTGAGGGAAGAGCGTGAGGATGAAAATGAGGATGGGCAGATGCAGGGAGGTGGAAGAGGGAGGTGGAGCGTTGAGGATGTCAAGAGAGGGAGGAGGAAGAGGAGGAGGAGGAGGAGTTGAAACGAGTTGCGAGGAGAGAAAATATTACACAAAAACACAAAAGGAGGAGTTGAGAGAAATTTGAGAAGTTGATAGAAAAAACGCCTAAGGGAGGAGCCTCTGGGGATGTTCACACAACAAAAGCACAAGTGTCTCAAGTTTTACAGAGCGTGCTGTCTGAATACACTGACAAAGAATTCTAATCACAATGGACCAGAAAAGGCACAAAAACCTAAGAAGTGCATGACAGGATTTAATAATTAATAATGTGTGTGCAACACATTAATCAAGAAGTAGAACATTTAAGAATGTATCGGGGTCTTTTTAGAAGATACTGTTATGGAGTGCAGTGACAATTTTTGAAACAAAAGACAAACATATGCAACTGTAGAAAGGACATTTTCTATAGAAAACTCATCTGAAAGAAATGCTTTATAAGGCGCACTTGAGCCAGTATACAAAAATCTTTAGGTTTGACCACACCCAGGCATGGCAAAAGCATTCGGAAATCAAATCGGCTTCATGTGCAAAAATACACAACACTCAAGCAAATATTTTAAAAAAAACTCACCATTTCTCCTCATCTGAGACAATTGAAGGTCTGAAAGAAAAGAGACATGTGGGATGTAACAATTGGAAAAAGACAAAAGCAAAAACAGACTCCCTCAACTTGCAGCATTAAGCTCACCTCTTCCTTTTAAGTAGCATTTTTCCTTTCTCTTGCTCGACTGATTATTAAATGTGTTTTCAGACGGTGGAAGTGACTAAGCTTTTCCTGATCCAACTCAAAGCTGATTGTTGTGTTATTTTGTTCGGAGCAGAAGCTATTGAACATATTCTAAAATTTGCACAAAAAAAAGGGGAAAAAAAAACTAAACTAAAAAAGATCAAAAAAGGAAAAGATGCATCAAAAGCTGCACCTCTGTCTGCTCTAACAATTTAAAAATCAACTTGCACTTTTGAAGTTCTGCAAATAATTCCAACTATTGTGTCCTATTGTTACCCAAACTTCATCTATTCTGGTTTGTCTCTCCGGTCAACTGTCTGCAAAGGGAATGATCCAGCTCAGCGGAAATGTCTATTTAACCCGAGTTTTGTCTGATGCAACATGCAGGCAAGACTTAAGAAATTGGATACTCATGTTTTGCTATGAACACAAAGAGTGGGAGGGGTTTCCCAGGGATTCCCTGCATAATCCAATCAAATGTTCTGGTTGCATCATTCTCATCACCAGGAAGACCAATAAGAAACAGCTGGGGCGAGGTCACTTTGTTGTGGTCGAATGAGGGGGAATTGGATGGGGGTCAGCGGGTGCAAGAGTGTGGGAGAACTGAGAGTGTAATAGAGAAATGATTGTCGGGAGGAATGAATAGAGTGAAACTGAATGAATCGTTTGTGCATTGGACACATAGATCCAACTGTGTGCTTGTAACTGAGTGAGTCCAAAGTTGAATGATCATGTCTTTGATATAGACTGCTTTGCACACTTTTTGTGTCTTCTCCACTGACAGCGTGGTTATATCCACAGCACGAGGGATGCTCATGCACAGTGCATCTTCCTTCGCTTATGTTGTTCATTTTTTTTCTCTGTTCTGACAAGATGAAGTCAGACAGAATTCTGCCCTCTCGCTGGCCTCCTCTCCCTCTCCGTCTGACTCGCTTCTTGTAGAGGATAACACATTGTAGTTGGCCACGGGGTCAAGGATAGATTAACTTTCCCCCAGAACTCTTGCTTTCTTTCTTCATCCGTGTCCTGGGCAGGAGCTATCCAGCATCGATAACCCTCTGGCCTTTTCTCTCCCCTTCGTTCTTCCACTGTGTAACCCCCCCCCCCCCCTACCACCACCCCTCCTTCCAGTTGGCAAAACGCCAGGGGAGAGCCTTCCTGCCACCGTGGCACTGCTGACTCCATCTTTTCCTCTCTGCCTCTTCATTTCCTTCTTGCTCTATTGTGATCTCTTCCAATCACCCTCTTCAGTTCTCTGTTCAGTGAGCTTGATTTTCTCTCTTGCTGGATTTTTCTGTGTGATTTGCACTAGATTGGTTATGTATACAGCTAATATATAATACACCTATTAAGGAGGTTTATACAACACGTAGTGCCAACTTTTGAGGGAACAGATCCAAAAAGGCTGCTTTCCATCTTTTTGACAGGCAGGGAAAAGAGAGAACACTGTAGTATTACTATTTGAAAGTTTTTTTGTTTATTAGTATCTTTGTGACAATGTGAGTTGTTGTTTTCTTGTGTGTAAGAATTGCATTTATTTTTCTTATCATTCGTCGTTCTAATTTCCCAGAGGGAGTCTCCTGGATAATATGACAACACTGTAGGTTTAAGGAACGCATATTTATTTTTAACTTAATTTCTAAGAAATTGTGTTTTTCTCTCAGTTTGGTGTGAAAAAATGCAGTAAATACTATGATATCACATGAGAGGTCAGTTAGAGGTGCAAATCAAAAACACAGAAAAAGGAGCCTTGTTTGCTTCAGTCATTCAACATTGAGCCAGAATCCAAAGTTGAATGGATTTAAACAGCTTAATGTATTATCAGAATTCTATAAAGTGCTTTAGCTTTAAATAACTGTGAATGCAACCAAAGTACTCCTTGGAAGTCGTAGGTGACGTCTCTCTTTATGCGTTTATGTACACAGACTTGTACATTTTTTAATCCAAGACATTGTTCTGGTGATTCAACTGGGTGAGTTGTCCACCCAAGTTTTTGAAGTGCTAACAATGTTTCTGCAGAAAAACAAATTTTACTTCTACTTATACTACTTCGGGCACCAAAAATAACTTCTTCTTCATTGCAATTCAGTTGTGCAAGAAGCAGTGAAAGAGAGAAATGCTCACTGTGTCTCAGACATCCTGTCCAGCAGGTTCTCAGCTACAGACTTCTCCTTCATCTCGATCGGGACGCGGTCGGTGGGATAGTGACTCTCCACGTCAATGAGCTCAGCCTCGTTGGGCGTCATACCCATCATCCTCTTCTGCCTGTGAATGAGACAGCAAAATGAAGCAGGAGTTTGGCCAGCTTAATATTGAAAACAAAGGATTAGCACATTATGAATGTTTTACCAATTATGTGAGCAGATACATAATGTCTCACATCAGGTCATTTCCTTGTACATCTAAATCATAGGCAGCCAATCTAAAAGTTCATTTGTTCAGGTTAAATACTAACCTAAGCTTAGGGCTGGGCAATAATTCAATGAGAATTTATCGTTTTTCAATGGAATCAAATCATGATGAAATCATATATTGAGATATTGTGATACACAATTACGTTGTCTTAAAAACAAGCACATACTAACTCAACTTTCTCAGAAAATCTGAGCTGATAATTCTGCTTATAGGAGTGCCCCAGTGTAGTTAATGAAAATATTGTTTTTATGTGATTACTCTGTGTTTGTGTATTTATTCTTCTCTTTTTCTGTAATTTCATTTAAAACATTTTGAATTTGGTACTAAAGGTTTTAATTAAATGAGAAAATATAGTACTTTTCATTTGTTGAGTATTTGATTCACACAGGAGTAAAGAAATATAGGCTTTACCACGCGTTTCTTTCATATAGACTATTCATTTGGTGAATTACCAGAAAATGTGCTATATTGTTACATATACTGTTATCGAGATATGAAATTACCGATAATCAATAATATAGATTTAGCTCTACATAAGCATCACAGGGACAAAATGCAATTAAAAAAGAAATTGAGAAAGAGAGATCAAGATTACCTTTTCTTGTGTTCATGCTATACACAGTAAAGACAATGTATTCATGGCTTTAGTTGTGAGTGAAGTAGTCGATGTAAGTCTTGAATAAAAGTCACTGGCAGCAGCTTGTTAAAAGTTGCCTCTCATTTTAAGATTATAGGAAAATAATGGTCATGTGTCAAATAGGAACAGAAAAATAGCTTCCTCAGGGAAAAATTACTCAACTAAGCAAGTTTCAAATCTCTAGAAGTTTCTAGAGCACGACTTCTCTTTAGGTTTGAGATACAGTGTATACAGCAGAGACCTTCCTGAGTGACATCACAGTATACTCATATTATGATCAAATCTAAGAGCATAAAATCCACAGATATTAACAAATATTGTGGATTTACAAAAGAAACAGTTGGGGCATAGCTAAGAGTATACGTGACTTGATGAGTATTGTTAAGGATGGGGATTCTCACTTGAAATCTTCTAGCTGTTTGGCCACTTCAGCAGCCTGCAGGCTCTGAACCTCCTGAGCATAGCGCTTTTGGCTGTCCTCGTTGAGCCCATCTGAACGTGGTCGGTCTTAGGGAAGGGGGACAAGAGAAGCGAGTGAACGAGAGGTGGTGATACAGAGAGGAAGACACAGAGTGGGACTGAGTATGTGTTTGTATGTGGCAAAAAAAATACATAATGACTTTTGATAAACACGCCACAGGAAAATAACTCACCCAATTCACAGGCTACATCGGGAAGCACCACTCTGAGAATCTATATTGTGGAGGGAAAGACAAAATAGGTACAGAAAAAGGAATATTATATTAGTTTTTATTTCATAGTGAATAAGATAAAAAGCATTTTTATTTGTGGATTGAGTCATTTTTTGTTGTTGTTTTGATCTAGATTCAGCTTGTTAGGTACACGTAACTAAAACTAATGCAGTCTAATACAACAGTTCTGCAATAAACCCTACCTTCATGAAGGTTATAATGTTCAGTTTTGTTAAAACTCTTCTACGGAGGTGTTTATTCAACTGTGTGGTAATTCTGGAGGCTGTAGTTTACTGATGATTGTTTCTATTATTTTGTCCACCCCATTCAAATCAATGAGGGTAAGCTTAATATTAGAACACCTTTATAATGCAATACAGTTCAACCGCACCATAAACTACAGCCTCCAAAAATGACCATAAAGTTGAATCAACATCTCTCTGGGCCAGGTTTACTTAATAAACTGTCAACTGAGTGTATATGGATAATGGTTTCTATAATGTGTTGACACAAGGCAACACAGAGAGGTATCACGGTCAACTGATAAGAATCTAAAGAAAGTGTGAAGTTGCCACATATCACCACAAGGGGTCATTTAAACATTAGAAATAAAACAACCACCAAGAGAAAAAACCCATATTCCAAATGAGAGATACATAGCTCTGTCACTGACAAGAAAATGACCACATGGCCCAACTTTATGTTAATGGATTTATAAAAGAAGAAGAAGGTTTAAAAAGAAAAAGAAAAAGGAAGCGGTTAAGAGAGGATGATTCCTCCCAAAGGGCTTTCCCACGATCTTGACAGGAAACTGTCGGGTCGGACGAAAGACAGAAAGTGCAGCGCAAGCCAGCTGAGCTGACAGACACGTGCAGTGCGTGAGATCTGAGGAGGAAATATAACAGATAAGTGACAGAGGCCAGGTGTGCATTGTGGAGTAATGGAAAGTGACAGAAACTGAAGGGTGCTACACAGAGGCAGAGTTTAGGCAGAGCAAACAGAGCCGTGTACTACAAAACAAATCATGTGCACACAATGTCTCTCCTGAGTTCAACTTACAGACTGCAGCTGTGCAGTGAATCAAAATCATATTGATACAGCACAATGAGAGGAGAATATAATATCTATGTTGCAAAGGCTGCTGTGTTTATCTGAATAGATTCTTATACAATTTCGCTGCAAAAACTGAAAGAGCAAGAATTAGCGACGACCTGACACAACCCTCTAGAGCCAAGAATCACAGAAATATATGACATGTAGAAAGAGAGCGACCATTGAGAGTCAAACAGAAAATGTAATCCTTAAGTCTATCATTATATGAAGTATTTCAAACGGCAAAACTATTCACACATAAATTTGTTAATTTAAGTAATATAGCGTTTGCCCAACACCTTAGTCCAAACAAGGCAGCGGTTTTAGGGGGACTTTCTTCCCCCCTAAAACCCAAGATTGACATTAAAAACAAAAACGAAAGTCTAAACACACTTCAGAAAAAAAGGAATCAGATCTCTGAAGGTCATCTGTGCTTCCTTTCAAGAAAAAGTGATCAAAGCAAATCTCTGTTAGAGTCCACGTATAAAGCCAAATAAAATACTGCATGCCATCAGTGTGATGTCCCTCCCTCTCTGCCGGCTACTTGGTGTTTAAAAGGCAAGGTCTTTTGTTTTTGTCTGCACACATCACACACTACATTCTTTCATTCATTCGTTCCTGACTAACATATAATGGTTTATTTGATAAGGGGACAGTGCACATTAATAAAAACATTTCTGTAAATGCGCCAGAGATAGCCAAGAGGCTATTTTTCATCCGTAGTCCCGAGATACATATTCTTATTTTACATTAAGTTAGCAATACATTACATTTCTTTAAACTCTAATCATGTGTTCGTGACAATCAGGTCGCTCGTTATTTCAGGCCCATTCGCATCCACTTAAAAACGGGCATACGGGCAAACATCCTACAGGAACTGCCGTGTGGTGTGCTACTTACTGCACCCTTGTCCAAGAAAGTGTTGTAGAACTCCGCAAATTGCTTCTTGGTCTCTTTGGCACTGAGGTTCTTGAAGAGTTCAGCATGGAGGTAACACAGCTGAGAGGGGAGAGACAGACAGAAGAACAGTGAGTGCTAAGCACATTTTAACAGCCTTTAACTTCCTCTATGCTATTTTGGTGCACTCAAAGGTTTCTTCTTTTATGTGCACAATTAACTGACTCATATGCTATATTGGCAAACTACAATACCTAAATACTCAGTTCACTTTGCCTGACCTTAAAGTCTAGCTGCTGCCAATTAGACACAAAGACGTAATGGGTCGTAATGGACGTATTTTTTTATTACAATGTCACTGTCGGCCATAATCAGGCACCAATCTCAATAAGTCAATACACACTATAATAACTTCTATTCTCGACAGTACATGGACCTCCATGAGGTAAAGAGGGTGTCATGACAGTGGGAGGTGGAACAGTACCTGGGTGGGTCACGGTGTCTGCATGCAGAACAGAGGGGGAAGGACAGGCATGCTTTATATCAGCACTGACACGCATGTAATCAGACACACACGCACACACGGGAGAAAGTCTCAAAGCGTGCCCTCTTGTCCATAAAGCAATTTGAATCCACACTCACAGGGAATATGTGCCATTTGATGTGTTTCATACAGGCTACAGCTGCACGATAATCTTGTCATGTTATAACGATTAAATAATATCGGTTAGGTGCAATATTGACTCTGTTTAGAGCGGCATCAAATCAAGCACTCTCTTCACGGGTCAAGCATCCGTCTGATCATTTGTTTTGAGGACGCTGGGATTATCTCAGCGTTCCAGCCTTGGTCTGCGGCGGGCAAAGCTTTGTCGCTACACAGATGAACCTGCTGTGCAACATTAACTACTTCTTCTGCTCTTAGCTGCCTAGGTTAAACATGGTTAAACTAGGACTTCTTTAGAACCTGTCTTTTTTTTTACCCTGGTGGACTTCGTTGAACAGTGGAGATGCCAAACATCCCAGTTTGTGAATGAAATGTTACCATAACAACAAAAAGACACCTATAAATTATCCACTAAATGTCTCAGAAATCTTTCTGTCCACATACACCAATGATACGGCTGCAACCAATGATTCGTTTTCTTGTCAATTGATGTTTTTCCCCATAAATTGATGAAATATTATGAAAAAAAAGTGAAAAACAATGAAAATCTTCTACAACCTGAATTTGACTTATTTGATAGACAGTGTGTTGCATTATGGGAGTTGTAGTTCTCACCAGCGGAGCCGGGTCAAACTGTAGAATGACATGTTGTATGAAGACCAGCAGGTGGGTCGGCCGATCCTTCAACAGGTCTATATGGTTGAAGTGTGGGCACTGGTCGTCCATCACCTGAGAGAGAGAGAAAGAGAGAGAGAGAGAGAAAGAGAGGAATGAAATATGAAAGACACAAGGACAACGGAGTATGATAAAAATACACTCAGCTGTCTTGCTCCACGTTTTCATTGACTCACATCATTCAGATCATTCTCGAAATCCTCATCCTCAGCCCCGATGATGCTCATGGCTGGGTTAGAGCACTGAGCCCCAAACACGCCCTGTTATGCAGAGGGAGAGGGGAAGAAAACAAAACAATTAGCAAACATAATGGGCTGTACTTTGAACCGGTAGGCTTCCTCTTTGACGTCCTGAGCCCCCGCTGAGCAGAGCCAGACATAAAGACAGATTAAGATTTGGGCACTGTGAACTTTCCCAGTGAAATATCACATCAAGCGGAAAGCAGGAAAACTTCCCAGCATCCAATCAAGCCAAGAGAGGGAGAGAGAGAGGCCTGATGTGTCATCATGCGTATGGTTCTTGAAATAAGTAGGAAGCCATTCACATTAGCGGAGGTAAAGCAAAATACAGGAGACTGACTTGCAAGGAACTATAAGTGTAATAACTATACGATAAGGGGAACCACCGACAATGCATTCAATATTTACTTTACAGTCAAACTTATTCTCTCCTGAAATTAATTATGAGGTGAACAGGAATTGGACACTGATATTGAGAGATAATGAACTGATAATAAAATGAATAAAACTGTGTATTTACAGCCTAATGTTGAGTATTTTATGAAGGGGGTTCTGTAAAAAGTCTGTAAAAAGTCCTTTTCCCCCAGGCCACACTAAAATATTTAGTTTATATGTTGAAATTAAGGGGGAATAATACAGTGTTTAACATGGATTGCAAAATAGCATTTTCAAGTTGAGCTTTCCCTAAACTTTGGCCAAATGTTGCCTCTGGAAATTCTTTTTCAGACAAGCGTCGGGTTCAGTAATACACCCAGAGGAAAACGCTGCTCAAGCTGCCACGACGTGAACCCTGAAGGTCTAAAAATGTAACTAATCTGAAATGAAAGGTTTATGCCAATCCTTGCCTTTAAAATCCGTGAATGGGAAGAAAAAAAAAATGCCACGGAACAAGTGACCAATTTACCCCCACCTCTTACACCCCACACCACTTCCCCTGCACGCATGCACACCCAAAACACACAAACAGCACATAGCTCTTGTATTCAGTCCTCTGAAGGCCGCAGACCCAGCGTCTGCTACCAGGGAACACCCAAACACAAACACACATCAAAAATCCAACAAATACACTGTACAACATTTAACATTGTTCACTGCTCGGTGAGCACAGAGGGCAGAGTGCAAGTACAGAGCTTAAGAGGTGTTAGTATGAGTCAAAGTACTGAAAGGGGGAAAATAAATCCAATATTCCCTGTAGGGGGGTGGGGTGGGGGGTAGGGGGGTGGAGTGGGAGGGGGAGGGGAGAGCCTTGAGAAACTGTTGGTAATCATAATAAATATATCAATTATTGTTGGTAGTTTAGTTATTTTATAAATTCAGAGTCATGAATATTGTTCCATAACTTCCAACACATCCACGTTCCATGTCGCATGATGGTATTGAATGACAGTTACCTGAAGGTCATCATTCGGTCGGGCGATGTGACGACGATACATTCATGTTACCGGAAACCCTCGAGCAGCGGCCTCGAGCAGTATCTATCCCAGTCGCGGCGAAAGATCAGAGGTGACTCTCTTTTCTGTCAGGTCTGAAAAAAATCTGGAATAATCTGCCTGAGAACCGACTGTGTGTTCTTTACTTCTTCAATCATTAACCAACATTAACCTGATTTTAGTTTATTCAGTTCTTTATTTATGTTTTAACCCGGTCTTGTTTTATTTTGTGTTTTCTTGCACTATTTTGATTGTCTCTTTTGGCTTTGGGTCTATAAAGATAATAATAAACTATCTATGTACACCAGAACATTAAAATGTGTCAGCTGTCAGGGAGATTTCTCCCATACCATTCATACCGTGAGGGCTAAACATTTAATATTTCCGGTAGTGGAAATCTTTTTAAGATAGGCTTCACGGGATCGCTGCGTCAATGTGACAACATAACTTTATTTGTGATTTGTCAGATAATTTTTTTTAAGCGCTATATTTCGATTTATATCAACGTGACGACATAAAATGGCATACTTGTATAGAAGACGTTAGTCATATCACTGACCCTTTCTCTTAAACATGTAGTATATGATCTCTGGGTCTGTTCCCCCCAATTAATAATGTAAAAAGACTCAATACCAAATTCTAAATTATCCTGATTGGATATACTGAATTAATAATCTTTTCAGACTTCAAACTGTGGTTGTGTCAACTGAAGCAGGTTCTTGTACATGTCTAATTACACGTGTAAATGTGTGGTTATGCAGGTTGTTTAAGTGTTATTTGGGAGGAACTAAAAAATGATTTCGTGGTTAGAGTTTATAAAGGAAATGAGAGTGTACATGGCCGCGCTTGGATTCGGGGCCTGAATACAGCGTTTGTGTTCAGTGGTAGGCAGGAGAGCTGACAAATGCTTTGAGGTCAAGGTGAGCTCTTGTAAAGAGTCAGAGAGAGAGAGGCAGAGCTGTTAGCCGGACAGAGAAACAGAGAGCGAGAGAGAGAGAATGAAACTCAGAGAAAGACAAACAGAGAGAGAATGTGTTCATTCATGGTCGTATCCAGTGGGCTGCGGGTTGAGAAAGGCCAGTGTTGGAGCAACATGCGTAGGAGGGGTTAGTCAAACAGAGAGTCACAGGCCTGTCAGGGCCATGAAGGCACATCTGCATGGACACTCACTTCCAGACATAAACACACCTCCTCTTTTTCACACACACACACACACACACACACACACACACACACACACACACACACACACACACACACACACACACACACACACACACACACACACACGCCACCACCACAAACTTACCCTGGCCAACACAAAGTAATTATGTCACCATGACAACAGCTGTAACAGACTAATGCAAAAGCAGATCTAGACATTTCCTTGTGGAAAGATGAGATGCTTTCACGTTAACAGCTCGGCTGAAGAACCATTGTACTGCATAACTTACATTCTTAATAACAGGTGTGTAGGAAGAACAACTCAGTTAACTGAGAAGGAAACAGAACTCCTGCACAATGTCAGTCACTTATATTCACCTCATTTAGTTTCTATATTTTTGGTCGGTATAACTTCATAAAGACAGATTAATGCATCAGTTGGCGCACTTACTTATTTTATCCTGTGTTATCTGAAAACATATGTCAAGTGGATAAGGACTCGTATTCAGAGAAAAATGTTTCTGGGTCGATACAATGTTTGTTTACAAACTGAGGAAGACAAGTGACATATTGGGCCTCGCTTTATGCGTAGATGATCATGGAGAGCGCCGTGTAAATGGTTGTTATCACCCCGAGGTGTTCTGGTGATTGTGAAAGCCACCGCTACTGATGATCAACTGAGCATTGATTGAAATCTGCATTTATTATTTTCTCCAAATACTTTATTTAGGTATATCATTATAATCACCTAAAGTAAAGAGTGCTGCAGGAATGAATCCAAAAAACAGAAACGTTGCATTTTTGCATTTCTGGTTCTCTCGTCACTTAATCAATGTTTTTTAGGCTTCTTTATGGGTTTTTTGGTTAAATGCCTGAAATAAGGGCTGATGTTAACACAAGCTTCAGATATTTTAAATGCTTTTTTCTATGACATAAGAAATGTCAGTAAACATCCCACTTGTGAATTTTGAAGCTTTTACGTGTCTTAAAAAAGGCGTTTGCTAACAAGTGGCCGAATGAGACTACACATCGTCATCACTCGTCCACCTTCACAGCCTCGTTGTCAATAATCACACTCCCGCGACTGTGGTGTCGTTCTTTTATAGCGTGTATAACGTTAGCTTTTTACTTTTGGCGCTTGCATTTACGCTTCGAAAATCAGAAAAGCGGTGTTCATTTGTGAAGATTATCTTGCCGTTTGAAACATGTATCTATCATAAACGTGTCTTTGCCACGGAGTTTATTTTCTGCAATAATCCAAAACCCAATGGAAAAATCCCATTCCAAATTGCAAAGTGAGTAGAGCCACAACTAATGATTATTTACATAACCTATTACTCTGCTGATTATTTTCTCCATTGTTTTGCAAAAACGTGTGTAGACTGACAGCGAATGATTTCTGTTTCTATCTCAGTTAACTGGAAAACTTCAATTAAGAAGCAGAAGCAGGAGACGCTTATAGAACAATGAGGACAGCTGACTCCATTGCTGCTACTACGATGCACTAGTGATCGCAGCTATTCAGCCTCCTCATTACAGGAGATGCTGAAGCCAATCTCTTGTTATCGTTACGTCTTGGCTGATATTTGAGTTACTGTCATACATGTTCGTACATCTCGTGAGATAAATTGGAGTAGTCAGGGCGAAGCATATTGCGGCGACTCAAGGGGAAGTAGGCAAGGTCAACCCTGTTCTGCATTTAAAGACCACAAGAGAGTATAGAGGGGCGGCCGGAGTGGGAGCCTCCTCTGCCCAGCCGGAGCCAAGTGGTACATTCCAGCATATGGCACAGTTCAGACAACAGATGGAGACAGTCTGTGAGCTTCAGCAGTAACCAGACCCTCTTCTCTTCACTTCGATTAGTACGTGATAGCTGGCATAAGCTCCACACTGCGAGGGCGCTTCCTGGCTGTGGCTTAGTTAGAAAGAAAAAGACCACGAGTGAATAGTATTTGAACAGAGCATCTCAGAGGTGCCGAGATCGGCTACGGTGCTCCTGAGAGTCGGCAGCTGCCCCCCGATCTGCCCTCCCCTCCCTCCCATTACATTCCAGTACTAACTAAGTGTCAGGTGGCATCAATCCAATGATAGCCATCAAGCGTACGTGCCTTTGTGTGTGTGTGTGTGTGTGTGTGTTTGTGTGTGTGTGTGGGTTAAGACTGAGCACGTATGTGGGAGGGGGCCATTCCTATGTGATTGTGGGGAGCTGCCGGTGTGTGTGTGTGTGTGTGTGTGTGTGTGTGTGTGTGATATGACAACTGGTCTTTACAACAGCATTCCCCACCATTCCTGACCAGGCCAAGCTCTAACATTGCACATAAGACAAAGCAGTAGCACAGTTTAGCATTTAATATTTCCACAAGAGGACTAAGAGGTTACGCTGCAGCTTAATAATAACCATTAAATAGCTGAGTCACGGTTACATCAGCTCTTACGCAAACCCAACGTCCATTATGAAACCTCTAAAACAATTAGCTCTTTTAGTAAAAAAAAAAAAAAAAACACCCGGAGACCAAGAGGAAAGTAGGAGTCAAGTTGTGACCTCACCCCGAAGTGGGCATCTTCAGCGTCCATACTGCAACCGCAGGGGGCCAGGGGCTCGCACCTGTCAATCAAGCTCCTGCAACATGACGCTGGCTGTCAGAGGGGAGTGTGATACGTTTAGTGGAGCAGGTTCATGAGCAATCAAACGATATCATACATGCATTGGCACCACAAAGTGTTATGGGTAGATTTGTGAAGACACAGTTTTTTCAGAAACAACCAGAGGACAAAGTTCATCACTATTAAGTGGATTTGCCAAAAGCGATCCAACTTGTTATTGCACGCCAGTTACAGCCTGCAGGTGTTTAACCCCACAGTTGGAAGATATCATTAACAATGGTGTCTAAAACAGACAAATCACTGAAGAGAAGTATTCATTTCATCAGTTTTCCTCACAATAAGGCTTCATACACGTGATCAGTCACATGGTCTGA
This sequence comes from Ophiodon elongatus, assembly GCA_016806645.1. Classification (NCBI taxonomy): domain Eukaryota; kingdom Metazoa; phylum Chordata; class Actinopteri; order Perciformes; family Hexagrammidae; genus Ophiodon; species Ophiodon elongatus. Next base: position 4,909,745 of record JACSYO010000415.1, on the reverse strand, counting down.
GCTGCACTCACCGCTGGACTTAGCATTTATATATGAAGAAAAGACAATATCCTCCACACCTTTTTTAAAGTTACAATCCTGATGATCTCCGTTTTGTTCTTTTTGACGGCTGCTATGGCGATAACCGCTAATAGCAGGTGTGTTTTTGGATCTCACCCCCGAGAGACGGGCGCTTGTGATTTTTCTCGGGAATGTCGCCACAAAAACCACAACCGCTCAATCATCATTATATGACCTCATACAGCGATAGATCGTGATTTAACGGACAATCGTGTAGTTAGAGGTCAAACAGGCTTTAAGCTTTTAACCAGAGAGAGCATTGAAACACTGCCTTTCATCCTGGTGTTTTATGTTTCTCTTTAAAAAGCAGAATATCCGGTTTTGGTGGCCCAGAGTCGTAGTATCAAAAAAAGAAACTGTGACAGACGGACAGCTCCCCAGGGATCCGATCCGGGGACATTGAGATGAATGTGCTGAAAACAGCGCATCCATTCCATCAATACACAAGAGAAGGTCTTGTTTTTCAACAAAAAAGAAAAGCGTAATCACGTAACAATTGATCAGATAGTGGCTTTATATTGGACGAATACGTCAGCAGAGATGCCTCTTAGTCAGCGGTAACCGGATTAGTTGTACTTTCAAAAAAAGGCAGTAGCATAGAGCATAAAAGTTCCAATTATTTGAACTCCGAGTGCAGCCACAAGTGTAAAATTCAAAAGATATACTGAGGACCACTCAGCATATATCTTCCGGTGCTGAAAACACTAAATTTAGAGCCTCCCTCATTCACACGTACTACATGCACCTGGCCACGACTCCATTGTATAAGCACAAGTCACTGTTCACTTCTTACACATGGTCACAATGGGCTGCGTCCTGTCCTCTATATGCCATGAGGGCAGTGTCCAAAAATAGCCCAGCAGCTAATGGCTATAGCTTGCTGTGTTTGTACTGCTGTTTATCTGGCTGTTTCATCAAGCCACAGCCTCATTAGCAGAGACTGGGGGATTCCTAGCAGCACCACTGCTCCTCCACTGGCTGCTCCCTGAGGCGCCTGAGCAAAGAAGTAGAATAACTGGGGGAAGGTGGCAAATGGGGAGGCACACAGACAGGAAGTGGGTGTAATTTCCTCAGGAAGCTATCAGAGCCATTTCTTGTATGACCTATCAGATAAAAAGGGAGGGAGAGAGAGAGAGAAAAAGAGAAACGAAACAGAGAGAGGGAGAGAAAGGCAGAGTGCCAAAAGTTGAAAAAATTAAGAGCCCAAGAATTTGCGTCAAAACTGCATCAAACAAACAAAACTTGTGTGCAACTTCGTCTCTGGGTTTACATGGGAACCAGAAAAGGAAGTTACCCGCACAGCATGACCAAAACCAAGAGATGAACAAATGAGGAACATAGTGCTGATAAGAAAAGTGTGAACAGGAGAAGATGGTTGAAAACTGCAGGGTTTTAGACGTTTGCATGACGATGTCTTTTTGGCAGTACGAGGGTTTTGAGACTGATATAAAGACAAATAGAAATTAAATAAAAGTGGGATCCTCAACATGAAAAGTTTGCTCATGCTTGTATCTCAACAATTATTGACTTCAAGGCCTGTATTGCATTCATAAACGTCTAGGAGTTACTTGGACTAGTAAACCTGACGGTGGCTACAAGCACTAGCCTATATGAACCCTATAGACTAAACAGAGAGAGAGAGAAAAGACAGGGGCCTAGTGAGAGAGGAAGAGGAAGAGGAGAACGCTGCGGCAGGATATGAAGAACAAGGCAGTAACGGTGGAAAAGATAAAACACAAAATGTGAGAAGCTAGTCTAACAAGCATCCAGAAACTGTGTGTGAGCACAGACCTACACCTGAAAAGCTTTCAACATATGCGTTGACTCCACAAATAAACGAGCACATACACACTGAATGATGTCAACCTTGACCAAAGGGGGTTTGGCTGCAGCTGGCAGAGTTGACAGTGAGCTAGCACCTCAGTGAAAACAGACCCGGAGGCATCTCTGACTATGGAACATATATGTGTGTGTATATGTCTGTGTGTATATGTCTGTCTGTCTGTGTCTGTGTGTGTGTGTGTGTGTGTGTGTGTGTGTGTGTGTGTGTGTGTGTGTGTGTGTGTGTGTGTGTGTGTGTGTGTGTGTGTGTGTGTGTGAATAAACATGCAGCATGCTGTCACACAGAAATTGTTATATAACTGAAAGTGTATTAAAGAATAAAGGACAATGGTTATATTTGTCACATACACTAACTATGTGTAGTGAAATGCAGAATGACTAACCCTTAAGGGTGTGCTAAAAGACGTGTATAATGAAAAATAATAATAATAATTAGAAAAAGAGTAGAAATAAGACTCCAAGAAAAAGAATATATCCAAAATAAAAAGGGTACAACTTCAAAGAAACAAAATTATACATATATGTAATATAAGTATTAAAATGTGAGTAGGTTGGCCCAGAATGAAAATGGGCTGTCCAATGTTTTTTCAGGATGTTTAACTCTAACTTTTATATATATATATATATATATATATATATATATATATATATATATATATATAAATAAATATATAAATAAATAAATATATAAATAAATAAATAAATAAATAAATAAATATATATATATACACATATACACACACATATATACACACACTACTATTGTGAGGAAAATTATACAATAAAACTGGCGAGAAAAGGCAAAAAAACTCTCTTTTGACTTTACACATGAAGTTCAGTTTACACGTCATGGGTAGTACTACATTGTTGAAAGTAGTTGTATAATGTAGCTATATAATGTTGCAGGCTGATGAGCAGAAGTCTGAGAAAATAACCCTAATGATGTCATCAGGGTTGTGATGGAGCGGACTCGAGAGTTCAAAATCTAAACAAAAAGCCGACGTTACAAACTGGAGATGTGGAGAAAACCGTGGGCATTTACTGGACCTAGAGGGTCAGATGAACGACACCATACTGTTGCATTGTGGGCGCTTGACCCATAGTGACCATTATCTTTCTAATCCGTCTTTCATGAGATTTACTGAAAGTGGAAAAAGGTATTATTTATGTTCTGAAGACATTAGCCTAACAGACAATTATTCTCCAAACACCGACTCGATTAAAGATAAGGCTCTTATCAACTCACAGAGATAAGACATTTCAAGATAACGAGGCCAAAATGTGACTGAATGTCCGCATGTTAGTTCAAAGAGGTAAAGGGGCAACAGAACAGTGGTCCGAACATAACAGAGGGCAAAGTTATCCCATAAATCTCGTCAATGCACTGACAGTAAGCAAACAACAGAGGAGAGGGTACACCGCAAGATACTGGAGATAGTCTGTGCACAAGGGAAGTGACACCAGTGTATGCATGAGAGAGAGTGGCTCATCCGTGGTGAAGGTGTAAAAAGATGCCTACTTAAAAAACAGAATCTCTCTCTCTCTCTCTCTCTCTCTCTCTCTCTCTCTCTCTCTCTCTCTCTCTCTCCCCCTCTCCCCCTCTCTCTCTCTCTCCCCCTCTCTCTCTCTCTCTCTCCCCATCTCTCTCTCTCTCTCTCTCTCCCCATCTCTCTCTCTCTCTCTCTCTCACTCCCTCTCTCCCTCTCCACCTTTAGCTTAAAATAAAGCGGCCCCTTATGCGATCGCTCCAAGACAGCCAGTGCATTCATGGCCAGCAGACAAGGGCCAATTATGTAATTTAACGACCATTACGTAGTGGCTAAAATAAGATTATGGCCAAAAGCGCCGGGAAAACACAGGCAGGTCTTTTCATTGCCTTACATGTTGTTCAGCTGTAAGTCCAAACAGATCATATTGTTGAATCCCTCTGTTCTTTCCTGATGAAAAAGGGACTTTTTGCACCACTCACATGTCCACCCGCCATCTCTTCTTTACTGCAATGGCCTTTTAGCGATATGATTTTGTTTTGATACAACCACTGCGGAGAATCACTGACCTTCTCTTCATATGCTTTCAGTAGAGCAGACACTGCTCCACGAGCTTTTTAATGATGCCAAACAATCTCCCCCCTCTCCCCCCCAAAAAGAAATCTCAGCATAAGACTTCCCAGTATTTTAAGGATGATGGTAAATCATGTATTCCAAATAACAAGCTGCTGCTGAGCCTCCTCCCTTCTTCATGCACACAGCCATGCGTATTCGCCGAGGCCTAACACACTTTCTCTTCCTTTTCTGTCGTCTCTCCTTAGAGCCAAAGTACACTTCACTCTCCTGCTCCAACAAACTGCCAACCCCACCCCCTCCATCCTCCATCCTCCCACTCCCCCTGTCCCCATATAGAGGTCATTGGCTTCATGGAAACAGTTGATAGGCCGGGGTGTATCGACTGGCATGGATTGGCAGCTCAAAGTAAACCTCCAGCTTGGCCTAACTGCTTCCATGTGTGTGTGTGTGTGTGTGTGTGTGTGTGTGTGTGTGTGTGTGTGTGTGTGTGTGTGTGTGTGTGTGTGTGTGTGTGTGTGTGTGTACGGAGCAGTAATTGCGGAGGCCGAACACAGAAATATCTGACTGGCATTTTGTGACAAAAACAGCTCCTCATTCATTCACAAGTCTGTCGTCTGCGTTTGTGTGTTCATTAGCTGCGGATTTTGACCCAAAACCAAACAACGCAGCAGCAACAACAACAACAACAACAACAAGCTGATCCTGAACATTTTTGGAAGGCGTTTACCCTGCCCAGAATCAAAGTCTCGGAGGCCAAAAAATGCCTCTGTACTTGCACACGAGCACACCTTGGTTCACGATGCCCATTTCATGCCAACAGTTTGCAAACCAGATATGCAGCATTCTTCTCTCCCTCCCTCAGAATAGACCTATTAATGAGGAATCAAGTAAAAATTCAACCTTTATCCCAGACAATTCTCTGTACTGAATATAATGAATGTTTTCTCAGATTTAAATCTAAAATGAAGTAATGACTCCAACTGGGATTAGCTAACTATCAATACAAGGCAAACAAAAGAGCTGATAACGTCCATATCTGAGCGTCTACAGCCAATATTCACGTTAAAAGTAGGGCTGAGCAATACATCAATATTTTATCGCTATTGTGATATGGCATACGTGTAGTCTGGTTTTAAAGGCTGCATTAAAGTAAAGTGATGTAATCTTCTGAATTTAGACTGTGCTATTATTTGCCTTTGCCCATTAGTCATTATATCCACATTACTAATTATTATTTATCAAAGATTTCACTCTGTAAAGAATTTGTGAAAGCACCAATAGTCAACCCTACAATATCGGAGCAACATTGGCATCGAGGAATTTGAAATATTTTTTTTCTCCATATCGCCCAGCCCTATAAAGAGTAGTCCATTTAGCATTGCACTTCTGTAACATTGTTGGATTTATGAAAAAAAACTAAAAAAGTAGTCTCTCACTCAGTGACCATCTGTCAGAGATTGATTCAGAAACAGCAATCTTCAGGATTTATCTGATATCCCATTGGCAGAATAAAACAGGTCTGACATGAGGGTAAAGTAGGCTACAATGCATAATGATGTCTGCATTATGTAAATAACGTAAAACAGGAAAAACATGAAAGAAAACTTGTACATGTATCTTTCAAGATCTTCGCCTCCTTACTAAAATAACACTACTTTAGGGGTAACGAAATTCAGACGGTTGCTAATGTTACAACAGTTTTCCACTCCACGATTTCCCCCTAAATTTATGACTTCATAATCTTGCAAATTAATGATTTTTTTCTCAAGAATTTGCCACTATAATCTCAGAGAATATCTGAGCTTTTCTCTTGGAAATTAATCTAGGAAATATCCTGCAATGGCTCTAATACGCCGTCATATTTATCAGTATCAGCCAGTGACTGCTTTAAAACAGGCTCCATCTTTATCTGCCAATACATCTACTCAGAAAGTAGTCAAAAATGGCAGTTACAATTTCCCAAAGCAACATTTTCAAATTGCTTGTTTTGTCCAAAATTGTACAATACCCATGGATAATCAATATGACTATGATATAAGACACGAAAACTACAAATCTTCACAATTTTAAAGCTGAAAAAGCTAATTTGGCTTAAAAATGATGAAGCAATTAATCGATTATCAAAAAATAAAGCACATTCACTTGAGAAAAATCTAGTAGTAAATCAGCTATCAACTATTCATAAAGCAGAATCTTCACCAAACAGTTACAACAACAAAAAAAAAGCTGAAACTTTACTGGTGAAATCAAAAGAAAATGAAATTATGTGTTATTGTATAGTTGCAAAAGAGCCATTACCACGTATCCTTACTGTTACGATATTTATATAAAATTACAAATACAAGAATCCTTTTTATTTGTAAAGGCCTGAGTGCGCACACACACACACACACACACACACACACACACACACACACACACACACACACACACACACACACACACACACCGTCTGCAGAAACACTCAGAGTGGAGGACCTCTCCCCCCCACCCCCCCTCTTTCACTCCTCAAGAGTAAACAACATCATCTATGGAGTCGAGTCTCGCTTTTTCCACCGTGGCTCTCAAATGAAAGAGCTCATTCTCCGCTTCCTCACTCACTCACTCACTCACTCACTCACTCTCCGGCACATCAGCTTTCCAGCCAGTCATCTCTCTGACTCACACTTGGACCGATGGATGTAACTCTTTCCAGTTTGTGAGGCACAAGCTGCTGCAGCCCAGGTTATACTTGCCCAAAGTACACTTATCATTAAGTTTGACAGCTGAGATTGGCTGCATTTATTTTGGCCTCTGAAGGAGTCATTCGTTGGGAGGGGTCACCGCTGCGCACACACACACACTACTCGCATGTCTCACCAATGCACACAGACACAATGACCACACATATGCTGTGAGCAGGGAGCTTTGTCTAAGTTGAGTGAAAGCAGAGAGACGACAGAGATTGGCAGGTGAATCCACCGACTGAGCTGTGTGAGCTTATTTATCTTACAAATCGTTGTCATGTGAATGAGCTGAGACCATATGACGACTCAAAAGTGGCACTCGTGTGTCAGCTCCACAGTGAATGGTCTGAAATGAAACAGAATTATCAAGGTTTAGCCTGCATGAAAACACTTTGTCAGCACAGACAAAGGGCCGAACAAGTCAGTGCAGATGAGCGTAGTGAGATTATGCATTCTAATAATACAAGGTTACTCTATTAAAAAGGGGTATTCCACCGATTATAGCCAAACCCCACAGATGAAGGGTGTCAGGAATGAATATGGGAACCGGGCGCGACAATCGTTTTATCCCGTGTAGCAAGTCATAGTGGAGGACGACCAACGGCGCATCTCGGATGCCTCACGACACCCCAACGGCTAAACAGAGACAAGATCACAGTCGTTTTCTTCCACTTTTTTTAGACTTTTCCAAACACAAGGCAGCCAGCATCATATACACCACCATTGTTTGTTTACGTTCTTGTTCCTGGAAGTCTGTTCTCAGCACCTACTTCCCTAGGACATCAAAGGGGCGTCGTTAATGACCGAAAGCTTTGATTTTTGTCGGAGCCCAACGTGTAAATAAAAGGCAAAAATGTTTCGACTCTATAATCTGACTCAGTGACCATCGTAACAGACAGAAATATTGTGTAGTCTGAACCTGGCATCAGAAGCTATGGGCATGGAGGTGCAAAGATGTGGGCATCTACCAGGCTGGTGGGTCTAATGGATGTCAGCTGCATTGTGATAAATGTAGGATTGAATGTTTTCTGAGTTTGACCCATAATGAGGAAATAATCCAGGAGATACCGGACAAACCGTGGTACATCGTCACACTGATTAACAACATAACCTGCAGAGAGCCTACGACAAACACACACATTAAAGGAATATAAAATATCAACATATATATATATATATGGCTGTATCACTTCATATATGTATAGTAACATACTGCTTCTGTATCGATTCAAACAGTTGCAGAAACCCACAGTGACACCTCACAACATGTCACCTTGATTAGCTGAGATTAAGCCGTGGTTTTTTGGGTATAGTTGCGGAGTACAGCATGAGCCCCGTTCCTGAGCCCTGCCACATGCACACACAGACTTCTGTAACTTCACCCCACCTCACCCACGGAGCTCGTTCAGGAGGAATCAGTAGATTTCACCGCTGACCCGCGGAGAGAAGAAGAGCAGCCCAGTCCTCTCTGTCTCTCATTATCTGCTGCCTGTGCGTCAATCTAACTGCAGCCAGAGAAGAATACCTGTGTTCCCTTTGAAGTCCGGGCCTGACTACAGTAAATTATTAGCTTGCCTGCAACACAGCTCCAGGCCCTCAGGACACCCCCTGGCTGTTCCACTGCAGGTGCCATTACCTGTCATTTCAGTTATTGGGTATTTCTCATGGAGGCTCACAACGATGCCTCGCTGCAGCTCTATCTGAGTTTATCTTCCTACCCTCTGAGAGATAGTAGATGTGAGTTTACGTAGGCCTATAGGACAATAAAGAGAGAGAGAGTGAGAGAGACAGGGAGGGAGAGGGCAGCACAGCAACTCAGATTAAATAGCCAACATTCCTTTAAAAGGAAGAGAAGGTAGCCTTTAGGCTCCAGACAAGCCTGCACTTGTAAAATGTGGAGAGAGAGAAAGAGAGAGATGACAAGTGCAGTGCTCCTCTGGTCTAGCAGAGCGTAACAGGAAGTGGCAGGGCCCTGCTCCACATGGGGCCCCTGGGGTGCAGCGTCTGGCTGGGAACGCATCACAGTCTCAGAAACCGCCAACTGCAACGCCCTTAAAACACACACACACACACACACACACACACACACACACACACACACACACACACACACACACACACACACACACACACACACACACACACACACGGGCACCATCTAGTAACTAGCAAACCACCTCGTTATTAAAATTGTATTGGAATTATGAGTTTGTTACATAGCTCGTGCTTAAAGACAACCCCCCTCCTTCCCCTAGAGGAGTGAAAGTCACAGAGGCACGAATAAGTCAAACTGGCCTGGCAACATGGCATAAAACAAAACCCGTTGTTTTATGAGGAATGATTAATGAAAACATCACGGCTTACTGGCAAGCACAACCCACACTGCGCCAGCCTCCTATCTTTAGTTAGTGGCTGCAGTTAGATAATGAAACCGCACTAGATGTACAGTAATTGCAGTTTCCTGTGAGCTCCAGAAACTCCAGCCTATTTTGCACAGGCAAAACCATCATGGATAATCAATTATATGCAGACACTAATTACTGAACACTGTCTGGACTGAAACTCCCACTCTATAGGCTGATCCGATGAGTGAGTTGTAGGCTATAGGGGAGGGGAGAGGGGGGGTGGGGGGGGACTGGGAGGGACTCGTGTCATACGTAGCCTCCGTTAGTATTGTGCAAAAAAAAACAGTGTTGACAAATAAATAACAGGAAAACAAAACGCTTTATCTGGCACTGATGTTGAATAAGCCTCTGTAAACACCCTGTCGACAGCCTACGTTTCAAACTGACAGAGCAGAAAACAACCCAAAACAGAATTTAAGAAGAAGAAAAAAAACAAGCAGGTTCATATTTTATAACTATATTTCTCTTATGAGAAACAACCACAGCACTTCTATGATTAATGTCAGCAGGACACTATTGCAAAGACTATAAGAATACATCAAATGTCCCAAGGTCGCAAGCCATAAACTCAAACGACACCCCTTTGGGAATATTAAAGTGATTTGTAGTTTGGTATAAGGACCCAAACGAGACAAGCCGTAAACCCCTTGATGGCTTTGCCAGAAAATTCACACGGGCCGACTCTACTGCCCGAAGTTGTTGTAGCTGCTTCGAACACATTCAAGTTGCCTAATAAAAGTCGTTTTTTTTTTTTTGTTCCAATGCTACATTAATTAAGCACAAGGTTAAATAAAGCCGTTCTCGTATCCACAAGAGCACGAGACGTGTCGCGCGCAGCGCTGCCGTCTGCGAACGCGACCGTCTGCCACTCGGACTGCGGAGGGGCTCGAGGAATACGACGTTTTTCTCGGTGAAACGAACACCCCGAGGACGACTACATTTTAACCGCACAAAGCTTTAAAAAGTTCAAACCCTCCATCGTGCTCGTCGTCGGCGTTACGGTCGAAATTACATACTTACCGGTGAATACAGAGAAAGCGACAGCCGAAGCGTCAAATAGGTTTCCTGTTCGAAAGTTGCCGTGTGTCAGTGGGGGAAAAAAAAAACATTGTATGCGGAAGTACACATGAAAAAAAAAAAACACACGCGCGCACACACATACACACAGGGTGCTCAACCAACTGACGGCGGATACAAAGTAACGATTTGGCGTTTCAAAATAATGTGTCAGAAAATAACCCCAAAAAGAGAAGCTTAACGTGGGACGGACTCTTGAGCTTATTTGTGTGTTACAGCTCGACTGGCAAAGTAAAAAAAAAGAAAAGTAAACCATCTACAACGACTTGTTTCCGCACTGTGTTACACAGTAACTCGTCCCCATTGAGGTACTCACCCTGTACTATCCTGGATATTAATATTTTATAAGCGTGTTTCTGACGCTTTTACGTGGTTTGTTGGCCTATTTTGAAAAAGCTACATGTACGTTTTCATGACGTATTTGGCTAAAGTATGTTAAAGTGTTGTGAATGTTATTTGGACTTGACAAAAAAACGGCTGCAACATTTTACTGATTCATTGATAATTATTATTATTATTATTATATTCTTATTTCCTACATGAACTTAGAGGAAACTTGTAGTGTAACGCTGTATTCTCCCTTATCATTAGTGGTAATGTTTGATATGTCTGCAGCGAACAGCAAATAGTATTTATTTTTATAAATAATATTTGTGATCTCCTAAATAACCTGTATAAAATAAGGCTGCCCCCTCTTAATCGGTTAGTCAACTAATTGGTCAATTTGGTCGTAGTCGACAATGATTTGTAGTTGATTTTAATTTTTCATGCTTTTTTTTCATTTTGAATGACTTATCTCCAAAAAACATCTCTGGTACACACAAGACGTTGAAGTGGTGCTTTTGTGTGATATTCTTTGAGGAGAAACTCAGACCTGTCGATCAAGTCAACTATTCGATTAGTCGACAAAATCGTTGGAGTGTAGTTGACTGAGAATGTCTTTGGTCGCCCTTGTATTAAGCATAAACAAAAAATAAAAAAGCACAGCTGATGTGCTATGATGTTTATTTATTTACTTTATAAATAAAATTCACACAACACTGTGAAGCCATGCACATATTACAGACCATAAAGGACATGTCTGTCGTGAAATCAAAGCAACTGTTTACAAAGTTGATTGCCCAAATTAAACTTTACTACCTGCCTGGTCACTGTTGCCTTACCGCTATTCTAGCCTCCTTGCGCCACCTTGTGGCGAAACATCAGCCATGACCTGTTCCCCTTCTCGTCTGCAGTTTTACTTATTGGACTGACCTCACAATTTGACATATGACATATGACATAAAAGTGCATGTCTATTTAGTAAATTCTTAAGGTTTTATTGTCACAACATTTTAGTTTCAAGGTAAATTGTTTGACCTTGTTGACAAAACAATCTCACCTCGAGCTCTGTTTAATAACACATGATCTTCATCATAACCGTTTTTTATGGAAATGTTGATGTTCAGATTTTGAGCACTTTCAGGACCAGGCATGTAGTAAGGAGTCAAACCTCAGATAATTTGCTGGCAAAGTCTTAAAACATGACAGCAATGGTCGTTAGACTGAGAATGAATTGCAATATAAAGAGGACCTGCTGGAGTCTCTGTCCATAGTAACCTTGATTTATTCACACATTACAAGTGGCCGCCACATGGCGATTTCAGATTGTAGATCTGATAGTTGAGGACATACGGTCATAAGGTTGTTTCATTGATTGTACAAACATTCCTCAATTGTGCCCTTCATGTTCAAACTGTGCAAATATACTTTAAATCTGTTTTTAGACATTTTAAGTTTGGCGTGTGTTCCTCACTCAGGATATAACATTTGATGCAGTCTCACTTATGCATTCAAACTAGTAATTTCTTGATTGGTGGTGAAAGGTTTTGTGTTTGCAAATGACAAATGACTTGAAAATAAGGATACTGTTTTGTGTCTGCAAATGTTGAATGAACTGCTGTTTCTCGTGTTAATTTGAAGTATGGCAGACGCCTATAATAAAATGTAAAAGTAATAAAATAAAAGCCCACAACATAAGTCCAACAGAGTTTGAACAGTCAAAGTTTAAGCAATAAAATGTGTCCAAATACCTTCTAAAGGTATCCTTGTAATGTAGGCTCATTCTTTATGATGGCTCCTCAGACTGTATTATTATGATTATTAGCATTATGAAAGTGTAAAATAAAGTATATATCAGAGTAAAAGTTAAATCCTGAAAACATTAACTTTAATACAAGTAGAAATGTAAAAACAGGACACTAATATCATTATAATACATTATATTTGTATCAGTCATTCTCTGATCATTTAATGCTTTTGTTAATCTAATTAACTGAGGATAAAATATGGGCTGTTTTAACAGAAATAAAATTTGCTGTGATGAAATCAAACTTCCCCATTTTAATTCCTGATATCTTTACAATGCAGCTCGTCCTTGAGAATTACATCATTTGTATAATTTGTGTCAGTGCAATTCAGAAATAGTAAACCAAATTCTAAATTGTCAAATATCAGCGGTCACATCTAATTTATTTATATTATAATTTACTAACTTCAAGAGATATAAAGTGATCTGATAGAAAATGTAGATATAGATCTAGATATTTATATATGTTCTCAAAAATAATATGTATCTGTTTTATGAAGGTGTCTTCAAAGGCATGAATAAAATGTGTTGGATTGCAATGAATTTCTTACATTATGATAGAAATTGACGCCACTAAATGAATCCATTCAACAAACTCACAGTCAACAACAGTCCACTATCCAGAATAATGTTTATTGCTTTTGAAGATATTAATCTTTTTCTTCTTTTTTGCACTTTCCATTTTTCCTCTTTACAGTAAAACAAAGAGAGATGACAGGTAAAACCACTGCATTGTCATTTTTGGATGTGTACACACACATACACACACAAAGGAAACAGTATTTACAGCTGTAGGTTGGAGTACTCCACGTGGAGGTGACTGGAGGCCTTTCCTGTAGCAAATCAACAAACATAGAGCTTTACATTAACTTTACAATAGAGCTTTCACAACTAATCGTATACCGCCACTGTTTGACAAACCATAGGCTATAAAGGCTATGAAGCTGTACAATATGGTGATGCGTTCACTCTGTGCTGAGAAACGGGCCGGAGGCAGGATGTTGGTCATTAGATCTGGGTACAGAGCAAACATAAACAGTTTTTGAATATTTAATTATTTTCTAATGTCCTCAAGCAAAATTAATCGCCCAGCTGCTGGCATGGACAAAAAGCACTGATTGAAAAAAATAATCAAAACAGATTTTCGGGGAGGATTTCAAAAAAGAAAATGCAAAGACCAATATTATTCACATTTGACTAATTACAGTACAGTTACACCGGGTGAATGCTAACTATAAAAATAAGTCTACTGGCATATTTTTGAACCCAAAGGGTTCGTACGTTGGGCATCTGGCAAAAATGACCAAAGGGCACAATTAATTGGGGTCGAGAAAATCAGAGACAATTCCCAGTGTGAACTCTGTCCTCATCATAGAAAAACATCTTCAGAGTGCAGATCGTCTGCCATTAATAATTTAAACTTTGATACACCTAAGCTTATAATTTTTCCAACATGTTTAAATACTGAATTAAATCACAACAATACAGCTAAATCTTATCATAGTGAATAATAATTAAATGTAATGTACACCATAATAAAATATATACACTGAAATATTCATACAAATTTCTAGGTTGGTCCAGCTCCTTCTGCTCTCTTTTTCTTTCCTTTTAGAAAATGTGCAGGAAATACTTGAACCACAGAACAAAATCAATATTCACAGACTATCACAGTTGACACTATTAGAAATATGGATTTTAACATTTAAATTAACCCGCAAGAAACAATATATCATATAAAAGTAAGTGCAAAATAAACTTAAGGGCAACAATTTTACTCACAGATTACGAAGGGAAGATGATTTCATTTAAAGAGACATGGACTGAAAGGACCACTAGGTGGCAGTATTTGACTATGTCTCAAAAGTCATAGTGATTATATATGTATAGTCCAAATCTCAAGAATTACAGGACAAATCTGTAAAATTGGATCGATCTGAGCATTATTTGTTGTTGTGTTCTGTTCATATAGGGATGTTGTTTGTTAATGTTTGTCGAGGCAGACATTGCTGTGTTGCAATTTACCACCTCACCGCCTTCCATCATAGCACAACCGCAGACAGCAAATTGCAGAGTACTGCATGCAACGTGTAAAACAAGTCTACAAACCATGGAGCGAGCATTTGGTGCGAGAGATCAAAACAGAAAGGACAAGTTGGTGATACAGACAGCCGATACCCCAAAAACACTGTACGCCACATATAATCTAAGATGGACGAGTCGGTAGTGTGATGGTCTGCAGGCAAGTTCAGAACTTACACAGCAATCAGGGAAACAGTCATTTCAGTAAAGTAAAGAACACAACTACCTTTTTTCTGGGTCTACGGAGAGTGATTGGGGAGTTTACAATTTAAAGTAAAAAAAGTGTCTCAAAGAAAGAAAGGAGAGAAAAAGAGAGTTATCAGAGCACAGTCTGGCAAGATGGTGGACGCGGCAGAAGATGTATTAGCTGGGTATCATTTTGAGAGTCTCTGTCTCCCTGTGTCTGTCATGCAGAGCCACAGAGGGGGGACGTGATGGAGGCAGGGACGGGGGTGTGGGACTGCTGGGCATCAGGCTCTTCAGGGAATGTGGGGACACTTTCGGGGGGAGAGAGGAGATGGGTGGCACCACGCTCCCTTTCTTTCCATCCAACACTATCTGTGATCGGTTCGCCAGCCTGGATTCCTTCCCGATGCTGAACTCATGGTCGTTTTCGTTGTCTGAGCTGCAGTCGCTCAGATCTGTGATCTCCAGGTCTGAGTCTGACTCCGGGTCCTGCTTCAGCCCTCCTTTCCTCTCCGAGGGGCTCTGCCGGCCTGTCCCTGTCCTGGCTCCAAGGCCGATCGCTCCCAGCCCCAGACTCAGCCCCGTGGCTGGAGGATTGGCCTCCACTCTTTCCCTTTCCCCCAATGACGCCCCGTTGCCAACGTCCGTCCGACCCAACAGGCTCCCGGGGTAAGGCGGCAGGACGAGTCTGACCGGCTGACCACCCGCTGTGCCGTTTGTCCCTCCGGTTTGCCCCGCTGCTCCCCTCTCACCCGCACCTGCCTCCGCTGGGGGAAGCAGGGAGGAGAAGGGGTGAGGCAGCTGGGAAAGGCTGCTCTGCAAAGGGTTGGGGTAAAACTGGGAGGGGTAGAGGGAGCCAGGGGGCAGTTTGGGGCAGTTATTGAGGGAGAAGGCCCCTGGGAGGTAGGGGTTGAAGCCCCAGGGGTAGTCGAAGGGTGGGTTGCGAGGGTACGGGCCCAGCAGTGATGGGGGTTTGGTGTAGCACGGTGCACCTAGGACAGAGAAAATCCAGAGATGGAGGTTAGCTCTCAGAAGGGCCAAAGGTTTCTTGACATACAACATCCAAGAATGTTCACTAATTATGCTCATCGGTATTAGCAATTCTAATCAGAAGCCACAGGGGCCAATTCTGGCATGGCTGCTTTCACAAAAAAAAAAAAACTGATGGTTCATTTATGCATGCCAGTACTGAGATGTACACCCACTTCACACTGCTGACAACTAGATGTGAACACAAAGATTCTGCACTGCAGTGAAAAATAAACGTCTAATAAAGCAGAGTTTAAATCTCCCAAACACTGTATTATGCAATTTTATATGTTAAAAAAAGGAGACGGGCGGCCACAGATCACCACAGTGGTGACAGTCACCGTGTTGCAAAATGTAGCTGAGAAATACAGAACGCATCAGCAGACCGGTCCGTGCACTTCCAGAGGTTGAGTAACTGACGGATTCGTCCCCCACAATGATTTTGACACGTCACCGGATCATTTTAGATTGAGCAAAAAAAACACAAGCTGTCGCAAATTAAATATAGCACCGCATCACTTGATAACAGAACATGGGGGTAAATTTGAGGTGGTGCTGGAATTCAGTTTTAATGAACAAACAAAAGCATTGCCTCTCCACATTCTGTACCTCCTTCCAACTGACAACCAACTTAAGGATTCTCTCTCTCTCTCTCTCTCTCTGCTGCACCCTCCTCCTCTCTCAGTCTTCCTCACTCTCTCTTTCACTCTGTTATTTACTATGCAGGGCTAATTTGACAGTGGTGAAGTCTCTGCGTGCTGGGCCAGGAGTAGCTGGCAGACACATGAATATTGAATCAGTCAGGCAGGCCTCACTTGCTTATGAAAACACAGTAATGGGCGCCCACAGGCCACAAACTGAAGCCTGCACCCTCAATTAGGGCCTTCCTGCCTGGGAAGGGATTAGGACAGCAGGGACACATGGGAGGGAGAGGAGGGTGAGAAGGGAAAAGGGGGGGAATAGGACCTGAGGACAAACAGAGTGGGGAAGGATGGGGGGGGAGTGCATGCGAGTGTGTGCGAGTACATCTGTTTACACACTGCCGCGCTAGCTCTGCACATTCATACACATTCTGATGCACATATAGAGTGTGTCGAAGTACAAAGGCAGATCGCATTAACGCACGTATACTGACAATTAGGCAAACATACACAAATCAACGCTGCGTTCATCAACGCCCATATGCAGCGAGAGAGGAGGACAAATGAGGAGAATCATCCTGGAAAAGTGGATGATATCTCCAGCTTTTAACTCGTTTTCTTACCACCGCTGAAATGCATAATTCACAAGCTAACCTGGCCTCTCTCACCCGAAGCACAACCTCACCGCGGGCTGCGATGGGACGGCCATCTCTCTTATTTCCTTTAACAATAAATGTTCATGCCTCCCCATATCCTCAATCCTCTCCTCTTTCCCTCTACCTTCTCCTCCTCCCTTTGTTTCAGAATGTCTGTTTGCTGCCTCTGCCCGCCTCATGCTCCCTCGGTACAAGCCGTCTGTCTTCTCGTGAAAAAGTCTCTGGGATACAGAAAGATTCCTATTTTTGCTCTGGCACTTTTGACTAACTTTTCTCGGCTCACCTGTACTGAGGAAGGGGAATGCATCCAGTCTCAGCTTGTCTCCTTCGGGCCCTGGTGCCGCGGCCCCTCGATCAAACAGGGACGTTCCCCTGCCAGAGTCTGGCAAACGAGGAAACAGAGACTGTATGGCCTGAGACAAAGAGAGTGGGAAAATAATTGAATTAGTGTGTGTACTTCCCAAAAAGAGCGCACGTATTGCTACACATCCACCCTGGTGGCAGGGCCGCTGCTGTCAACGTACGACTTTACACTGCACAATGCAGCAGCGCCCGGCAGAGTGTGATGCAAACAGTGACAGAGTCTCAGCAAGGACAGGATAAAAAGGGGTGTCATGGGACTCGGGGTTAAAAGGGAGGTAGGAGGACACAGAGGCTCAGAGACTCAAAGGCAGGAAGAGTACAGAGTCAAATGGAGACCAGCGATTAAGATTGTGGGCACAAAGGATAAATGACGGGGAGAGAGGGATTGTGGGCCTTCGTCCTGCATGAAGGGACACAGGACGAATAGGACTGAGATCTGAGAGAATGACATCCATTCAGGATGTAGGGCAGCTGTGTGTGTGTGTGTGTGTGTGTGTGTGTGTGTGTGTGTGTGTGTGTGTGTGTGTGTGTGTGTGTGTGTGTGTGTGTGTGCGTGCATGCATTTTTTTTCTGTGTAAAATACGTGAAGGAGTAGGAGGCAAGGTAAAATAAATTGAACACTTGAATCTCAGGAATCAAGGGGACAAAGGGGGGATTTTTTCCCCCCCGAGCAGGACTTTGGATCAATAGTATCTGTCACCCCGCAGCCCCAAGTTTGAAAGGCGAGACTGTACTCCCAAGCTGCAAGATCTGCGTTGCTTAACAAACCGCATTAATGACCCACCATTGATCTGATCTGACGCGACCCCTTTGCTTTCCATTTCTTTCATTTTCAATCGATGACAGATGGATACGCCATCGGAGACGGATGAGAGAAGGAGGGGATAACGTCTTCTTTTGTTTTAAGGACAAGTTAAAACCGTCCTCCTCCACTGTCTCCTTCAAAGACCGTGTCTCCTTATCCCATCTTAAGAGTAGCGCAGACAAATGATGGATGAATCTCTCGTACTGTACTTTCAAGTTACGTATACTTTCTAGGACATTAGTTGTTTCAAATATAATTATCTGCACACTGGCACTCACTTCAAAGTAAAAAGAAAAGACTTGTGTATAGTTATGTGTCTTAATGTAGTGTAGACTAACAAATAAAAAATAGTTCAGTTTTATTTTCTCTAAATATCAAATCACTTTAAAAGACACACAAGTAAAGTCATAATTTTTTTTAACAAAAACTGTGTTCTGATAGCATTTACCTCTATAAAAATGTTTTAATCTCTCTGGGCAAGTAATACGTATTCTATTAGGATCACCATTAGAGACAATGAGTAAAAGACACGATAATTACCACTTGTTCTCTTGTAAAAAGTGAACGCACAGCGGGGGCCTGAGAAATACAACAGCGAAATCACTCGAGTGAAATGGATTTCAGTTACCTGAATCAAATTACTATGAATAAAAAATGAAGGAGTTGAGCACTATGTCTTGCTATTTCTCCCTCTTTTTTCTTTGTTCCAGTTTTCTCTGTTTTTTAGTTCTCTGTGCATTTTAATGCAATTTGTATTACCGGCTATTGGAAACACACAGAATCAAGGCGTTAAATCAAATATGGTTATGATTTAGATTTCTGTCTGTATGTGGCTATTTTTTCAAATGTGTCACACTGTGAATTTATGTTCATTGTTTCTATGATTTACACTTCATTTATCTTACAAAATACATTCCTCTACCAATCCCACCCTCTTCCAGTCCCTTCATCCTACCCTGCGTACCTCTGGGCTGCAGTCTGGAGCGGTGGAGCTCCCGTTGAAGTGGTTCTGGGCCAGAAAGAAGGGAGAGTTGGCCATGTCCAGGATGGGGTAGTTCACCAACACAACCTTACTGAAGTTAAACTTGTAGGTGAAACGCTTTCCTTTGGTTTTGTGCAAAATGCGCTTGTTGTAGTAATACCTGCAAAGGAGGAGGAGAGGATATCGAAGGAGGGATGGAGTGGGGGGATAAAGGAAAAAGGAAGAGGAAAAGGAAAAGAGGAGGGAAGGATTAATATAATGCTCGCATCAAGGTTTTGTGTCTCATCGCTAACAGAAACGAATAAGTAAACAACTTCAGCGCTGTAGGACAAGGGCTATGCTGATTTCCCACTGTTTTTATTCATCTCCTCCTTACTCAAATCAATTCATGTCTGCCTGAATTGATTCAATACAATATGGTTCTTTAAAGGGAAATTTTATTCAGCTGTTACCAGACAAAAAGCCAAAAACCAGAATCCCTTTGAGCCTCAGAGGCTCTTAACATACAGTCAACATTAAAACAGAAACAACAAAGGAAAATACTTATTTCAAGATTATATCAATTTAAAAAATGATATGGGTGTTAGATTATGGTATAATATGATATAGATTATGGCATTAAAATAAATGAAAAGATCATATCATGATCCTGAAAAATACTGGTGTCTCAGAATGAGAAACCCAGCTCATTTCTACATCGTAAAAAATATACATTTTATTCAAGAAGTTTTCACTGTTGAAGTGAAAATAATTTACCAAATTTGAGGGTAAATATGGTATTTATTGAATGCATCAGAAGCAGTTTGATCTCTGAAACATAATATCCAACCCGGGTTACGTGTAAATGTAAATGACACTGAGAAGCTGCCACAAACAGAAAAGCACATTTACAAAGACAACGAGAGAAGTCTCCACGGTAACGACCTCAGGTGTCTCCCGCTGGGCATGTAGAGCCGTCGTCATGCCTGTTTCCTGTGCCACCCACTTAGGTGTCACGACGTACAGTCTGCCAGGATGCAAGGTTGATCAACAGTAAAGGCAAAACATGGAGCCATCTGGCTCAGGCAAAGGAGCTGAGTGCTCAGGTGGAAGAGCACAGGGTGGGATGGAGGGGGGTGCCGCAAATTGAAAAACCTACGGATGTCTCATCGCAAGCTAGAACTTTAAATCTCGGACACTCTTTCTTTGATCGCTTACATTACTTTGCTTTGAAGTGACCACGGTGAGTGCACCAAATACAGAATGCATTAGACCACCTCAGCATTAAATACGTGCGATCAACGCCTCATTATGCAGACGCACGATACCAACAAACACAGCAGCATGTAAGTATCAGCATGTATCCACAGTGGCTGCGCCCAGTGCAATGATGTGTACGGGTTTTGCTTTGCGTGGCAATTGTGCCGTGGCCCTTAATTGAGCAATTAAGTGAGGCTAATTAAGAAGGCTAATTGTGGCCCCAGCCAATTCATAACAATTAGACTCTGACGACAGCCCCCATTAACAAGAGGCCAAAGGAAAGCAGAGGGAGGGGGTGGGGTGGGGAACAAGTCGGGGTAGTGTGTATTTGCATAAGAAAACTGTGCGGTTGGGGGTGTAAAATGCTGAAGGTATGGAGTGCGAACGGTATTATTTTAATCACCTTCGGCAAGTTCGGTGCCGAGCTGTTTCGCCGTTCTCTACTCTAAAGAAGAAGTCCAAGCAATTTCAGACTGGGGCTTAATTTTAAAATCCCTATTGAATTTTTTATTTGGCAGCTCAATGGTGAACTTTCCATTAGGATGTCCACAGATAAGGAGAAATTGAGGGTATTGACGTTCCCCAAGAAAAGTCCCACCTTTATCTTTCCATTAAACCAACATGAAAAAGACCGACGTAAGTGGGGATTCAGCCAAACAAGAGTAAACAATTTATGTAAACCGTGGTGTGATAAACATCTTGATTCATCCGATACCAACAGTGTTATTGCTTGACATTCAGCACACCGTGTACAAACACATACCTCAGTGCCCTGCTCAGCTTGTCATAGTTCATGTGAGGTTTGCATTTCCTTAACCCCCACAGCCGAGCCACCTCGTCTGGATCCTTGATCACAAACTCTCCATAGTCCCCCTGCCATGCAATCACGCCCTGATACTCCTCCTTCTGCAACAGCTCCAGGATGAAGTGCCACAGCTGGATCTGTCTGGACCCGGGGCTCGACTCGGGCTTGTAGGCCCAGTCTGGGAAGGCGATCCCTGGACAGAGGGAGCAGGAAAGAAGGGAGGTTGAGGTTCGGGCCTGTCATTTGTCCCGCCGCTTGCCGGGGGGGATCGCTGTCCGAATGACTGATGAGTGATGGTGGTGAGGGATGATGTGTTTAATATCACAGCACGTGCCTTGAGCAATGTTAGTCTGCGCTAATGCCCTCTAGCCTCAACAGATTGGTCAGTGGGATGATGACAGCTCGCTGGGAGAGATCTGATTGATGCTGCTCTGGCCGACTGTATGCACATCATAGATGGAGTTAAGCAGCTTTTTGACTCATCCCAAAGAGAATCTGGCACTAACTGTGTAGCCTTGTAAAAACATTAGATATACAACCAATTACTACCAGAGACTGAATTTGTTTACCAATGTGTATGGTTATTTTATTTCTTTTGAAAGTTTGAGATGCATTTTAATATATATCAATTTGATTTTCATGATGATGTTTGTATGTTTTATCTTAACAGAATTTTCTTGTTTTGGCTATCTGGTTACGCTCAATTCACACACGTGACCTGGGTCCAGATTTAGAGGCATGTTTGAAGATGTTTGCACATGCGCGAGCAGTTTTATTTTCACAAAATACATGACTTTAGGTAAAAAAAGAAAAGAAATTATACCCCTTGCAAGAGCTTGATGGTGGGACTGACCTGGCGTCCAGAGCGCGGGCACCGGGGGCAGCAGCAGATCACTGACGCAGTTACAGTCCATACCTCCACAACACCTGGAACAAAACAAAGGGAAAATATATATATTTTAAAATATATATATATATATATATATATAAAACAAGAGAAACAACCCAGCAAGTTTATTTCAGTGATTTGAAGTTGAAGTTGAAGAGAGTAAACTTTTTTAGTTTTTTAGATGGAGGTATTGCGTAAGGATCTAAGGGCGCAATAGGAGTTTAAAAACATACCTTAAATCGATGTGAAATATGGCAAGGTTATGTTTCATATGTCTTTGATAGCGATAAGATGTTTGATGGATGTGATCTTGTGTGGCCACCTGAGGCTGTGTCTGATGCAACATGGCGGACATCCCTATAGTGCAGTTATGAACAGGAGGAATTAAATATACTTTTGAAAACCAAGTTAAATTTGAACCATATTATACGTAGAAAAATGGGACATTTTGATGTGTAATATAGCTTAGTCTGGTTTTTAAAGTAAAAAAATACATATGAAGTTAAAGATCTTGTTGTATATTTCAAGCGACAGTGATGTTGGAGTGATGATGAAGGAATCTCCGCGGACACTGTTCTTGCTGGTATAATGAAGTTTATTACAAACAAGCAACATATGTCAAGACGGGCGGCATTACAGAGCAAAATATACTACAATCTCTATGTGCACTATGATAAGGTGCACTACCTTTAGCAACAGGGACCGGTTGGTTTAATATTCTACACCAGGAGAGGCATAGTTTGTGATGTGATTTAGGCATTTATATTAATGAGAAATGCCTCTCAGTATAACGCAATACAATTCAACAACGCCACAAACTGTAGCCGCCTCAATGATCAGAAAGTTGGATTTCATGTCTGTTGCATTTGACTGCATTAGTTTGACCTCGCTGCACGTAATAAACTGGCAACGCAGTATCTGAAGTACTAGAAACAGCAAAGTAAAAGGACCAACGCCACAACTAAGCAACACACCTGTGAAGGCATGAAAGCCTTAAACTAACTGTTGGTTTGATCAATCCATCGCATTGCGTCACGCTGCTTTTTCATATGCGAGCAGATGATCTGAACACATCGCAAAGAATAACGCGTGAATTAAATGACAGCGAGTGAGATAATGTCTCCGAAAGAAATGCATGTAGACGTCTGCTGACAGGAGGAGGTAAGTACGGTTTCCATGACGAGCGAGGGGACGGTGAGATGTGATCTAGTTTGGATATCACAGTTTCATCAGGGTTGTTTTACAAAACTCCGATGGAAGAGATGCCCTGCTGCTACACTGGTATCTTTAATGCTGCCCTCTCTATCTCTCCCTTCACTCTCTGCCTCTATTTAATTATGCTCTGTGAATTTTGGATTTTCCCTCCAGCATTGAAATGGAACGTGAATTATTAAGGTGTGTTTGTATAAATTATTATTACTAACTCCAGGCATTTCTCTCTCTCTGACCGACTCTCTCTAACCCGCCATCTCTCGCTCGCTCTCACCCTGCTTCTAGCCTTTGGATTGTGGCCCCTCTCCCTCTCTCCTCCCTCTCTTCATCTTTCTTGTTTTCAAGCCGCTCCTTCTGTCTTCAAATATAGAGTTGGCATTCATCCTATCTCACTCACATATTTTTTTTTTTTTTTCTCACATCATTCATGTTATTTTTCATCTTTTTCTATCGGCCTTGTGTCTCTGCCTGCACTCACTTTCCCGTAATGAGTCAAAGTTATCACCAGGGTTCAAATAACAGCTATGTCTTCACAAAAAGCTCCTCATTTTCACGTGGGATTTTTCCACAAAACTACACTACACAAAGCCCGTTAGATCACTTTGAATTCCGTGTTCCAGGATATCACAACACACATTGGCCTCCATTGCACAATTAGAAACGTCTCCCTCTCAAAACGCATGCCCTTCCATTAAAACTTGATACAACCCGTGTGTCGGCCTCAGCGGAGATTGGTGTGAGTCTTTAAAAAATAAGATATTCTTTGTGTTTGAGGTAGTAATCTATAAGTTTCCTCTTCCCTGTAGGCTACAGGTCATCAATACTGCATCATCTGTTTCATTTGCCATGTTCTCATGGTCCACGGCATGTATAAGCTTGTCTCCTCCGAGGATAATATATATGTGTGCTCCTGTCTGTCAGGGTCTCTCCAGCTACCTCTCATACAACCTACACACCGCCTACATCTATATTCATCCTCCCTTTTCCCATCCGACAGCGTAACTATGCAGGTGAATCCTCCTTTCCTCTTTCCCACCTCCTTTCTATTCACACACACCTATCCACAGTCTGCTCCCCCGCCCCCCCCATCTCCTTTTCTCTCCCTCTCTCCTGCTCTGTGTGTTTTGCTTCGGCACAGTAATTTTCCGTTTGATTTCGGAGGTAATGCATTTTTTACAAATCAAAGAGGAAGCCAGGCAGCCCCCCCCCCCCCTCCCCATCCTCCTCCTCCTCCTCCTCCTCCTACCTCCCTTCCCTCCCTCCTCCCCTCCCTACCCAGTCTCCTTCGTTCTCGCCCCCCTCGGCCCCCCAGGCCAGAGAGGAGATAAAGGAGCCCCCATCATTTCCTTGTTAGTTTTGATTTGGGCAGCGCAGGGCTTTCAAGTTCCCCCCATCACCCCCAGAAACATTATAACTAGCAGCCCAGGGAATACTGTTCCTCATACGCACACACTCTTACACACACACACATGCACAGACTGTCAGATACAGATGCTCACAGATTGTAATGGATTGTACAAGCACAGTAAACACACAGTCTCGAGCAGATATGCCACAAATATACAGGTATTCAGGTAGCCGACACACGCACGCGCACGCACACACACACACACACACACACACACACACACACACACACACACACACTTACACAGCACACAAAATAAGACATGGAGCCCATAGATATTGACTGAATCAATATAGACACACTAACACACATCTCACCGAGCTGAAAGAGAGAATGCACTTTGTTTACTAAAGATGGTTCTGATAAGAGCACACAGATGTGCACAGACAAACTCACACATGCAACACGGAGCGACTGTGAACACAACAGCCCAAACAAAGGACCTCTCTCCCACAAAAGGCCACCTATAAAAACCCAGTCTGGATGATGGATCACACAGTTACCGGTGACAATAGTAAATACTTACAATAGGTGGACAACAGCACCTTCACCACTCAAATGAAACCTCAGTTTTGCTCCTCCACATGTTGTGGTGGAGTGTAGGCCCACACTGTTTTTTAGCAAACACACATTCCCGCTGAGTCCGAGGCTTTTGATAATTCACTCAGTTGAAAGAGTCGGCAGGTTTTAGGGACAGTTTTTCCCCCGTGTCTTTAGCGCGCTACGGAGATGCAAGGACTCAAGGCTGAAAGGTTATTGTGCTTTTGCTTGACTTTCAAAACAACCACACCCAAAGTCTCAGAAAGGCTAAATCAGTGCGCATCAGATGATGATAAAAGAAATCATCTTTAAACCTACAAAATGTGTTTGGGCCTTGTGGGAACAATGGAAACAAACTGTAAACACTCCATAAAATATTACCACTATCAGGTTGATAAAGTGAACTTGTCAGCTCAGAGTTGCTCACAGACACAGAGAAACATCAGCAATCATTTGGAGTCATGTTTCTGGCCACTTTGTTCAATGTAAGTCTGATATTCACTCCCTTTAAGCTCTGTTTTGTCTGGAGCAAAGTATATGACTATTTAACTTCAAAATGTTCCACTCTCTTCACGGTCTAGCTGACATGTCTGTGGCTTGCAGCGGGGCAGGTAGTGTAAAGGGGGTATTTAAAGCTTCATCACACATGAGGGGAACTGAGAGTCGGGTGATAACTCTCTCTTCATGACCCCTTTCACATTTCATAGTCATTTCATCCTTTCTTAATATAAATATATCGATTATAGCAGCTTTAAACTCACATTTTATTCTTTTTTCTTGATTTTATAACTTTAGTGGTTTGCACGCTTTGTTTTTTCTATGCCTTATTTCTTTTCTTTCGCTTGTAAATAACTTTGCATTTTCTTTTTTGCATGCATGTTTTATTGGAGTTTTTAATGTCATATAAAGTCACCTGATTTTTCTGGTTGGAATAAACCACCTGAGATAACATAAAATGAAGAAGTATGCTCGTAATTAGGAAAAGGTCAGGTTTAGGAGTCCACTAAAAACAAGTGGAAAGTCATATGAAATTAAGGGAATTACTTTTAGTTACAAACTTGATGCAACATTAGGCTCAGTCTTTTTCTGCTGGCAACTTAATACCGTCCAAGAAAAGATGGATCAAAACAAAATTAGAAGTGTATTTCCAAAGTGTCATAAAAATGTAGTTTGGAAGAGATCTGTATTTGGAACATCACATCGTCTTCCCAAACAGGACTGACGGATACACACTGATACAAGTTTGCAACGGGGCTGCTAATCTATAGGACTAGGCCCGTCAGCAGAACTGAGCCGAGGTTAGTAGGCCACTGACGGGATTGAAAAGGAAACAGTGTGCGGAATCTACTGTAGTACCAACTATGTTTTGAAATTCTGCAGAGTGACTTGGGTAGAGGGAGGAAGGGGGGGCAGCCTGACATTCAGGCAACATTATATCTCCAGTGCTGTCTAAAGAAGGAAAGAGTGATGGGTCACGATATAAAAAGATAGAAAAATATGAGAGGCATGAAGAGTCTGGCCTCTCCCGCTTTCTTTTTCCACTAGATGAAACGGGCTCTGTACATCTGTCTCATCTTCCTTTTTTTGGTTGCCCCTGAAAAAGGCCCAACTGAACCCCCTCTCTCTCTCTCTCTCTCCCTCTCTCTCTCTCTCTCTCTCTCTCTCTCTCTCCCTTTCTCTATACTTGCCTCTCTCCCGCTATCTCTGTCTCTCCCTCTCTCTCTGTTCCTCTCCCTGGTTAGCTCTGACACACTGGTCAGCCTCAGGGTGGAAGAACAGAGGGACTCTGCTATGGGTTTGTTAGAGGAGCTGGAAAGAAGGAGAGAGGAGAAACGAGGAGGGGAGAGAGAGTGGAGAGAAGGAGGAGGAGGAGATGAGGGGGAGGGTTGGCCAGAAAGAGGGAAAACAGAACCTGTCCATCCAAAGACAACAGTGGCCTATAATTCTTCTGATTTAGCTGAATTAGTCTAATTTATAGAATAACATTTCTGATTTGGTCATAGATAAAGAATAATGGATGGTTCATGTCTGTTTTGTCATTCTTTTAAAACAATATTTTATACCTCAAAACATACGACACAATACAGAAAGTAATATACTGGTGAAGAAAAAATAATCCATCCTGCATAATCCAACACTGAATTTCAACTCTTTTTTTGCACAAATGAAGAAGAATAGTTCTCCCATAAGTAATAAGACATGTTTGTATGAAAATCTTTAGGCTGTACGTGTAACCAAAATATATTGTTTTTAACTTTAAGGTCACCCAAAACTTAACCAATTAGTTGTCCTTGTGGTTCAAACTATGGAATGGGAATACATTGGATTAAATATAAGACAATAAATGTGCACTGTATGTATTTATGTTATGTGTCTTTCTTTTAACATCCTGGGACCATGTTAGAAATAAGTGTTCTCACTTTTGTTATCCCTTGAATTAGTCTGTTTTGTAGCTCCATAAATAAATCAAATAGCTAAAATAAATACAGTGATAGCTGAAAACACAATAAAACTATTTTGTACAGTGTTATAGACTCAAAGAGCTGCATCCACCAACACTATATTCGCCATATTACAACTTTTGTTGCAGCTAAATTTCCACGTTTGCGCCTTTGTACCTTGAGCTCTGTTTACCCTAAACACACTATATCACACTGTCAAATGACACAGTGAGAATTCAGTAGAACACTGTAACACTGTAGTAGGAACAGGCAGTACTGTCTGTGTATTTAACCAATATGTGTAGTATAGCTAGGAGTGCTGAGGCTCTGTGACTAATCAGCCCACACTGCAGCAGCAAAGCTAAATCTGAGTCCTTCAGAGCGAGACACAGAACCTCCAAACCAAAATATAAATTAAACTTGAAACACATATGTACCAGCAGGTACAATGAGGCCAATGTGAGGTTTAAAAATCGCTAATGAGTCAGAAAATATGTTTTGAAAAAAATCCAGCCATATGACAACTTAGAATTATCCACAATTGAAATCGCTGAAATTATTTCTTTTGCACTACGAACTAAACTGGTGCAAACCTCAGTTTTGAGGCTTAAAGAATACGGCTGGCTTTATAATAGGCTATATTTTTCTACTTGACAACAAATCCTATGGAATAGACTGACCATGCTTTAGTCTGTCTTTCAATACCTTCCCGACTTCCCTACTCTGTTTCCCAACTGAAGGTGTCAACCTATAAAAATATTTCACAAATACACCATCTCATTTTCATTCTAGATATTTCTTAAAAACATCTGAGCACTTTTCTCTTCTGCAAATGTTATCCAAACTGGAGCAACTTGTGCATTTGGGGACTATTTCCGGCTGCGGATTGATAGACATTTGGTGCCCCAGAGTGTTTATTGCACCAGGAAGGATTCGAAATAAACTCCAGAAGCCACGTTCATTATAATGAAGGAACATGTCTCTTGTTGCAGCATAGCTCATTTATGTGTTGTTCATATTTTTTGCACAACAATGGAGGTTTATGGCACATAGGAGGCACACAGACTTGTGAATATGATCAATTCATTGTTGCATTTGTTGGCAATAGAATCTTCTTTCTTTTTCTTTTTTTTTTTACTATAGCCTTATCCTGTAATGGCCACTTTCATTCATGTAGGCCAAGAGAAGTTTTAGAGCTTTAAAGATTCCTTCAGTCAGGTGAAGTTGAGACTGCTCAGGTCATAAATAGGCTACTGTAGCGTGTGATAAATAAGGAAACATGTTTTTAAGGCTCTCATGAAAGGTGGAGAACTCCAACAAGTTTTAAGAGGTGAGTGGAGATGAGGATGTGAGCGCATGAAACGGTATTAGTGTGGTAAGGAACGCCGGCCTTAAGAAAATAAGGAAAAAAGGGGGGGAAAGGATGAAGAAAAAAGTATCAATCGATAGGGTTAAATTATTCATCGTCATTAATTATCGATCGCACTCCGCTGCCGGCTCGTCCGCCTCGCGCCAGAGTTGAAAGGAGGGAAAGCGCGCTTTATTAAAACCGGCTCGAGCCTCATTGTTTCATGTCCCGCGGCAAAGAAAAAGCTCGAGTTTGGCTCTACCCGCGCCAGTAGAAAAACACACACACACACACACACATGCACGCGCGCGCGCACACGCACACACACACACACACACACACACACACACACACACACACACACACACACTGCTCCACCTCCCTCGTTTACGTTTTCCTTCTCTCTCTCTTTTCTCTCTCTCTCCCTCTCTCTCTCTCTCTCTCTCCCTCTCTCTCTCCGGACGCGCGGGAGGAGCTTTGGGGAGCCTCGCGCGGTGTTCACGGGGCGGCTGTGTCTCGTGTGGATCGATGAGGGATCAATGGCTCGCGCTGACTAATAGCCAGAGAGCGCCTTTGATCTCGCGGCTGAGAGATCAAAACCTGCGCGAGAGAGAAGAGAAATAGGAAAAGAAACTGCGCCGGCGAGCTGACCTTCACACACGTACAAACTCACGCATGCAAGCACACATACACATTGACGCAAAACCGACTACGCACGTGCGCAGCTTTTAGGAATTTGACTACAGGATATCCTACCAGCAAACACGCGATGAGAGATGCATTACCAACGAAATTGCAGGCGAATATGCATTGGACACATTTAGAATAATAACTAACATATCTATAGGCTATATCAGAGCTCCTTCACACTTTTCCTCACGCAACGAATACGCACACAGACACACGCGTGGGCGGACACGCACGTGCGTGAGCCCGTACCACCTTGCTTCCTAGTCCAAGTTGTTGCTCTTGATTTTGACTTCCTCCGACAAGGTGATACAGTGAGAACAAGGAAACCATCTGTTGTTTGTAGCGAGCAGATGAGTGTCCTATGGGCTCAACTTCACGCCTATAGAGACCAAAGAGGTGTGTGTGCGTGTGTGTGAACGCGTGTATGTGTGCGCTTGCATGAGCGTGCATGCTTGTTTATGTGTGTGTGAGAGAGAGAGAGGAGTTGGTGGTTTCAATGTCTGGGAAAGGTTTGAAAAAAAATTGTCTTAAAATAGAGACAGGTTTGTCTATTATGTGAAGCAACTGTTATGGATAATGATTTTCAAAAAGGAAAATATAACTGTATGCAGGTCCCTTTAAGTAATACTGATGATAGTGATAAAGAGGTTTTAAGGTAATAATCTAATTTATATTGTATACACTGTTTGAATATTACGGCAACACTGTTGTTTCCTGTTTAACAACTCAAAAAACATAATATAATTATAATACCTTGATTGATTTAATTTAATTATAATTCCTTATTAACATAATTTGGAACTGATGATATATTTCAGAAGTCTGCGACAGGATATGACACATTCATCTCAAGAGACCCCCAGATGTAAAACAGTTAAATATGTGTCATTATTTTTCTCGATCTGTGATTTTAAGTCTTGGATTTGTGTCATTGGAGTTGTATTAGTTTGTTCATAGGAGGTCTAACGATGACTTTGACTTATATACAGTCAATAGAAATGATTTAGGGTCACTCCTGTATATTTAGTCACCTTCATGTAAAAGCCTAGTTTGCTGCAATGGGAGGGGGGTTCAACACTTCTTTACATATTGGATTTTGAATAAGGTCAGAAGAGAAGAGAAAAAATACTAATAATATAATTATTCGTATGTACAGCAGCGGGGTCTATGAGCCCAAACAACAAGGAAAGCAGATTTCAACAAAGCACAATGGTTAATAGTTCCCTTATCAGTCACAAAGAACCACAACATAATCTCTTGCAAAACAGTGTCTTGTTTTCCACACTTTTACCAGAGGAAATGCACTTCTCTCTCCTCATCCTCATCGTGCCGTCTCTATCTCTCTCTTTATCCCCCCTTCACCCACCCTCCCCTCTCTGGTCAGTGAGTTACTCTCTCTATCGCTCTCACTTCCCGAATTAACCACTCAAGAAGTCACCACCGACTCAATCAATAGCTCATACATAAACCCTGCTATAATCGCTCCCCTAGCCTGTCTGTCTGCCCCCCTCCCTCCCCTCTCCTATCCTCACCCCTTACCCCCTTCTTTAGCTCCTAACTGACACACCTCTTCCTATCCTCCTGTGTCCCCCTGTTTGTCTTTTGTATGTCTTCCTCTTGTACTTGTCTGATTGTTTTAGACACTCTTTCCTCGTATATATATATAAAAACATCAAGCCTCTGTCATAAGTGCTCGCACCTCTGCTCATGTATGCTGTGTCACTTCTCAAAGAGCCTGACCTCATGCAATTTTGACCTAATAATAAGAGCATGGGACCAAAATATCCCTAACCTTAACCAATACCTACATTTTACATTTATTTTGCACTTATCGCACAAATACAGAAAAAAAACGTCACTTTTTGTACAGTATAGGATTTTGTGCTTTTGGAAATTCTAAGACTTCCTTTTATGTTTTGTTTACAGAAATAATTATAATATATGTGCATGTGACACCTTGTTTGGGATAGAACAATGAAAATGACCTATTTGTATGTCTGTTTAAACTTTAAACATCAATATTTGTCAAGACTGACACATTGTCTCAATGTGTGGCATTATGAAACACTTTAAAAGATGGAACTATGAACAGTAATTAAGAAAAGGAATCATAACAAATAATTAATAAACCTCAAGAGTGCAGTCTCTGCAGCCTGTTCTCATATTCACTGTATACCTACGAAGATGAATGCATTATATTTTGTTTATCCCACGTAATCAATAATCCACATAATTGTGAGCCAGAATCTGACTCGTTAACAACATGAAGTGCATGTTGTCTCCATTACTGTGGGGGCACAAAGACTTGCAAAGGCAAAATTTAAAGTGAGATTGAGTCCCTTTATATTGGGGCCACCTGCAGCATCCGGAATCACTACTTTGAAAACCAAATGCACAAAGAGACAAAAATGAAACATAATCACATCCCATCTTGACTTGTTGTGTGTCTTGTGCTGAATACTTAGTCTGAAATGTGACCTGATGCTACTTTGGGAGTATTTTGGACTCTTGTGTTTTCACTAACCCTACTATAGTCCTATAGGGACTTCATATTTGTGAAGTATCCCTCTAAAGTGTATTACAGGATCACAGTAATTCTTTTAAGTGCAAGGGCACTATCGGTCCATGTTACTGCGTCCAGCCAGAATGGGCCCAGTATTGCGTTATAGCAAAGACAAGGAGACATCAATATTGCATTATCTCATATTTAACTGTGAGACATAGATAGTTGTTTTGGGGGCCTTAAAGATATTGTATTACCAAAGGAGATACAGGCAGACATCAACACACACACACACACACACACAAACACAAGAGGAGAAAAAAAGGGAATAACACATAGAGAATTTTAAAATGATAAGGCCTCTACACACCCTCTGCTCGTTCCCCTTCTCTCTCTCTATCTCTCTCTCCTCTTCTCTGCCTCTCTCTCCTCTCTCCAAAGTCTTTGATTCGTCCGTACGGTTTGATCTGTGAGAGAGCGAGTTTTGTAAACACATTTTTCACGATCATATAGCCACGGGCAAGGGGAGCGTGAGGCGCGGAGGAAGAAGAAGAAGGAGAGGGAGAGAGACTGGGAGAGAGAGAGAGAGAGAGAGAGAGAGAGAGAGAGAGAGAGAGAGAGAGAGATACTGTGTGTGTGAGGGACGTTTAATGAGCGTGCAAGATGGAAAGACAGACTGACAGAAAATGCAAGGATGGAGCCTCAAATATGACTTACTGCTATACTGCACAGAGCAAAGAAGACACACAGACACTCACATACACACACATGCAAAACCACACGCACACACACACAGACTGATGGTTTTGGCACAAGTAAAGCATCACAGGGGTTGATGAAATGTGAAGCAACAAGGAGAAAAAAAGCAAGTTATTCAGTTTTCCTCATCATGCAGAGGGGGGTGACACTCCAACACTGCATTTCCCGATATGACATTTCCTGACTGATGCACCCAGAGTCTCTCTCTCTCTCTCTCTCTCTCTCTCTCGCTCTCTCACTCACTCACTCTCTCTCTCTCTCTCTCTCTCACTCACTCTCACTCTCTCTCTCTCTCACTCTCTCCCTCTCTCACTCTCTCACACTCTCTGACACACACACACACACACACACACACACACACACACACACACACACACACACACACACACACTGGAGGGAGAGAAAGTGATGCATCTCGTTTGGGATGATGAACAGAGAAAACAGAGAGAAACAGCGTCTGAAAACAGATTATGGGTCGAGCCAATAAAACCAGAGCACAGACGGTAAACACACCGTGGTGTAAAGCTGAACTAATAACAGCGCGAGGCTCTCATTCCTTACATTTCTTTTTTTTTTTCACTTGGTTGGAACACTTTCTTTTTGTCACCTGGCAGCTGCTAATCCGGTTAGGTTCGATTGGCTCCGGTAATGGCGCTAACCCGTCGCTTATACCGACTCGTCTCCACGGGACACGGCGGAGAGGAGGCGACTCCAGCTCGGTGCGCAACAGAGAGGCATACCGGCGACGGTAATGGCCGAGGAAGAAAAATGGAGGACCCAGTCCACTCTTGTATAGCATATCTTATCCCCCCAAAACTTTCAAACTTCCCGTTATATTTGCAGGTATTTTAAGAGACACACAGTGGTCCGGAAATCACACACAAAACCCAAGAGGAAATGTGGATTTCATTCTTGGGGGGGAAAAACAACTTAAAAAAAACCATAACGTCTTTGCTTGATCTTATTGCACAGTTCTTAAAAAGAAAAAAAAAGGGATAAATTGGGTAAATTTGGACTAATGTTTGAATTACAAGTAGTGCGTTGTTGCATATGAAGGCATAAAGGATAACAATATGCATGCAATATTAGCCCACATTAATCATCATAATAATAATTGCAATATTAATAATCATAATAATTATAATCGTAATAACAATTATATTAATTTGCATATATGTCGAGCCACAGTCGAGCGCATGTTATAACTTTCTGGTGAATTGGCTCCTTTGACTTTTGGGCTGGGGTTAGATACAGGCCACCACATTTAAAGTGCTTTTCCACTTCGAGATTTGTTTGTTTTCCTAAAAGACGGGGAAACACTCCTCAACAATTCTGCAGAAATCCCTCGCGTCAGTCGTTAAAAAAAAAAAATGCTTTTCTTTTCATTTTTCCTTTCCTTCCATTCTCTCTCTCTCTCTCTCTTTCTCTCTCTTTTTCTCTCTCTCCCTCAATTTTTTTTAACGGACCCTGCTGCTTTTTAGAAAGAAGAATAGCTGCAAGCAATAAAGTCGGTTGTCAGAATATGTGTGTGGTGTGTGTGTGTGTGTGTGTGTGTGTGTGTGTGTGTGTGTGTGTGTGTGTGTGCATATATTGCAGTGCAGTGTAGCGTTTCCTCTTCCTCTCTCTTTCTTCTCTCAGTCTTTTCTGTCCGGGGAATTGTTCTCAACGTCCACAAACACATTGCAAATACCCGCCGGCCCAGCTGCATCGATTTCTAATTAGACGCCAGGATAATCGTTGGAGAGAGATGAAAAAAGGAGAGAGTGATAGCGAGACCGAGTAAATAAATATATAAACAAATTAGAGCCCAGATTAATTGAATGAATATGAGCATTAAAAAAAAAAAAGAAACAAAGGTGATCTTGGCGGATAACCTTTGAATGGACAAAACGGGAAATAAGGCTTGTATTTACACGGAGGAGGCGCGCGGGCCGGAACGATGCAGACGAAGGAGACTGTGATTGGGAAATTAGGGCCCTTTTTCTCTCTCAAACGTTTGTTCTGGAATACAAAACACATGATAGGTGCTTATTGATGTGTGTGGGTTTTTTCTTTTTTTTTTTTTTTTTTAAGTGTTCCCATTTTCCCATAAAAAGTTCCCATAAGTTGCCACTGCAACAGAGAACTCAATGGGCAATCCATGCCGGGAAACAAGGACCCTGTTCAAGAAACTCGCCCTGACAAAAAGGAGCAATATGATCATAAAAAAATAATTGCATAGTATGTGCATGTGTGTATAATACAAGCGAGGAATGTGACCCACTGGTAATTGTTGCGAGTGGTCTGCAGACGCACGACGACGCCTGCGCCTGAAACTGTGACAGCAATCAACCTTGAACTAAAGCCACAGCTGGATTATCCAACTTCTCTCCTGTTCAGTCAAATTTCCCCCCTCTCTCTCTCCCCCCTCCTTCTGCCTCCTGACAGAGTGTGACAGGGGGTTAGCTGGGGAGCTCAGGTAGCTCGTTTACTTTAATTAACGTTTCATCATCCTCGGAGCGGGACCGCGCACCTTATATAGTCTTTCATGCTGCTCCGTCTCTCATCCCTGTTCTCCATCCATTCATCATCAGCCCCTCCCCTCTCCCTCTCCCTCTCCATCTCCATCTCTTTCTCTCTCTTTCACTCTCTCTCTCTCTCTCTCTCTCCCTCCCTCATCCCCACCTTCGGGCTCAACTCTCATCTTTACTTCAACAACTCGCCATCTCGCTCCCTGCTCTCTGTCTCATGTCCACTCAGGCATATACAGGGTAATAATTCAAACACGTTCCTTCCTTACTTCCCTCGTCAACTTCTGCCTCTTCCTCCCCCCTCCTCCCCTTTAATAAAAAACAAAAAAAACTTTGTTCCTTCTTTCCTTTCCTTTCCTTTCCTTTCCCTTCCCTCTCCTCCTCCTCCTCCTCCTCCTCCTCTCCCCCTTTTAACCGCATAATTACAGGCTCATTATTTTTAGGATGCTACGGCACAAATAAACTCGACAGGATATGTTCAGACTATTAATGTGAAATATTCTAATCCTCATAGGCCGATAGGTTGTTTTGGGATGGACACCTAACGGCACTGACGGACGGAGGGAGGAGATGAGAGAGGAGGAGGGCTATCGAGCGGTATCGACTGCCTCTGATCATAATGGAAAATAAACCTCCAGTCGGTGATCATCATCAGGCAACCAACCGCGATAGATACAAATCAATCCGTTTTAGGTCTCTTTCAGGGGGCTTGAGAATCAATTAGTGACCTAATGTTTCTATGAGCTGAACATCGTGATATTATTATTATTTATGTTAAGTAAAGGCAACAAAATTAGGTCACTGCTTTTTAGACTGTGACTCACTTTTTCTGTTTGTCCTTGTGTGTAGGAAGAGAGATCCAGCAAAGGACAAGTGGGCTGCAGCAAGTGTAACGACACCGCACAGATGAAGGCGAGAGACTGCACTTTGCGCAGTTTTGTGCACAATAAACATTAAAATGAGGAGCTATAAACACCGTTGCCTTTAAAGTTCGACCAAGCACAAGTGTTTTGCTTGGTGCGCAAATAAATCCAGTTTCAGCGTTATTATTCATGACTAATATTAATACGTAATAAGCTACTAATTAGCCGACAGGTTATTCCATTTTAAAGTCTCAAGTGACTCGGACATCAGTTGATTAATACAACAAACAAACAAAAATAACCTCAATAACTTTCTCCGAGAACTGACTGAAAGGCTTAACGAGGGCAAGCGGAGTTATCGCGATGTTCAAGAAAAAAAGCGTTTTGGAGGTTGAGGGCTAAAGTGCAAAGATGGCGTGATTAAATAGTATCTTCAACTATTTAGAAATGAGCAAAGATGTATGTTTACAGTGAGGTTGTCTCTTATGGAATTTGGCTGAAGGCTCCGCTCATTGATCAATTTCACTGTGTCTTCTTGAAATAATTGGCCCTCACTCTCATTTGAACTTTGACACATTTTTCTTGAGTGTAATAGTCGTTTTTATTGCACAAAATTTCAATGTCATTTTTAATACAAATATGGGAGAATTACCCCCGAGGAAGTAAGCATTTAGTTTAGTTGTGTTTGTATTGATAATTACGAATATTACAATAATGCAATAATGATTTTAGGCTATAATACAACAGCAGTCATTCAAGGGATTCAACTGGTCCAAGTGATTCTATTGTAAAAATCCAAAGATAAAAAGTTGGAGGATAGTCAAATCATATAAAAGTATCTTATATTTTGCTAACTTCTTGTTTATGAAAAAAGGAACGATGAAAATGAATCAATAAAACCAGGATTAAAAACTTGAGACTATCACAAACCAATAGTACTGAATCCCCTCGGAGTCGGCTTAGAGCTGGAGTTTGATGAACCGGTGGAAATGTGCAGGTGTTATATGAAGCAAAAATAAAACGAGAGAAAAAAGTCAAGTAAATGCAGTTAGACTCATATGGTTCAGTGTGGTCTGGGCGGGACTCGAACGCGACCTGGGACTCAGCGTGGAGCATTGAGATAGTTTAAACAGTTTAAAACACTTACAGTGGTAACCGGATTTGTAGCCTTGTGGGGTTAAGACCGTGATGAAATCCTCCGTGCCCACTGGGACTACAGAGGGGAGCGCTCACATACAAATTGCCATTGATAAAGAGAGAATGGGAAGCCCCAACATCACAAACCTTAAACCCCCATCCCTCTCACACTGGTTCAGTCAAAAAAAAAAAAGAAAAAAAAGAAACTAGCGTACCGAGAGTGCAGTGCAGCTGACACCACCTGGGACCCTGGGGGGGGAGGTGAGATTGACATTATTGCATAAAAATGTTTCTGCTTTGTAATCGTTTTCAATTGATCCATTTATTTTTGACTAGGGATCACCCTACCACAATGTATGCAATCAATATGGTGTGACATGTGGGGAAATTCAGCTTTGTTGAACTGCAAACGTACCGAATGTTGACCTTTGAGAGTGCAGTGCAGCCAGCGACTGCGGAAGCTCAAAGGTGCCATCAATAATGGAGGACAAACTACAAGCCTGCGTCTCCCATTCTCCAGACATGCATTATGATTAATTGTTGTCATACAGCGGCCACACAGAAAGCATTTGCGCGACAAAATGCCTTCAAATGGAACAAACGATCACGGTGACATCAGGACAGTTAATTAGGACTCAATACAAACCACAGAGTAAGTATGAATGTTTAACCTCAATAACGTTTGAAATAAGAGGATACGGTCATTTTGATGTTCTTGATACAGGCCAGTTACCGTAGCGAGATTTAACAAAGGCACCGAAAGTAGACTGGACCTAAAATCACCAAGTGAGCCGGAGCGGTTGAACCGTAGACTTTACAAAGCAACCTGCTCAGTGCAAGAATCTTGCTCGTGTGCAGTAATGCAAATATCTCATAACAGCTAGCATAACCAGATATCTATGGTAGACCGACGAATCGGGCAGTATTCGCTTGTTGTTTGCAGATATTTGTTTATAAATAAACAAACAGAGACAGAAGAAGATGAAATAAGTACCTGCCTTTGGGGATCAATCTTATGGATCCAAACCTTCTGCATTCTTACCAAATCCTGAACCACAGCAACGTTGTACCTAAACTCACCGCCTCCAACTTGAACCTGCACTTAACAATTTCTCAGATTCTTACGGTTGAATCATTTAATCACTTTTAATCTCACGTCTAGTCACAAACTTTGGGTTTGATGGGTCCATCATGGCGCTTCTACATAACCCAGTGGGATCCATCATTTTACGTTAAGAGTGCAGAAGTTAATACTCTTGCAAGAGGCCCAACAAAGATCTCGAGAGTTAATGCTTGGATCTCTGGTTGTGGATTCATTCCACCACAGATTTACATTGGTTTTGTAGACTGATGAGAGAATAGAGAGAAACCTTGGCTAACACAATGGCCAGTGAAACCTTCTGTTACATCCCTTAATAGTGTCTATTATTACTTTCCCTTTAGTCCATCATTATTGCTGTCTCCATATGATCTAAAAATAAAATGTGGGGGCATCCGGGTGGCTTAAGGGTTTAAGATGCCGACCCTCAAAAATGCAATGTCCCTTTTGTTGAATGTTGTTAGGTTGTAATAAAATAAAAAGATTTTGAACTATAACAATGTCATCACTCCTCTCTCTTCCCTCTTGTCCTCTCTATTATAGCTGTCAAATAAAAGGCAGAAATGCCGGGAAAATAATAATTAAATGTGGCCTAAGAAGTAGACAGGTTGTTTAGTGAGAGGTTAAAAGAAAATAAACTACTGGAACATGAAAAAAAGTATAATTTCACAATCAAGACACAGCAACATCTGCGTTATACAAGCACAGATTCTTAATGAATGGATATTCCATATTTACTGTATACGATTTCTAATGTATTTTAATGCTGTCTTCTCTTCCCAATACACAGACCTCTTGGAAGTCATATGAACACACACACACACACACACACACACACACACACACACACACACACACACACACACACACACACAAATTCAATCTCTCCATCTTTCTATCTGCCTTTCCATCTCCCACTCTCTTTTATACACACACACAAACTCAGCGCCCGTCTGCCCCGGCCCCCGTCGGCCCCCGTCGGCCCTCTCGCCTGTGTGTGCGTGTCAAATCGAATCTCCACCTCAGTGCGTAGTACACCTGCTGTGCCGGCATATAATGCGCTGCATACAGTGAGTGCACGATGACGGATTACTGAATTAGACCAATAATGACAAGTGACACTTCTGTTACCGCTCCCTGAGCCACTGCAGAGACGGGGAGAGGTGTAAATACAGAACAGACGCAGCGACAGAGAGGAGGGAGAAAAAAAACAATAGATCAGAGACAAAGGAAGTCATGGCGATGGAATTGGGAATTTTCAGCTTGTTCTGTAAATAAGTTCTGTTTCATTCGAGTGAAACTTCGATGTCCTGTATCTTTTTTTCCTCTTTCCGTTTCCACGGTGACACTGAGTTGGCATGGACTCATGATGTTAGCTAAAACTAGATCCATATCACAAACACCGGTGTGGTTAAATACCTTATTCCACTGTTAACCTATTGTTTCTTTCTCTCTTAATACAAATTTCAAGCCATGGTCTCACCTGGACTTGAACTGGTCTTGAAAGTTACATGTGGTCGAAGCATCAGCCAAACTGAAATCGATGCAACATTGGAGCAACTTCACGTGTTTGGCCAGGCCGAACTGTTCTGAGAAGTTTTGATGTGTTTTCTTAATGAATATACATGAAATGTAGAGCGAGGTAATTTGTGAGTGTCCACCAGTTGTAGACCGGGGCAGTGTATCTGCAGGATGCCTGGCCCCCCCATGGACCCAGGTCTCCGCAGGCCTGTGCTCAGGATACTAAACCATGCCAAATGAGGAAGAGGAGGTGCAATCCTCCCTGGGACCACATGAATAAATCAGCCTACCACCCGGTGCTCCTGTATCGGGGCAAAGACTGACTAGAGGAGTACGCATACAGAGAGATGTACACAAACACATGCATTCATTCATAAATACGCTCATGCAGAATAGAAACTGGAGAACAGGGGTGTAGGGGTTATAGGTGTGAAACACCAGTGGCCGTCTGCTTGTCTTTGGGGTTAGAGAGAGACTTTGATACGAAACATCAATGAGAATATTTGCGTTGGCGCAACGACAATGTTGTCAATTTAACTGCAAGGCTCATCATGCTGCCGGTATTGTCTCATAATGGAGAATCAGTGGGGGATATAAGCCTGCCAAGCCCTCCAGTCATTGTGCCACAATCGCGTTTCCCTTGCAAACCAACGCTCAAAAGGGCGCAGACGACTTCCAAGACTTATACCTTCTGTTTATCTGCACCCACTTGATAGAGGAAAGACGAACAAAGACGGCCAAGGCTGCTGTGAAGAAGAAGTGAGCACTTAAGTGGGACAGACACACACACACACACACACACACACACACACACACACACACACACACACACACACACGGAGTGGAAGCACAATTGGAGTTGGAAAAAGAGAGCACAGGAGCGAGAAGGCAATGGGGAGAACACAGAGGAAGGAAGACAGAAAGAAATATTGACAAAGCCTAGATATACACATAAGTCACCCGACACGACCCGCCTGCTCCCTGTATTTTATAGAGCTGCTCTGCGCTGGCGGAACAGCGTGACAGGCCAGTTCCTTCAACGGAAAATATGGTCCCTCTCTACCCTCCCGCCTCTCGCTGCGCTATCACTCCTGTTTTCTGTCTATCCCACCTGATATCATTCTGTCACCTCTGCGCCGGGCTCTTTTTTCCATCATCCCCCCGACCCCCACCCCTCTATTTCTTTCCTCCCCGTTCTCGCATTTTTATTGGCGCTCTACATTCCGCCCGTCATGTTTCACTCCTCCGTTTCTATCCATCTTCATGTCGCTCTCTTAATCCCCTCTCATTTGCTCTCCTCGGCCCTCATCCCTCCCGTTTCTCTTCCTGCTCTCCCGGAGCCGTTTCCATGCGCTGTCCCATTTCCACCTACTCCTCTCCATTTCCCTCATTCTTCCTGATTCATTTCCTCTCCGCTATCCTTTCCATTCATCCCTCTCCTGCTACGAACATCGCCATCACCATCCCTCTCCCCCCTAAGCTTTCCTGCTTCCATCTTCCACCTTTCCAACTATATTTCCCCTGACCCCCAAGGTTTTCCTTAAGTTCATCTGTCACCATGCCTCTCTATCACCCCTGTAAACTGTATCCATCCACTTCTTTAAACGGAATGCTTTAGCTTGGCCTTTTCACTTCAGCGCTTTCCTTTCTTCCTGCAGCTTATTTCACCTTCCTTATAGACATCTTTTGTCTCACCCCTCCTTGAAACGTAAACACAAGCATTCACCAAACGTCCCACTATTTCGCTGTTTACACTGTTGTCTTACCCTGCAGCCCATTCTCCCTCCCTCCTTTCTTTCCTTTCCTTTCTTTACTCTTTTCTTCTCCTTTCTTTCTCTTCTCTCCCTCTGCATTCCAGCCGGCCCTCCCTCTCTCATCCGCAGCCCGAGCA
Source organism: Ophiodon elongatus (assembly GCA_016806645.1). Taxonomy (NCBI): domain Eukaryota; kingdom Metazoa; phylum Chordata; class Actinopteri; order Perciformes; family Hexagrammidae; genus Ophiodon; species Ophiodon elongatus. Next base: position 4,867,845 of record JACSYO010000415.1, on the reverse strand, counting down.
CAGAGCCCCATGTGTCGGAATCAATTAGGGCTGAGAGCCGTCGCGGCCGCTCTTTCACGGAGGTAAATATTAAACTGCACCAAGCACCGAGGAGGAAGAGAAGGAGAGAGAGGAGGGGAGAAAGGGAGCCCTCCGTCCCTAATCCACCGCATCGATCAGGCGGGGATGAGGGTAATATATTATTTTGACAAGATACGATTCTCCGACGCGCACCGCTATCCCCGGCGATCGATTTCTTTTTTCTCTCCTTTTTTTCTTCCCTTTTCTCCCCCTCAGCGAGTGGGACAGAGTTTGTGTGTTACTGTGTGTGTGTGTGTGTGAGAGTGTGTGTGTCAGAGATAGGGTGCGCACGCGCGTGTATAGGCAATTTGTGCGCATTTGTGTGTTGTCGTCGGGTGTCTTGGCGTGTGCATGTGCACCGGAGTGTGGATGGGTGACAATAGGAACAGCATTAGGAAATGTGGAGAAGAGATGAGGATGGTGCTGCTAGTAGGTCTGCGCTTTTACAAACAAGCTCCCGTCTAAACAGCTAAATCACACGCTCGTCCAGAGGTGGATTGCTGAGAGGGTATTCTGAGAATCGCATTGTGTTTATTATATGCACGGCGCAGCAAGGCAGGATGTCAGGGTTACAGTTAGTCAAATAGGTAGAGCTGACCTATTGTAAACTTAAATGTCCTCCCCCGCACAGTCCCCTCTGCTCCCGTGCCTCCCCTCTATATCGCTTTATAAACTGTGTCTAAATGCTAAATTCACAGATCAATTTTTTTTATTCAACCTCTCCCCCCATCAACGCGCTCCCTCTGCCCCCTGCCTCTGTCCTCCTCAAACAGCCTCACATCTCGCTGTCCTCCAGTGATGGAGAGTGTCCTACCAGCCTTATGTATGTCTCTGTGTGTGTGTGTGTGTGTGTGTGTGTGTGTGTGGGGGGGGGTCTGCATGTCTGAGTCTTTGTGTGCAACTTATTCTCATTGTAGGTCACAAAAAACCCCAAAAAAGCTGAGGTTTTCACACATATGGAAAATGACAGGTGCTTAATTTGGCGTACCATCAGAAAACTACAAAATGACTGTGAAAGCTATTTCTAACATAAACCTTCAATAAGTGAATCTCACAGAGGATCCCACAGTGGATTTTAGCTCATTGTGTTGTTTCTCCGACCCACAAATACTGCATGGTTGAGCCTCACAGCGCTCATGAACCCCTCGACAAAATCATAAGCAAATATCTATAATGCAGAAGGTGAGTGTATGCTACCCTCCTGACATGAACCAGTAGCTATATGAAGTCCAGCCATCTAGCAGGGAAAAGAGACATCATTTTTTTTCAGGCGCTGGTGGAGACCAAAATGTAGCAAAAAGGCCTGTGAACACTGGCTGAGATTCATCGGGTGGCCAGAAACATAATTCCACTGTGATGCTGGATGTGTATTAGGCAAATGTGTACTAAAAGTTTAGCTATAAGTACTTGCTGTAAGTATATTCAACCCTATTTCACGATCCTGTAAAACCTCAGAATACACCAGCGATCAGTGAGCCGGCACAAGACCCTGCCGTGCAGAACCTGTTTAGGCAACAAAACTACTTAGTTAAGTTTAGGAATAGATTGTGGTTTGGGTTAAATAAGTATTTTTTTTTAACATAAAATAAATATATTTGTTATGTAATTTACGTAGGTGGCGTTAGTCAAGTACCAAATTAACGTAACAAAAGTAAGGTAAAATCAGCACATTCTCACTCCCAACTTGTCAAAAACCGACCGACGAGTCCTAAGCTTCAAACTACGACGCCTTAGGTACCCCTCTTGAGTTTTGGACGCGCCATGGAGAACGTGTTAGTCTCCACTTGTTACATACACAGTATCTTTTCAGAAAGTTCAGGCAACAAAACCATTTAGTTTAGGAAAAGAGCGTGATTGACATTGACTTGACTGACTAACAACTCCTGTGATTGCGAGTGACGGGGGACACTGACCAAGCGTTGGTGTTTGATGAGTTGTAGGGGGGGGGGGGCTGAGACCGGGTTCGTAAAATAAGTCAACGTGGAACAGTGTTCTCTTGGGTGAAATTCTTGTGTTTGTCTGACCCATCCATCCACCCCTCCTTGCACAGACTTTGTCGCTCTTCATACGACGTCACCACGTCACCTGACTTCCTTATCAGCAGCCCTGCTGCTCCTGGCTCATAATTATTTTGGTTCTATACTAATTACCGTGCACTGCTTTTCGTATCGGGTATACGTACAAAGAGTGAATGAGGACAGCCTGTACAGACACGATGATCCCGGCAGTCAGCAGAATTACAACCCATAGGATACTGTGTGTTGCAATACAGAGCACTAACTATATAACTATATAACTATATAAGTGTATACAGTCTCTGTGAGTGTATCAGGATTATAAAAAAACAATTGTGCTGTACGTACATGAGCATGCATTTATTTATGTGTGGACGACATATTTCGGTTCCAACCTGTCCTTTTGAGTGTGTTGTGGTGATACAAACAACTCATGTCTACATGCACACACACCCTGGCACCCAACCGGTTTCCTCTCTCAGAAAGCTCTGTCAAAACAAGCACGACATCACCCGCTGGTGTCTCCTCCAGCTCACTCTACTCTCTCTTACTCCTCGTCTCCCACTTTCTCTGTGTCTGCCTGCCGCGACTTAGTTTTCCTCTTTCTTTCTATACGCTCTTGCCTTTATTGTGCCATTTTCTGCCACTTTGGTCCAAGAAAGGGAGGCCGTAATGCAATCTCTCCCCCTCTCTGTCCCCTGCTGTGAGGGAGAGAAGCTTGGCCTGTGTGCTGGGCCGGGGAGAAGGGGGAGAGACGGGGTCAAGGTGAGCTCTAATACACTATTGATCCGCCCCAATTGAAAACCTGATGGAAATTTTACCCCCCTCCCCTCCCTTCCTCCTCATCCTTCTCCTGCACCCCTCTCTCTCGCTCGCTCTGTTTTTCTCCCCCCCTCCTTTTCGTCTACCGCCCCCTCTCCCTTCCTATCTCCCACTCTTCTCTTCCCTTATGTCTTTTTTCCTTTCCTGTGTGTATCCTCCCTGGTGTCTAGAGTCTTCCTCTTTTTCAGTGTCTATCGCCGTTCACTCCAATCTGTTTTCTCTCCCAGCTGAATGTCTCTTTCAACCACTGACCACTTTCTCTCCTTTGCTATCTAGCTCGGTGCCGGGCAGCACTCTGCCTACATGTCTTTTAAACCGTGCCTCTAATCATTTCCTCTCTTCTCTTCTCCTCCTTTTGGTCTCGCCAGCTCCCCTCTTTCAAGCCGGTTCCTCTCTTTTTTCCTTTAAATCCCTCGCTACCCCACCCCTGCCTGCTGTTTCTGTCTCTCACTCGTTTTCCCTCATCCCCCTCTCTGAGTGTGCATCAGATGGTCCATTTCTGTCTAACCCAGTGCATATTGATCCCTATGGCAGTAGCATGCAGGGTGAGGGCTGTGAAGACCACTGCTACAGTGTATTAAACGCCACAAACGCTTTGGACGTGGGGCCTGAGACACGCCTCCCCGGCAGGGCCCTGTCAATAGCTGCTCCCTCCTGTCAACAGCAGCCAAATGGCCTCTCAATCTGGGACTTGTGATGAGCTACAGATTGGTACACAGAAACTGCAATGGATGCGCCGCAGAAAAATAGACAAGAGTCTTGATGGGGGAGAAAAGCCAGGATAAAAAAAAAGAAGAAATGAGATGTGCGTACGGTAATTTTCCCCATAATGGCGAGCTTGTTTTTAAAAAACAGATGTATTCAGCGTTGACGCAGGTGAATTAAATCATGTAAAATAATTTCCAATCAGATGCCTAAAATTTTGCACAAACAAAATCTATGACCTCAACTTTCAATTTGCTCCATTCTTTGCCTTAACAAGGCTTCATAATAACACACTCTCGTCCTGCAGTTATGTGGAACAGCAATTATGAACGCAGTCGAGTGTGTACAAGCACATCAAACAAAAGAGGCACAAACACCGGGAAGGCCAGAACAATAGAGATGGCGGCAGCAGAAGTAAACCTTTCACAGCTACCCATTACTTTCCCACTTAACGACACTGACCACAACCTCTCTCTCTCTCCGACTCTATGCAGAGTTGGCCGCTATCGCCGCACCGCTTGAGTGGGAGATAAATGGAGGGAGTGCGTGTATGTGTGCGTTTGATTTATGTACTGTTGTGTACGTGTCAGACGGCGGAGCTATCGGGACCACCATCTCCCAATAGACATAGAAATGCTACAGCAGTGGAGGGACCCCTCTGTCGACCCTGAGACCTCCGATACACATCTGGAACAACAGAGCACGCCGAGCAGGGATTGGAGGGGTTTGTTGGAGGAGGAGGAGGAGGAGGACGAGGAGGAGGAGGACGAGTAGGACGAGGAGGACGAGGAGGGGAGCTACCTTCATTGCTTCTGTGCTTTTTTCATATTCATTCAAAGGAGATTTCGCCTTCACTTTGTCCCTCACTCTCTGTTTCTCTTCTCTGCCCTTCTCTGGTTCGCGTTGACGTGAGGGAAACGTCCTCTGTGCTCTCACCTTAAACTCAACTTTACAACTTCTGTCCGCCCTCGGAGGAATAATCTCACAGGTAGCAGAGCTCCAGCATGCAGACTGGAGGTCCTGGTTGGTTGCTTTCACATTAAGCTTCTGTCAACAGTGTCAGGAGTTACTTCTGTGTGATCCTGATCTCCCGGGAAATGCCTTTTATTCAAAGGATACCAGTTTGTTAGAAAAACACGACCAAAACCTTGTGTCCAACCATTTCAAGAAATATATTTATTTTTTTAACCTCTCACCCTAACTTCTCTTTGACCTTCAACCATTTTACATGTAGGTTGACTTATTTTAAGTCACATCTTGTGCGTGTAATAAAATATTACAATTACAACAACAAGCTTCTCCAGTTTGAAATAGGTACCCGTGTTTTCTGTATATATTTCCTTGCTTCTAATTTGTCCACTAACCGGCATTCAGAGGTCAGACACCTGTTTTATTTCCCTACTTTTCTCTTTCAATCACTCTTTTATTCTCTCCCTCGCTGTCTCCTCTCTTTCTCCGCCCTCTCTTCAGCCTCTCCATCTATTTCTTTCTCTCTAGGAAGGAATCAGTCTCACCTTAATTGCTCTTAAATCGGATTAATGACTGACCGGGGACAACTTGACTTAATCTCTCTCCTAGTAAATCTCTTCCTCTCCGCTTTTCTCATACATCACTCCTAAACATTTTATCCTCTCTTGCTCCCTTTAGCTTTTGTCCCCTCTCTTTTTTCGGTCCTCGGCCCTTTCTCCCTGCTCGCTCTCTTTCACCTTCTCCCTCCTCCATTTCATCTCCGTCCTTCTTTCTCCTCTCTCCGTCACTCTCCCTCCGAGTCAATCATTCTTTCATCTTTTTGGACGCACTCTGTCATGCTTCAGCTCTGCTCGTCATCCGGGTCCCTTCATCATTTTCCCCCCTTTTCTTTTCGCACTCTTTCGACAACTTTCTATCATCCTTTAACTTCATCATCCTGAGATTTTGCCAAAACCTCTTTGACTTGGCTGTCACTCTGTCTCTCCGTTCACCACTCTGTCTCACTCCCTCTCTCTCTCTCTCTCTCTCTCTCTCTCTCTCTGAGTTGTTGTCTCTCTACAAGGTTGGCCAGTCGCAGGGTGTTGTGTATGTGTTAGCGCACGTCGATGTGGTCCTGTCATTGCCTCCTAAGTGCTTTGGCAATACTAGGGATCTGCTGTCATGCCAGTGCAACTAATCTCAATCGAATTACACTGAACTTGTATTGAGATTGAGATAAAGGACATGAGCGTTGTGTGATTGCTCAAGCAGCTCCCTCGCACCCATGTGAAAAAACAAAAGCACATGTATGTAAAGCGCGCATGCGTGCACACGTTCAAGAAAATCAGTTTTTGGTGAAAATGACACCATTTTGATCATGAACCTAAAGGAGAATAATGCCAGTAAAACCACAACGAGAAATAAAAAAAGTGCTTTACCGTTCAATATAAAACAACTGCAGCCATGTCATACTGGGGTGATCCTTGTTAAAGATATAAGGGCAAAGAAATTGTGCCACCTTCCAAACCCCTGCAGTTCAAAAAAACGAAGAAAAGAAAGAAAAAAAGAGTCCAGCCTTCTGGACAAAAGCTCATTTTCCTCTTGGTTGCACACTGCTGCAGGCGGGCTAACATGCCACAGGAGAATTCAACCACTCATACACCTTTGTTTTCCTCAGGTTTTTCTCAACTTTACACACACAGCAGCAGAGCCATAACCGAGAGTGAACCAGGATTTCTATGTCAACCCAGAAGGCATGTGCTTGTGCATGGCTTGTCGAGCCTGTGGCGAATTCGATGATGTGAGAGCCACGAAGTCGTCCCTGTTTTTCTCTCATTGTGACAGAGAGAAGGGGAATCTGTCATTTCCAAATGCGGGCACATTTGTTCACCTTCCTGTTAAGCTTTGAGCCACTTCACGTCTTTCGCCCATGTCTCTCCACTCGCCAACTCCTTCAAAGACCCCCTCCACCTCCCAGTCCCTTTGCATGTCCACCTGAGCATGCTGCTTCACAGCACTCCTGTGTCTGTCCTCTCTCACTCTCTCTCACAGTGCAGTCAGGATTAAGCATTTATCTCGGTGGTCCTCCTTTCGGCCCTAAACGCCCGTGAGGATGATAAGAGTCGCTGGGATTTGTCAAATTGTGCGCCATTGATTAACTGACCTTTCACGCCTGCAAGTCTCTCAGCCACTCCACTAACTGCCGACAGGCTAGATAGAGAGATAGATGGATACATCTGGCTGTTATTATTGTGTACAAGTTTGTAGTTACCAGGTGTGGCAGCGAGAGACGACAGGGGTATGAGGGCCAAGGGGGGTGGGGGGCAGCTTGGAGATGGTGAGAAAAGATACAGAGGAGTCCTTCAATTGCCCTATAGGCTTGGAGTGTAACAGGTAGAAGTGTGTCTACAACCAAACAGTAATACGTGTTGAATAATGAATAATGAAACGCAAATTTGAAGGTGCGCCAAGGGGCTAATATCAGACAGGAAGGATTAGGAGGGAGCAGAGGAGCCGGAGGAAGCGTTCTGACTGGTGGCTGGAGGAGCGTCTTGCATGTGATCAGAATGGCCAAGGGCGATGCGTGGCGCATTGGACACTTTGACTATTCAGACAGGTCTGTGCTGCTTCACCGCAGACACATTTTCAAAAGTAAGAGAGGGGGGTATCCAAACAAAAAATGAATAAAACAAACCCCGAATCCAATCTGACAGAGAATATCTGGCAACGTTCAATTTTTGAAGCTATTATATCACAATCAAAATGTCTTTGTTCATAACAGGTTGTGAGAGAGTCTCAGGGATTTAATATTGAGCAATAATAACTATATCACATTCCATCTGCAAGTGTCAAATTTTTTTATCTCCCCATGGACACACTTGTGGTCTTCAATTTTAAATCAACAACACATGACTTCCTCCCATTGAAAAAACATCCTGACCTCAAGTGACTTTTTTATGCGAGTTGATGAACATGGTTTTAAAAAAGGACAAATGTAGGCGAGTGTAAAAGAAAAGGAAAAAGAAAAAAACTGTGAGGAAAGCAAAAGGAGACGGATATCGGCAGGCAGGTTGAGGAGGAAGTTCACCCACCTGGACTTCCGCGTCAGCCCGCCTCAGCGATGCACCTGAGGCCGAAGCCCGATCGCCGTCTCTCGGACTGGACTGGAGCTTGCTCGCCGCTGCGCGTGTCGTTCCGATCCGAGAGGAAGGAGGCGAGAGAAAGTGCCGCTGTCGCACTGCACGAAGGCGTCACTAAAAAAAAATAATAATAAAAAAAATAACAGATACGAAATTAAAATTATCATTATGGACACACACACACACACACACACACAAAAGCCGAGTCCGTGGGACCCGGTGACGCGTTGGGCCAGCTGAGCGGAGCCGATCCTACAGGGCTTGAGTTGTGCCGCTTCCCCCCCGCAGGACCACCGCTGCCACATCGACCACAGATCAATCACCTTATTTACTCTTTGCCTTCATACAGTAACGGAGACAGCGAGAGGGAGGAGGACATGCCCGAGCAGTATGACGAAAGATCCTCACGACACCCCCTGTAATGACTTCAGTTATGCGTCTTTTTTTCGAACTTATTAATCACTTTATCGCACTTAGTGGTCGTCATTCCTTGAGTTGGTGTCGCTACAATAAACTAAATCCCCAGAGTGACGTATAATGTGGCTGTATAATATTAAAGTATTCAGCATATACGAGGTTATAGCTGTATTCTTCCGCACGGGGTGTGTCCGGGTTTATCGGCACACCGCGCGGATGCAGAGGCCCTGAATGCGGCTCCGCGAGAGGCTGCGCTGTCTTGTTATCGATATCTGAGAAGCTTGCTGGAAAGGATATTGACCGCACTAACTAGCCGCACTTTGATCATACGAAATTGCTTTCCAGATGACAACACATTAAGGATGAGAGCATTTAAAAAAAAAAAAAAATCAAAACCCGCCTCTCAGAACTCAGAAGTTTCTCTTCCGAATGAGATGGAGATGAGGAGAGGTGAGAGCCCCATAAGTCGACGGCCTTAATGAATAAAAGAAAACCGATAGTCCATTTCCAAAAAAAAGAGGAAAGGAAAGGGGAAAAAAAGGAAAAACAAAGAAAGAGGAGCGCGTTAGGGAGGGAGGTTACAGCCAAAATCGTAATTCCTCACCAAAGAACCACGATCGTAACTCGGAAAGTAAGTTTGATTCGATGCATTTATTGGACCTAAAAAAAACTCGGGTAACATCGAATAAATATTTATATTTTAAGCTAATAATTACAGTTCTTTAAAAAAAATAAAGCAAAAGAATAGATAGACTGCTAAAAAAGAAACAGCAATATTCCTCATTTATTTCCGTGTAAGTGACGGCGAGTGAATAACAAGTGAATCACGGACAGAACGGCAGTGATTTAGAAAAGTATTTTTGATTCTGAAAGGTGAAATCAAAAGCATTAATCGGAGCAAATTAAATTACGAAACAATTATGAATCTAATATCAAGTGGAAAAATGTGGTTTCAAGTTCAAACCAGGATGCTTTCAAAATAAAACTCTTGATTCCAGATTATTTGTTCGATATAATAATAATAATAATAATAATAACAATAATAATAATAATACTTTGAAACGAAATAAGTTGGATGCTGATTGTTGTATGAGAACAAGTCTACAGAATGGAATCGATTATGAATATTATTATTGTTATTATTCTTATCCCTGTAGATAAATCGAACAGAAAAGTGCTCTCAGTGGCTGGAGAGATATTTATTATATCTGCTTGCACAGTGTGTGCTAAATATCGGCAGCGTTAAAGCGCTGATATTATAACAAATGTAATTGGACGGGTTAACGAGTTCAAAGGCAGCCGTGCAGAGGTGAAGGATGAAGGAGGGGAGGGCGAGTGACGTGGGGAGAAATTTCCCCAAATGCCATTTAATGTCGGAAATATTTCCACCATGTATTGACAGCAGAGAGACGGATGAGACGGCCGGCGAGAAGCGGCACAAAGGCGGGGAAATAATCCAATTAAAAAGGGCCCGAGCTCAAAGACGAGACGGGAGGAGAGGGGTTCAACACGTTGGCCGGAAACTTCACACACAGGAAACAAACTGTTTCGGGCCAACAGGCTGAAGAAGAGAGAGAGAGGATGTCTGATGAAGTTAGCAGACAAGAAGCCGAAACGACTTTTAGTGATGCCGAAAAAAAGCTATACATTATAAAAAATAATCAGGCTGTATTTCAGTATTATTTTATTTATTCTCTGTACTTATTTAAAACAAATACATCCAGAATCGATAGAACACCTTATATTATAATTCATATATATATATATTTTTATTATTTGTATTTTATTTATTATAATTGATGTATTTGCTACTAACTGTAAATTAAACAAATTAACCTTATGCTTTCTTCAATTGTTTTTCTGTCAGAAACACACGCAGCAAAACTTTGTTGAGGCTGATGTTGTGTAAAGTTAGACGTGAATAATTGACGCCAGAAAAACAACATTGGTTGGGTTTAGGGAGGATCCATTGATCGATCTCTTAATCTGCAATAGTTACATGCATGTATTGATTTACAAACACTGTTTATCTGGAAATATACTGGCCCAAATATTTGATGGAGTACACCCACGGTGCACATAAATATGCATCCAAGTTGTTAGGGGGTAAACATCTAAAAAGAAAAAAAAAATCTGAGGAGCGACCAGCAAATCCACAGATTATTATTCCAAATATATTTTTTTCCAAGTTTGGCTCCGCACTGTATCGATGCGCCCACTTCTGAAACAAACTCCCATGCGAGTCTGAAAACACACATACAAATCATCGGCTTCACCCCAGTTAGAGTAAACTTCGGCATTTTCCTTTGGTGAACACATTGGCGGTCACAGATAGTCTAAGAGCTGGAGCTGCTTGGTTGATTTTGATTTTGATTTTGATTTTATTTTATTTATTTATGATGTGTGTGGTTTTTGGAACTGGGAATATGAACTTGAAAAAAGAAATGTTGGTATACATGGCTAAGAAATTATTTGAAAACTCAGGCTCTTCAAAGCAGGAGGACGAACTTGAAATTGATTCCAATTTCAAGTCGAGAAACTAGAACAAACAATTGATTGATTGATTCATTAATTAATTAATACAAAACAAAATAACAAACCAAAATGTCAGCCGGTACAATTGCATCCTAAATCTGAGACCAGAGCACAAGCAGCACGACACAAAAGCAAGAGATTCACCCGAGCGCAACTATCTCACTCACACAAACTCACGCTTTCTAAAATATTTATAAAGGTATAATAAACGGGGTCACTCTCACTCTCTCACACACAGAGCAGGAGAGAGAGAGAGAGAGAAAGATTGAAAGAGAGAGAGAGAGGGGGGCGGGGGGAGAGGGGGAAGAGAGAGAGAGAGGGGGGGAAGAGAGAGAGAGAGAGAGAGAGAGAGAGATGCACCGGCTGAGGTCTCGTGCAGCTCGCCGTGTGAGCGGCTGTTTAATTGACTGATTGATACGGCGGTGTGGAGGTGAGGGCTGGACGCTTTAACAAATAGAGACACTTAAAGGCTAATCCGGGCCAACGCCGACAGCTGAACGCGTCAAAGTGCTTCCAGTAGCCGAGACTTTCACAACTGCACATGTACGCCAAAACCAGCGTGTATATTTCCCTCTCCTGCTCTGTCTGTGTGTTTGCAAAATACTTGAACTTGCGCAAAGTTCCCGAAATATAAAAGGAGAGCTAAAAAAAAAATCCAAGCTTCTAAATATTAAGCAAGACGATGCTGCGCAAATTGCGCACGGTTCAACTTTTTGTTGTAAGGTTACACTGCAATCCTCAACGTGACAGCAAGGCAGACAAAACAGTAACAGCAACATTATTACAATAAGAAACAGTAATATCGCCAGCACAAATATAACATGCCATATTTTAAACACACTCGCTAGTGCACAACCACAACTTTTCCTCTTAAAAAAAACCCACAATTGAAACCCCTCCCAAAAAAAGACAATTATTGTATATAATAAAACGTACAAAGCGGACAACATACCTCCGGTTTCTATTTTCAGGAAGTGTTGTTAAAGCTCTCACCGGCTGAAGTGCGATCAGTCTATCCACACGCATTCACTCTGACGGCGCAGCTAGCAAGCGACCGGAGAGGCAGCACTACTACCAACCTGAACCCGGGGATGAGAGCAGAGGGAGGGAGGGGGAGGCGGGAGGCGGGAGGAGGAGGGAAGGGGAGGAGGAGGTAGGAGAGGAGGTGTGTGTCTCTGTCTTTCTCTCTCTCTCTCTCTCTCTCTCTCTCTCTCTCACCCTGTGTGTGTGTGTGTGTGTGTGTGTGTGTGTGTGTGTGTGTGTGTGTGTGTGTGTGTGTGTGTGTAAGTAGTTAATTAGTAAATCCCCATTCGCTGTGCCTGGGGTCGGTTTGTTTTCCCCGGTCGACAAGCCGAGAGGAAAGAGAATTTGAAGTAGGATTCGACCCGTTTCCGCTGCTGTGTCTCATATATGAGGATTGTGTGTGTGTGTGTGTGTGTGTGTGTGTGTGTGTGTGTGTGTGTGTGTGGGGGGGGGGGGGGGAGAGAGAGAGAGAGAGAGAGAGAGAGAGAGAGAGAGAGAGAGAGAGAGAGAGAGAGAGAGAGAGAGAGAGAGAGCTCTCTTTGCCACCACAAGAGGAGCCTCTCCATTTCCCCTCCTGGTCACCAAGGAGTCACCAACATGTTGACCCCAAAAGTTGCTCAACTTGAATCAAGGAGCCCTTCCCCAAAGAAACAAAGGAAGTGGTGACATGAAGGAGTTGCTGGTGCCAGAGCAACTGAGGTTCATCGTTCCTGACAGTGTTTTCTATGACAGAAAACCTCCCCTGAAACCCAAAGGTGGATTTAAGTCAGAACCCAGAGGAATCTCTGCTATTTCTTCACGTTAGTTAAGAGTAAAATGCAACCTGGTCACAGCATCTTTTTCTTCCACGAATATAAAGGAAATCTAAAACTCTGCTCACTAAAGGTCGAGCTCTACCCGTCAGTCTGGCTTTAGTAGACCACGAAGAAATTCACTGTTGTGTCAACATTTTCCCTGCTGCCCCTGCAGCAAAACCCACAATACGATGAAACACATTATCTGTCTTCAACTCGATAGCATCACTTCTATCAACTCATCACCACTTTTATGCATGAATGAACACACACACGCACGCGCACACACACACACACACACACACACACACACACACACACACACACACACACACACACACACACACACACACAGCGGAGAAGAGCATGCCCTGGCTCCCGTGCCAGTTAATCGACTCTGCCCTTAACAAACTTTAATTATTTAATTGATCCCCAATCAGCAACTTAATAATCAATTAGGTAAACCTATGGAGCTCATTTAAGTGCAGAGAGCCGGACTCTATGACAAGGGAATCAAACGAGGAAAGGAGAGAAGAGGTGAAGGGATAGTAGGATGGGGGAAAAGGGGACTGAAGCTGGGAGGAAGAGCAGGATGCTTGAAGTAACTGATTCATAATGACTGACAGTGGAATCAGGTCAAATTATTGCACTGATCACATGCTAAAGAGGGTAAAGGGTCATATCAGCACCCACCAGGTGTTGGGAGGTAAAAAGTAGCTTCGGGAGGCGATCGTTTTGTGGTATCTCTTGTTTTAGTGCTGAGCAGCAGGAATAAGAAGTATGAAGTATAGAAGTATTTTCACGAGTGATAATGGGTGAACTGGAACTAGAGTTGATATTATTAGTCAACTAATCAATTAGAAACTATTTTGATCAAAGATCTTTTTGTTTAACTTTTTTAATGCCACAGTCACTGGTTCCAGCATTTAAATGGATTTGTTTTAATATCAATGTAAATTGATTATCTTTGGGGTTTGGATGGTTTCTTGAAGACATCATGTGGGCATTCTTGACAATTTTCTGAGATTTTATGGACCAAAATGTTTGATCAATAAATCAAGAAAACAATCAGCAGCTTGATCAATGATTAAGAAAAATAATCTTTAATTGCAAACCTAATTGAATTAAAAAAAAGGGCAAATTTACTCTTCGGCCCCTTGTGTTTAAATCAGTCCCTTTTCAATATATATATTTTTAATACTTAACTGTTGGACGACCAAAAAACGTTGAAGGTATGGAGCAATATTGGTACATTGGAACATGGCCATGGCCCCAGACGTACACATACATCACCACACGCTCAGACACAACCCATGCACCTCTTTATCGCCCTCTAGTGTGGACCGCAGTTCTCAGCCTCCACTGCTCGTTAACCCCTCCAACCGACACCTTCTCAACTCTTTTTCCGGATTTTTGGGTTGACACCCACACAAAGCTGCACAAGGGTGTAGCTTTGTGTATTTGTCTGTGCGTATGGCTGTTTATTTTTTACGTTTTTTTTATTGTATGTGAAGCTTGAGTGTGTGTGCGTGTGTTTGTGTCGGCAGCAAGCAGTATCAGACGCTCACACACTCAGCAGATGAAAGCTTTGCCAATACTGCGAGTCCCCTGAGGGTCATGGCAATATTGATGTGACCACTAGTGTGTGTGTGTGTGTGTGTGTGTGTGTGTGTGTGTGTGTGTGTGCTCATGCTGCCGGTGCATAACAGTATTTGCACATGTATGCAGTGTCTGTTGCATTTGTGCACGTCACCTCTAAAATCCAAAAGGGCAAAAGCAGAAGCAGTCACACCGAAACGTACCAGTAACCTACAACAACTGATCTCAGACCAGCGCATTCTAACATCCACAGCGGGAGAGTTTTTTTCTTCCCCGTCGATCCCTGCTCAGCAGCTGGAGCGTCTGTGCCTCTGACACCTGGGAGGTATATGTGACAGAGTGGGGAGGCGCTGGAAGAGGATGAATAACTGACCTATCACATCCCCATTGACTGAGTTAATTAATATAAGTAGAGCAGGAGATTCTTAGCTCACTTTTCACTGTATGGATTTGCTGTCTCCTTACATTTGGTATGTTTTATGTCTATTCAATGCAAATCCAATGTGTTCTGTCCCGCAGCCCGATCATGACAGCTAATTTTGGTATGTGAGCTGTTCTGATAGGGCGGATTTTAATTGTGGCACAACACAGCTTGGCTGTGACTGATTGATCTAAAATCTCATGTGAATGGATGTCAAATTGCAGCAGAGTGAATTGGTAAAAGGCTCACATTCTGTGCGTTATACTTCCGCTTGAGGCTACTGTATACTCGTTGTCGTTCTTTATGCACCTTTTAGATTGGATGAAGCTAAAATTTTATGTTTTAAGAGAATAGTCTTGTCGGCATGGAAATTAGGAGAGGGAAGGGGTGAGAGCAAGAGAGGAGGGACAGGGAGGCAGGACAAGGAAATCTTCATAGACTCTTAGACTCTCTTATACATGCAAACACTCTTTCTTCTTCTTCTTTGAGGGTGTGAAAGACAAGAGAGAGGGAGCATGGGGGCGGGGGGGATGACACAAGCAGGACAGACAGGAAGACAGGCAGAAGAAGATGGGAAATGGAGAGAAAACGAGGGGAAAGAGAGCAAGAAAGAGCTCCACTGCCTAGTCTTAATCTGAGCTGTTCTGATCAATAGCCCATTTCCCATTGTTGCCAGAGCTGTTCGATCGCTACACCACGGAATTAACACACCCACTTTAATCTAGGGGGAGAGGAGCGAGGGGAGGGAGGAGAGGGAGGGGAGGGGAGGGAGGGGGGAAGAAGGGGGTTAAGGGGGTGAGTGGGGAGCAGCTGTGGAGGCATTCTCAAATGAAATCAAATCTAATTGTTATCACTGTAGCCGCTGCACTTATTACTACCACTGTTACAATTATCCAGCCCCTATATAGCTCTTTTTTCTCCCTCTCATACCTCGCGTCATGTGGTGTAAACTGGACGTAAATAATCTGAATTAGTGTTTATTTGTTTCATTTTGCTGGCTGTAGATTGGATTGGGTTGGGAGGTTGAGGGGGGAGGGGGAGAGTGGTTCTCATTCCTCTGTGACTGGGGAGGGGGTTTGTGGTCAGGTATATTGTGCCGGATACACTCTAACATTTGGGTGTCTCAATTCAGCTCGGTTGCTGTTTCAGCGAGGTTTCCCCGAGATAATGCTGTTATGTTACGAGAATGTGTTCACTATCGCCGTGAAACCTTATTAAATGTAGGGGGGTTTGTTCTGAGGGCACCAATCAGCCATTTTATTTCTGCCAGTCACCTCAAATCATTTTCATGTGTAGCAAAGTCGTCGGAAAGTCGTTTCACACAAATTTCAAATATATATATTGTATTTGTGTATTGAAATAGTACAAATATATATATGGCCATGCTAGCGGCTTTGCAGCTTTACGGATGGCAATGTTGGCTGTCGCTTTGGCCCAGAATAAAATATCACAACAACTTTTGGATGAATCGTCATGAAAATATGAACAGAGATTCAAAGTTCTGAGAGGATGAAGCCCAATGACTTTGGTGATTCTCTGACTTTTCCTCTAGCGCCACCATGAGGTTGACATTTGTGCTTTTGAGTGTCACAACCACTATTAGATGGATTTCCGTGCGATTTGCTAAACATATTCATATCCCCTTCAGGATGAATTGTAACGTCTTTGGTGATCTCTTAACATTTCATTTAGCGCTATACCATCAAGTCAAAATTTCAATCTGCTGTTAATCAGTTGTGTTGAGTGCTAATCAATATGTTAGCATTGTCATTGTGAGCACGCTCGAATGTTTAAGTTAGTATTTAGCTCAAAGCACCACTGTGTTAGGTACACTGTCTGTGGCGGTGTAGACCCTTAGTCTGATTAAATGTCATTATTCAATGATGTGGGCAACAAAATTGTAATTCCATTCACCTCAACTGCTTTGGAATATAGGCAGAAATTTCAGAAACATATCTCAAAACCTGGGCGAATGAAAACAAAACCAGTTGCATCGCTAGATACGAGAGGTAAGTGAGAATATTTTTTGTTGTTGTTTTACATTTGGGTAAATTGAGCCCTTAAAATTGGATTGTGCAGCTAATGTAAAACAGTAAGTCTGTATTAAATTTGTTGTGTTGCAAAACATGGTTTTCCAAACACTTTGTCTATAGTCACTGTAAACAGAAACTCATCTTGGGTGCAATATTGTCCATCATAAACACATTATATTTGACATCAAAAGACCGTGGCATGCACAGTGACAACAGGTTGCCACTTTCAATGCATGAAATGTAATAAGCATCAACTTGGAGACAAACTGTAATTTCATATCATACAGATTGCAGGCATTCTATTTAAAAATCCATTGGTCACACCAGCAGTATTGTGGTCATGAGACATAATGGAACATATTTCTATAAGTGAAATACGTGAAAAGTTAGGCTTACTGTATATCGAGAACACATTTTGAACTGCTCTGATTAAAGAGACCAAACAGGCAACCAAAGTCATTCCCCCTCTCACAACAAAGCTTCAAAATGACTAATTCCATTACTAAAGTGAATAATTGTGCTTTCTCAGTACCAACACTTGAGTTTCGCTGTTGAATATTGTAGTCTACAGCTTTGGGTGTTGCCAGCGGAGTCTTTGCTTACTGCCTTCCACTGAGACAGCTAGAGGGGAAAACACAGCACAGGAGCTCTTCCCAGCCACCCGAGGCGATACCCAACTTTTCCTCCAATCCATTCTACTTACTCTAGTTCTTTTGAAGTCATTTCATAACAGAGCAATTTTCTCGTTAGCGTTTGGCTTTAATTGTGGGTAATTAAGCGTGCTCCAGCGGTAGAGAGAGCGCTGTTCGGAGGACTGGGGGGAAATTAGCCGTAGTTCAGCTGTGAAATATGGGGTTAAGTGGGAGACGGGGCAGGGAGAGGAGAGAGCTGAGGGGGGTCAGTGACTCCAAAACAGGGGGCGCGCTGTCTAAAAGGAAATCTGCTTTGGGTGCAGCGGAAGATGGGAAGGTAGCAGAAAGAAAGTGGGGGAACACAAATAGGTCGTTTTCGCAAGAGACACAATTCAAACAGAAGCTCAACGGGGCTGAAGGAGGCACTGCGGAGAGTGCAAGGCAACAATGATGATTTGGAGGAGGAAGGAGAGAGAAATGAATGGACACAAGCTCGAGAGCTTACATTTTGTGCCAACAGACTGTGAAACGAGAGAAATACGGAAAGCAGGATCTACTTCAGCACCACTGGCACGTCATCATGCTGCAATCTGAGCATTTTGTGCATGATTTAGTGCAATAACAGCAGTGCATGCAAACGGCATGATGCTGTTAACTAACGCAGGAAGTGTAACTGTGAAACTACTGCAGAAAATCGGAGAGAGAGAGAGAAAAGAGACGTCGTGATAGAAAAGATCCAAATCCTGCGTGAGAAAAGATGTATTATTATTGTAATAGGAATAGTAATAGAAATTTGACAGGTGCATTGGGTCAAAACATTGGGACCCAACTCTATGCTTTGGGTCTTTATGGTGGTACACGATGCAGATCTTTGGACCAAATCATTAAGTAAATTGAGTACAAGTGATTGAGCGTGTGCAGGATTCTTTTTTAACGCTACAATAAGTAGAATGCATTTCATTTCATCGCCTCCCTTGAAGCAACAGTGTCCGTATACAAGCAAAACCCTGGGGTGGCACTAACTGTCACCAAGTGGATTATGGACTTTACACAGAGTGACCCTTGATTAAATCCATCACCCTGCTGAATAGAGCCCCTGCCCTTCACATCCATTTATGCTTTTATTTTAACCCCATACCAGCGATAAACGTCGTCGTGGCCATAAAGCAGATGAGGAATGATTCGAGTCATTGACTGTACTGTCAAATGTTCAGTGGATGGGGACGTACTCCGCTGGGCCCTCCATGAGTGCTTCATCCCTCGGAGGAACCATCCCCACCGACTATAATGAACCTGTTAAAGCCTCTATAAATATTGGCTCCCGTGCTTAGTGATCGTTTGAATACCTCCGAAATAGAGCACCGTTTGCAAACAAGTGGCTGGGCGTTGGAGGTGGTGAAGCTAATACCTAATCAATGCAGCGACGCTCCCTTGCAGTGGGCCCTCGCAGAGCCTTGATTCAAACGGAGGGTGCGGATATAATGTGGTTTAGAATAAGCACAAAACTGCCGTATTGATTAACACATTATCAGTGTCAATAGGAAAAGTTATTTCGGGAAGAGGTGGAAACTGCTGGGATATCGGCAGAGCCGTGCAGAACAAAACATATCAAGACAGCAGTTGGAACGAATCATCTTCCTGCCGGTCTCAGGCCCGGTCGCTCTCTCCATGGCGGGTGCCGGTGTTACAGATAAGAGTCCTGGTTCTGCGGCCCCAGAAATCCAAACATTCCCCAGTCGACAAGAGGAAGACCCTCTCCATGATGAAGGGAGGTATTTAGATTTACAAGGTCTTGAGCAAGGCTACTCAGCTACATTTCAACTACTTAAAAGGAGACTAACACTGAAATTCAATGCTGATTTATTTTATTTGAAAATGTAGATCTATATTAACATACATGGTCCGAGCCAGCGTGACACACTCCAGTGGTGTATGCCCGAATGGGTACTTTCCTTTCCGCAAGTAATGTTATTTTTAACATTTAAGACATAAACTGATCAAAGGATGTCTCTCTACATTTAGTCATCTAAAAGAAGGGAAATATCTTAACAGGCTACTCATCGGTTAAATTGTAGTTTAGTGAGTAGGAGGCCTATTTAGGAATGCAATAATTCATGAAAGATGGCTGCATCTCCTGTCACCGAAATATGGACGGCTTTTAAAAAGTAAATATTAATGTTGAAGCTGCAAAATACAGGCGGATAAAAGTCAAACCGACAAAATGAGTACGACTTTAAACTACAATCCATCTATATACAGGGCTCATCTTTGCGTTTAGTCACATCTGTCACCCTATTCACAAAGACGGCTCTGCACCTATGTAGCTGAAAACAGCAGCAGCAGTGTTGCATTGTCACCAACAGACATTTTTCATCTGTAACTGCATGGCTAACTCGAACACAGAGGACATTCCTCATTTCCCGGCACACTTAGAGCAGTATAATGTCATGCTGCACATTGGATTTTGATCTATGAATGCGAAATTCAGCTGGAGCCATCTCAGTTTTACAAGTTATGTTTTTGACCTTGCGTGACATCAGCTTGAAATCAATGAAAAGGTCATGCTGACGGTATCCAGGGGGGCCTTTTGGACCCCGCATATGACAGGAGAGGAACCACGAGCAAGAGGGAAGCAGTGTTACACTTTCACTGTGAGCATCAGTGTGTATTTAATTGGTGTTTATGTGAAATATGAGAATTTGATTTTCCTTATGTACAAAAACATCAACTTTTATTCAAAGACATTAGCTGGTAACTATCTTGGGAAAATCACCGTAATAAAAACTGCAAATGTTTAGGTTCTTGATGGTGCAGAAATGTCCGGACCGCTCAAGGATCTTATCCATAGTGTGTGTGGTGAAAGAGCCTATGTGACCTTGACCTCTTGAGCTGCATTCGATTGTTCTGAAACTGACATCATGAAGATAAGATGAAGCTCTCAAAGGTGTATAAACTCAACCAAACATTGTATGAGTTCACAGAGACAGTCTCCCATTCTGTATCAAAGCAACAGCTCCAGAGTGTATCTATCAGCTGGACATCAAAGATTAGAGTCTCACTGCTTTCTCTGGCGTTCTTCATAATCACTCAAAACTGAGCACATCACCCCAGGCCACAAAAACACAAAGTTGAGATCTTAAAGTGGGTGAAAATCCATTCTTTCACAGCATCCGCAAGTTAAACATGACCATGTCTGGTATGTTTAGATATGAAAACAGTATGCGATATAAACGCTGTAACATATGAATTCATATTATTGTGGTTTAAGAAATATCAGCTTCAAGGATTTGATTTACTGTTCATAATTAAGTCTGTGGGGATGCATGTACACGTATAACTGAGTACAAGAGACTCCAGCGTCATGGCCATGGGCACCTCTCCGCATTTGGGTTAATCCCCCCATACCATAGCATAAACATGCCTACAAGTCATTTCAAACCACCCTGCGCGCGCACATGTGCACGGACGCGCACCTACGCAGCTTTGACTTTGACAACTTTTTTCAAGTGAACGTCCTTATTCCCCAAGTTCGTGTTCCACTTCCCCGACCGCTCTCCCACTTTTCATCTCCCCCTCGCGAGGCGTCGGCTCCAACGTCTCTGTCCCCGAAGCCACAGTAGGATGGAAATCACAAATGCAACGCACAAACACGTTTTCAGTTTAAAGCCGAAACCTTTTAGGAATGGTTGCCGATCTATTTGGAGGGAGACGTATTGCGTACCGCGCGCTGTTCGGCAACTCGAGCGTGCACAGCCTCCATCAATCAATTTCTGCAGGAGGTGCGCATGTTTCCCTCTCACCAAAGAGCATTATAGTTCTCACGAGAATCCTATTTCTGACGCGTTTCTCAATTATTAATGCCACTTGTCCGGAACAGAATAGGGAAGTAGGGTGCTTACCTTCACCGACGCACCTTCATTGACTTCACCGGCAGCTCCCACTTGGGTTGTTGGGAATCCTGTCGACGTGCGCAGAGGACTGATGGTAATCTGGGCAATTTAACAGATCGGACCGCGCATCCTTCCTTCCGCATTTAACTACATTGGTGAAGGGTTACACTGCATGCTCTATGAGTGGCAATGGGAATGAGTGCCGCCCTGTAGGGGGGAGTGAGAGGGGGAGAAGCAGCGCGCACTGGCGAAAGAAAAGTTGTCCTCGGAGCAACAGAAAGTTGACAGGCAAAATAAAAAGGGACTCCACTGCCACCAGCTACAGTCCGAAATTGGTATGATGTAGTTTACATAAGCAATCTAACCAAAAAAGGAAAGCAGGGAGAAACAGGCAGGTGTGAGGGGAGAGATCCGGGCGCAAGGATGAAAGCGCAGAGAAAGAGAAAGAGAAAGAGAGAGCGAGCGAGAGAGAGAGAGAGAGAGAGAGGAGGAAAAAAAAGAGAAGGTGCGAAGCCTGAACCTGCACCTCACATCAGCCCGCCTGCATTTAAGTTTCTATCAGCTGCAGACTGTGTTGTGCACGTGTTCCCGTGGACGTGCGACAGAAAATTGACCTGCACAGTGAAGAGACCGCGCAAGGAAAATATATGTAGACGGGTGGCGGCCAGAAAGAGGATCGATCGGGTTATAATTTTGTCCGAAGTCGAGTGAAAATAAAGTTCATGGAGGAATGAAATTTGAAAACAGATGGCGAATCCCGTCGCCCCCTAAATAAGATTCGATCTCTGGGAATGGAGTGTAGATAATATTTGGTTGGACGTTTGATGAAAATGACGGATTTTTCATTTTGGACAGGTGGGGGTAGATGGAGTGGGGGGTAGGAGGGGACAGCGCGGGAGTGAAAGGGGGTGGATATGATGTGTCTGGGGGACAGAAACTAAACTTGGGAGAGGAGGACGCGGTGTTTTCCCCCCCTTCAGATTTCATCCAAGGATCTCATCCCCTTTCTCCATTTGCCCCCAGTGCGCACACAAGACCCCCCTCCCGCCCCCCCACACACACACACACACCTCCTCTCACTTTCCTCCACCTCACCCCGCAAAGAGGGGCGCCGGGTGGAAGGAGGAAAAGGAGAGAAAACAAGAATACCAAATAAATGAGAAATTTTCGTACAGGCCCCGCTTCCGTGCGTTCCATGCTAGCAATAACAATTAAATATCGACCGCTTTCCCGGCCGGAGAGAACCTGAGATACCCAGAGACTGCCAAGTACCGAGACCCCCCTCCCCTCTATTTCTCCCCATCTTCCACATATGCACTCACTCACTCCCTCACTCACTCTCCTCCTTTTCTCGTCATCCCCTCCCTATATACCTCTTTTCCTTCTAATCCAAGTCCATCAAGCCAATCTCTTCTAATTTGGTGTATCTCATTTCTCTTGATTCCGTCCCACAACCCATTTCAGCTCCACTTTTATCATTGCTGATTTGGGGTAGCCTCTCGGACACACTCCCATTTTCTCTCAATGCAAGAGGACTTCCTCACACCATGCACGTTAGTTTATCAAAATCAATTATGGGATTGAGATTCACGTTGCTTTCCCTTTGGACGTGAGCTCACAGGCTCATTTGGGCTCCTACTTCACTCTGACAGTTGATGTGTCATTTTCAGCACATCTGTGCGTCTGGTTTTCACAACATGCTTACAAAGACACTACTGACCCAGCATTGTATTATTAAAATATGCTGTGTTTAAAATGATAAGACAATAACAATCATAGACACAAATGTGTTGAAAACTAGCAGAAAAATGCTGCACGGGAATGTCAAAACCAAATGAAAACAAAAAGGATCAACATGACAGGCTGTAGGTAAATGGGTGAGCTGGTGTGATCCATGATTCTTTTTTGGAACCTCTTACTGTTGTGTTTTCCTTCATGGCACGTTTTTCTTTCATCATGGATGAATTCATGTTGGGCATTTTATCTGTGAAACCTGCAAGACTCGTTGTAGAATCTGGTGAGCTATAATTTGGTGGTTTGTTAGAGGACAAAAAGAAAATACAGCGATGGATTAAAGTGGACACGTGAATGTTGCAGAGGTCGGTCACAAGCAACCAAACTAAAGGAAGGAACCCAACAAATGGAATCTTTTGGGCTGTGAGTTGTTATATAACTGCAAAAATGATGAGCTCCTCCACTGACTCCTTGAAAACCTCTGGCCCCTTACTGGACTGTACGGCTTCCTTTTATGGCATTAGTTTACGGCGGATGAATGGATTCTTCTCGTTTTATTTGTGAAGCCTTTGAGGTTCATTGTAAAGTATAGTGTGCTATAATTTGGTGGGACTATAGATAGTCTAAAAGATAAAAGTGCTCATGCATTAGACTATGTTGTTTCTTGACCTCTGGCAGGATTTTTCACCTTTATTTCAAAACCCGTGTGGCTCCTTGTGCTATATGATGACCTATAATCTAGTGCTCTATATCCAACAGGGAACAATAGAGTCTGGGGTGTTTCAGACTTCAGACCAAAAGACAAACAGGTAGACTCCATCCATTCCTTTGCAACAACCTCCCTTTGTTGATTGACGGGCCCCCTGGATTTGTGCAACTCGTGACAAGACTGCCAGAGGAGTGGCATTATGTTGGACTTATAAGTCCTGAGCATGCCAATGCCAACTTTCCAAACGAATCGCACAACTATCAAAAGTTTCTCCATCATTGTCGTTGTGTCTTCTCTCACTCCTCTTTATATTTTTTTCCGCCTCAGAACTTCTCTCTGCTCGCACCCGAGCCATTCAATTTCTATTTATTCCCCCCCACCCCCCCTCCACCCCACCCAACACCTCCTCTCAGTCTCCCTCATCCTCCTGCTCATCTCTCCTTTTTCACACCTCTCCGCATCCCCTCGCTCGCTATTAAAACCCATTCTTCCCCTGTCGTCGCCCTAATTCTCCTCCCTCCATCCCGCCGTCTTTTCCCTTTTCCTTATACTTCCCTCCACCTCGTTATCTCCCCCGCTTGACTTTAATTAGTTAATGCATTAATTATCTACGCCCCAATACCTGCACCATTAACATACCCTCTCCTCCCCGTGGCTGCCTCTCTGCCTCACCCCGAGGCCTCTGGGCTGGAGATGCTGTACGGACACACGGTTAGGCGCGCGCGCACGCACGCACACACGCACGCACGGACACACGCACGCACTCGCACATGCACAAACACACAAAACTGTTCTCTCCTTTTTTTACCCCATGCCTCTTTTTCACTCTATTTCTCGCTCTTCCACTCTTTGCCCCCTACCTATTTCCCCCCCAAGTCATCTCTCTCCCCCCGTCTATCTTTCTTCTGCCCCCCTTTACTCTCCTCTTTTTCTCTCTGTGCCTTGCAGTCGCCTCTGCCGGCTGGTCTCTCTCCCCGGCGACGGAATTATGAAAAATGCGCCCATCGACAGAGCGCCTCAGCTTCGATTAGCCGAGATGGGACATGACAGGCCGCGATCAATACTTATACCGTCCTATAACGTGTCAACTAATGAATCAATCTCGGCTAAATTTTCCATTTTTCAAAAGCCGACGCGAGAGACTGGAATATCCTCTTTTGTAAAGATATTATTATCGATTTCGTCGGCAATTTGACATCGGGGGTAGTTAATTCCACTCTAGAATAAAATTGAAAACACTTGAGATTGAAGTGAGAGAGGGAGAGAGAGAGCGGGAGGGGGAGGGAGGGGGAGGAGAGGTGGGAGGCAAGGGCAGGCAGGAGGGGAGGGGGAGACGGCTGTTGACTTGATAAAAGAGAATGGGAAGATGGAAGGAAGGGGAAAAGGGATAGGAAGAAGAGATACTACTGGCAGTGTTGCAGGGACAGAGGCAGTCAGACTATCTATCTATATAAATATAAAATCAGAAAGATAGCCTCAAGATACTATATGTTAGACTATGATGAGGGTGGACAAAATAACAGACCCCTGCACAATACAAGCAAATATGACCTTGCATTAAAACCGACCACATTTGTGAAGCTTATACAGCTCTAATATTGTTGCAACTGCATTTATTTGGTCTCACTCCATTGATTATGATACACACTGAATAATGCTGCTCTTGTTGTGCATTTCAAAACATTGTTAGTGGTGTTTGTGATGGGACTTAAGGACTGTAAAAATGATACGTGAAATGCTTAATCCTCATGACACAGAAGTTGCATTATAGTGTTCAGTCATAGGAAGTTGGTGAACTAGTCAAATCTGGAGATAACTTCAAAAGCACTGTAAACTTGTGCATTTTATGACATAAAAAAGGTAACTTATGATAACATCACCGTCTGGGTGTTTCTGTGCATGTACGTGCACGTATGAGTGTGTGGAGAGAGAGAGAGAGAGAGAGAGGGAGAGAGGGAGAGAGTCAGCATGTGTGTCAGAGTGAAATATAGATGGAGGAGGCCGGTGTGTGTGAGGGTCAGCGAGGTGCAGTGTAACTGTCGACAATCACAGCCTTATTTACCTGTCAAAAACACTATCATCCCACACAGCCCCAGCCAAGCAATTTCTCCTGTCTCTTCCTCCCTCCTCTCCCTCGCTCTCTTTCTCTCCCTCTCTCTCTGCCTCCAATTACAACCTAGAGGGCTATTTCTCTCCAGGACAAAAACACTCCCCACAAGCCCTCCCTCTCCTTTCCGAAAGCCCCTTCTCTATCCCCATCGTTTCTACCCTTCTCTCTCTCTCTCTCACTCTCTCTCTCTCTTTTTCCCACTCTCACCCGTTCTTTTCCTCTGCTGAGAGTTGGAGAGTGGAAATGAACAAGCTGTAA
This sequence comes from Ophiodon elongatus, assembly GCA_016806645.1. NCBI lineage: Eukaryota > Metazoa > Chordata > Actinopteri > Perciformes > Hexagrammidae > Ophiodon > Ophiodon elongatus. Next base: position 4,842,000 of record JACSYO010000415.1, on the reverse strand, counting down.
ACACACACCACTTATCGCAGTGTATGCTGTTGTGTATTTGTTGGCGAAGCCTGGTGAGGTGAAGGCTGTGGTATATGAGGCCAGAGGTGTGGGCAACTGTACCAGACAGATGTGAAATAAAGATGCACCACAGGTTGAAAGGCAGTTTGATCAATGCACTGTTGGTCGCTCACTACATCCTTCTCCTCAAACACTGCGACTGCTGAAATGTGCACAGCTACAGAGTACGTTGGATTTTGATACAGACTGTGTAGTATAAGTCCTGTGTGCCGTCGGCTCTCTGACACCGTTGTGAGGCCCTGCCGTCCCTAAAGGATCCTGCTGTCGATATCCTATATTTTTCCTATCGTCAACAAATCCAAAATAAAAGCACCAAAAGCATCAATGAATTGATCCCACTAAGAAGATGTATCTGTGTAGCCGGATATAGGTTGTTCCTCTGTGCCAGAGCTCCATTGAGAGACGCGGTCGCACTGGTAACGTGACCCTTATGATGAATGCATGAATTGCAGTTTATTTTACGTCAATCCCAACCTGCTGCCATAAATAAATGTGTATTTATCTGCAGCTAAAAAATAATCTCATACAAAAGCACTTTTGTTTGAGTACAGCTTGCCAAAATCTACGGTTCTCTGTATTAGAATTACAGAACAACACATTGGGGGACTCATGGGGTTTGTTAACAGTAAGAAAAATAAAGTACAAGCCTCATCCTCTAAACACATGAAAACTTAAAGAGTGGTAAGCATAATCTGCCTCAATACCTTCGACATAAATGCCTATATATCTATTATATTGGTTTATTACTGCTAGTGGAGAGCATTAGAAGGCCTTAGAATGTCATTCTAGTATATTTCTGACACATCTAGGACACTGTTCTGTGTGTTTTAACCAGATTAAGACAGAAGGTGCCTGATTTCATATAGAGAAATAAAACAATAATAAGCCTTCCATTTGGATGTTTTTTAATCAGTAAAATACTTTAATCGCTCTCCAGAAAGTACAACACTGAATACTTTGACCATGGAGCTGTCCGTGGTGGCGGTGAAGCGGTCTTCTCCCAAAAGAGAGATGTTTAATGGTCATCTACGTAATACGGAGCCTCCAAAGTCACAAAGATAATATCCTGGATCAACAATATAATATATTATCTTTTGGATGTTGGAGGCTTAACTTTAGAAATCATTATCTTCATTTTTTGGTAATCTCCTATTGAAATAAATGTTGATATTTATCCAGACTTGGCACTATAGTGACACTGACAAACACACACACATTGTGCATATGTGTTAGTGTGTGTATACGATACATTAGTTAAAGGCATCATGGCACCGTGTAGCAGAGAGGGAAATTTGTATTTATGAGATGTTGGTTTGCTAAGTGAATTTTTCAGGATTTTGCCAGTAATCATCTTTCTATGAAATAACACATCAGACAGCTTATTGAATATGATAGCACGCTGTATGACAGACAGAGACAGATTGGAACGACTGCTCTGCTGGCCGACTAGAAAGCCACTCAGAGGAATTTTGCTGATACATGACGGATGGCGGATACTCGGGTGGCCTTTTTATTTCCTGAACTGAGTCTTGATGCCTGTGACTGAAACATACACATGTGCACACATACACACACACACACACACTCTCTCTCTCTCTCTCTCTCTCTCTCTCTCTCTCTCTCTCTCTCTCTCTCTCTCTCTCTCTCTCTCAGACTGATAGCAGTCCGCTGTCTGTCTTCGTGACTGGCTCTGTGAAAAGGCCATCTGACAAAGCCATTAACAGGGCGGTGTAATACCTGTGTCTGTAGTGAGCCGAGTGACACAAAAAGACATTTATGGGCACTGCCATGACAGGAGAAGCACTGTGACGTCTGACTGACTGACTGACTGACTGACTTGCTAGCTGGTTGACGGATAAAGGCAGGCAGAGACACCAACACCACTGAGACAGTGATGGAGACAAGAAACGGGACACAGATCCTGTCAGAGAGAGCGATGGAGGATTCACATGTTCCACAAGACCGTCTGATAGCGACACACGGGAATATGTCACCATAATTTCACTCACCGTGTCGACACTTCAGCCCCTAAGTTTTTCAAAATGATCAAAACGGGCCAATATTTTACACAGCTAGGGTCAAGTTTGAGCACACAAGGAGAACAATTATTGGAACACTGAGTGTTGTATCTTAAAATTTCACCCCCAAAAAAACCAAATCATTTTCATTATCAGTAAGTGTAGCACTCTGCTGTAAATTATGAGGACTGGAGTTGTCATTTTAGGATTCAAACCAGTGAATGGACGCACCACTGTGAAGAGGAGTAGAGAGAAGGAGCTCGAGTGAGTTAGAGACAGTGAGACGGAAAGAAAGTCAGGGCAGAAATGTAAAAAGTGGGAGACAAAGCACGAGACCAAGAAAGAAAGAGAAAGAGAAGAATGATGTTGAATTGAGTGTGTGTGTATTATGGTGTGTGCAGCCAGGGCAGCAGGCAGAGGCAGCTAAGCAGAACCAGCCAGCCCTCACAAACCAATCAGGCCTTCATTAGGCTGGGCGGGAGGGATCGATGGCCAGCCCGCATCAATTAAACAACACCCGCACCACACTATATATACACACACGCTATTCTATACACTGCCATCACCTTCACATTCACACACACACACCTATTATGTTTCAGCAACACTAAACGCATACATAAATATAGCACAAAAATGTATATAAAATATCATAAAATATGGAGAAATACTATAATATGAATCTTTAATACACATGTTGCTCAATGTTATATCCTAAGTAGCCAAACATACAATAAATAGAAGTGTCTCTTCTTAATACACTAAACTCCACTCTGCTAATATGTGCAATAAAACATTCACTGATTGTCTTCGTCAACGTATTCTGTAGGTTTTTAAACACCTTTGCTGATGCCGCCGTCTGATGACAAACAAACAAACACAAAATAAAGGTTCTTGGTGTTCGCGATGGCTCTAAAACATTCTCCAACTTATTGAGTACAGCCAATTAAAATCAAAGAGAGCTAAACAGTATTAAAAACAATTCCTGCCTCAGAAGATAGAAAACGTGTGTACTTTTGAAGGCATTTTCCAAACTGCAATCACAGTGTAACCTGTCCGTTCGCTCTTTCAACCCCGACATACACTCACAACATCGATAACACCCAATTACACACAAGCTCACACATGGTGGGTCTTGAAAACACACAATTACATGCGCTCCGGACACACTTTTTATTAACACTCAATTACACACACGCATAAATCACTGACGAGCCAGTGCATCCACGAGAGCGTAACTGGGGATGACCGTGTGAGGGATGGATCGTTTTCTTTTTGCCATTGTACTCACAAAAGGCCAAAAATTATTTTAGAGGTAGGCGGGCTATGCTGCGGAACGTTGACAGGGAATACTGTATGGCATGAGTTAGTCAACAACACCTTTAATATGTCCTTTTTGATATAGCTTGGTCTTGGTTTTCAGATGTAATTGCAGAACCACTGACATCTAACAAGCACGTGTGGGTCTCAGATACAAAGCAAATGAGTCAGATATGATTTCTACGGCGTCCACGCGCCAAGAAAGTGTTGGGTTTCGATCTCCGGTGGAGGTTGTTTGTCACACGAGGAGAACAAACTTCTCTTTGATTTTAAATTACTGTACTCAATAAGTTACAGAATTTGTTAGAGCCTTCATTAACACCTTTATTTTGTGTTTGTTTATTTAGTAAACAACACTACAGCATCAGCAAAGGTGTTCAAAAACCTGCAGAAATTGATTTGTTTTCTAAAGAAAATCAGTGAATGTGTTATTATATTAGCAGAGTGGAGTGGCTTGTATTAAGAAGATCACATGTATTTATTGTATATTCTTTGCATTAAGGACAGGTTAAAAAGAAACTCTAAAAACTGCCCATACAGACTCGTACTGACTCACTACCTATAGTCTAGTCTGTAAATCCAGCACAGTGATACAATATGATGTGTTGTATATATTGCAGTGCACTCTGAATGTGAAATACTTTGAGACATGTAACAAAGTGTCCTCATCACCCAAAGGCAAAAACACTTTGTATACATGTATATATTCGCTCCTGTCTGTGCTTGTATGTGTGAGCCTTATAGTCTGTTTAGCTGTTTGCATCTGTATCCTCCCACAGGTTCTCTGCACAGCGTTTACGTCTACTGGGAGCTACTGAGAACTGGAGTCCAATTCCTTGTATGCGTCGACATACTTGGGACGATAAAGTTTAATTTGAATCCTACTTTCAATTTCAAATTGATGAAGAGATCGCTTAATACAAGCATTAACTCAAGAAAACTGCATCTGACTTTATGATGTTTCCTGGTATTTTTAATGTTTGTTTACATAAATGGTGTGTGTGTACTGCTGGAAAGTAATGCCCACATTTTCTTACGAGCAATTATAAAGAAATACAATTCAAGTGAGTTTGTAAGTCCAACTTTTCAATCACGTGCGGTGACCTATAATTCATATGGTCAAAAACACTGATTTGGCATTCGAGATAGAAGTCCAAAAATGGGTATAACAAATGTCACCATCTAACATCAACAATGCATGACAATGACAAGTTGTTGCTACATTATATTGTTAATCAAAGCATTGACTGAGAACAGAAGAAGAAGAAGCCCAACTCCAAATATGAATTCAGTCATGATTTCTGATTTGGTACAGATCCTAAACTGATTCCGGGTCACTTTAGATGTATATGGTGGACATTCATAAAGGCCTATTTTAACTGTTCAGTTTAAAAGTGTACGCCACCGAGATATAGATAAGATGCCTCCCGGCCGACTGACGCGTGTTGCCCCGCAACACCCGCTGCGCTGCGGCGAGAAACGGCGTGGTGAAAATATTCAACTCCAAAATAAATGTGTCTGTATTGGGCGATTACCGGGCCACGCTTCCTGAGCCCCGCGCGTCACCTGCTCGCCGTGCCATTGACACGTCAGTCTCCCGCGGCTAACGCAATGTGACAGTGTTGAGATTATAATATCTGGCCCGTATTACCGGGCATTAACGCCATTACCGCGCCCCGCACCGCTCAGGTGGGCCACTCCGGGACTAAGAGAGAGGGAGAGAGAGATCAGGAAATTGAGAGACGGCATTGTGGGAAAAGGAGGGAGGAGGACGATGAGATGAATTTGAGAAAATGGGAGAAGCTGTTTAGCTCCTGTAAAAGGCCTTTACAGTAGCGGAGAGGAGGCATAAACATCTGGAAACCAAATGGGAAAGACGAGGTTTCTGTCTGATTTTATGGCATTTCAGGAGGAAGCGTTCAAGGAGGAACTGTGGCTTATTGGGATACTGCCTGTGGCAAGTGAGCCATTTACTGAATAATGATGCTGAAATTTGCCATCCACATCACCAGAGTATAAGTGTGTGTGTGTGTGTGTGTGTGTGTGTGTGTGTGTGTGTGTGTGTGTGTGTGTGCTCCATCATGACAGAAGAGGGGCCAGTGTGTGATATAATAACAAAGAGAAGGGGTAAGAGGGGGCAGCCCAATTGGATAAAGCTATTCTAATAATGAACAGCTGAACAAGCACCATCACTTCACATGATTTAATGTTTACACCACGGCACGCCTGGTTTCATATCGCTTTCCCAGGGCCTTCATTTGTTTCACCCAAAGAAACACTTCTATTCCACAGCCTTGTTGTTTTAATTAGGGAAATTAATAAATAAGAATAAATTAATGTGGCCTCCTCGCCTCCTCCCGTACCCCCCAGAACGATGGCAGGCACCGCCGCCTGCCTCCCTGCTCGCTCGCCTGCATGGGATGTATTTGCGTGCCATAATTAACGGTTAATAAGTAAGTGATTCATTATGATTAGCGTGCGGATTCGCCGTAATGGCCCCTCTCTGTGCTAGCAATCAACCTCACTCTGTTTATCCACACATAAGCCCCCTGATCCATCTCTGTCTGCGCGCCCCAATCTACATATCTGCCACTGTACTCCATTCCTCTGGTCCTGATGCCGGGCCATTTGTTGGGCTGCTGGTGGAGACCTCTATCAATCCGAGTGTCATTAGGGGTGAGGAGGAAGAAGGGGCCTCGTAGTCATAAAAGAAATGTGTGTGTGTGTGTGTGTGTGTGGGGGGAGGGAGGGGGTCGTCATGAGACGGGAGGATCGCTCATCTTGGTGATGGGGTAAAGATGTAGAAGTGAAAGATTCGTTTATCTGAAAAGGAATTAATAGCTTTGTCAAGTGCAAGAATAAGTCGGTGCGAACAAGCCTTCATGTGTCGAAGGATCACTCGTTATCATTCATCAAATAAAGTATATGTTGATGGGTGCTTAGCACAAACCCCAAGAGTGAAGGAGGATTCATTCATTATTGTTGTAATTTTTTTGGGGTGGGGCGGGGGAATGCTGAAGTACTGTGACTCTTGTAACTCATTTAGTTAAAGTCTCTCGGGGGCAGTTTGTTTATTGTTTTGCATTCACTTACACCCCCATGAGGCTGATGTTAAATGCACCAGTGTGATTCAAAGAGCAATGCTTGTGATGACACCAGAGGCCTTTCTGACAGGAACCATTGAGGACGCAAAAAGTAAAGTGAGAGCTTTTTAAGAAAACAAACTGTACAAGGAAAAATGAATTCATTCTGTGCCAGTAAACTGTTAAGGTGAGGATAGTATGTTCCATCTTAATACAATACAATACTCACAACATAACACAATACTCAGAAGTCATATATGGACATTGAAATCAATCTGACCGTGAATATTTCCCTTCCTGGTGCGACTCAGGGCTGTTGAATGAAGGTGGGACACGGTCTTGAGCTATGGACTATGACACATGCGCGGTGTAACTGGGGACGCGATGATGGAGGGTCACAGAAACAAAAGGATGGTGTCCGCTCAGGTGCTCTCGGCCTGACAGAACATTTGGGGCATGCTCCAAAAGGATGGCGGGCGATATACGACAGGACATTTTAAATAGAAAGCGTTTGTTTATGGCCTTTTTTATTTACAGATATTTTCAATAATTGCAGAATTGTAATTCTCACCCATAAAGAAGGCTATTATGACACACTCCTTACGGACGCCTCAGAGACACAAATCAATCATCCTCATGTTCTATGATCATGCTCGAGCTATTGAGCATTTTGGCAAGTACAGAGCAGATGTGTTGCACCCCGATGATATGATGCGGGACATCTCCTGTTTTAACTCTTCTCGGTGCGACTCCGGTGGAAAGGTCGACCAAGTTAAGAGAAAAGTCTGCTGTCTTAAAGGGTTTTATAGGGTTGCACTCATTTGTACATATAAGAGTGATGGAAATGTTCGTATAAAAAATTAAAAAGAGAGCTTGAGAGAGAGTAGGCGTGATTGTCAGTTTTAGAAAGTACCAGAAATTGGTAGACGCAAATCCCCCAATTCCTCCAATTCCGATGTCAGAAAGGTACTGAAGAGATACGGAACAAACAAACAAAAAAGTCCCATGTTGCTCCAAAGGATGAACGTTCTGCAAAACATACAATCCCGTATATGCTTGGACTCTAGATTTGGGAGACAAAACAACAATAACATCAGTTTCTGTTGGAGGAATTATGACTCTTTATTCCAACCATGATTGTTGCAAAACCCTAATCAAGTCATTTTTGTGTCTAAACATAACCAACTTTAACCAAAGCGCTCATCCTGAAAATCAGGGTGTCGGATCAGAAAATTCTAAGGCGTATGTTTTCTTGAGGGCAATTACAAAAGCTGCATTTTGTCATTTAAATTTGTTGAATTTTCCGATCACACCCCCCTTTGTGTGCACATAAATGCAAACACGTACACACAAACATCAGCCGGCTTGGTGGGGATTTACCTGAAGAACAACTCAATGAGCTTTCCCCCCAACAACTCCACTTGACAGCAGTCTGCTTGAGCCATTTTGTACCCGGTGAGAAAGGTTTGCTCTCTCGCTCTCTCTCTTTCTCTCTCTCTCTCTCGCTCTCTCTCTCTCTCTCTCTCTCCTCTCCTCTCCTCTCCCCCCCCCTCCCCCCTATACCTCCTAGCATGTTCATTGCCCAGAAAATAATTTCTCTAGTCATTTCAGCGCCTTTGTGAGCGGCAATCAATTTCTCTTCTCTTCATGATGGTCTCGCGTGTGGGCACAGAAGTTTGACCTTCTCTAAAAGATCTATCAATTTATCTGTCCATCCTGCAACCTATCCATTAATGTTTTCATCTTCCCCCGTTGTTTTTTTTCTTCTTTTCTCTCACTGCTCTGACTGTTGGGTGGTAAAGTGGCTTTAAGCTTATGTGCTCTTCAAGACCTGTTTGTGCAATTATACCTCAGTCTTAGAGCTGGACCAAAATCAGCCGGGGTAGAAAATGATGGTCATTTTGAGGAGGAGAATATGCACTTGAGACAAAGGGAAGGGAAGCCCATTTTCAGCATGGTGACGGTCGTGAACCCTGCGAGGGGACAGGGTCGGGCTAAGGCTAAATGACATATCACATTACCAGCATAGGGGTCACCCAATTTCTCCCAATCTACTACCAGCATTTCTGTGGCAACAGCTCGGTTAAAAGCCACCCTATCGTTTATCTGTCTGTCTCCTTCTGCTCGTGCTCGTGCATTCGTCTGCTAAAAACATATCTAATACGCACTGTATTGATGGTATTTTTTGACTTGTGTACTTATTTGGCCAGAACCATAATTACAAAAAAAGACCACATTTTATATTTATTACATTCTATTTTCTGCACCAATAACGCTACCAATATCCATATTTTCCAGGAGGCCTGAATTCGTAGCGGTGACTTAAAGTGTCGACGCTGGTAATTTTGCTGTTACTTCATGTTGTAATTCAAAGTATGGGTTAACGTACAGAGCGCTGAGGTCACAGGACTACACGTTGCTGTGAGTTTTGATAGTTTGGTCATTTGCCAGCACCACAACTGGACTGAAATGACAGAGAGACTGCTAATGCTAGCTATAGACCACCCTCCTTTGTTTAATTACTCAGTAGGTGTGAAATAACTTGAACAAAAAGTAATGTCTAGAGGGAATTCATGCTAGCATCAGCATGCTGGGCTAATTAATGGCCACTTTCTGAGTGTGCCATACAAACTTAACAGCGTGATGGGCCCTCACAAGTGCTGACAAAGTTGAGCGTTTAAATTGCTAACAGCTGTGGGCTTATTGAAAAATGGGGGGAAAAGTTTTTTCATCATCACGTCATTATGACGCTCACCAGTCAATAGGACACTTCTAGTGACACCTGCTCTGAGATGTTAGTCAAACCTGGAGGCTTGGAAGCTGTACACCACAAAATGGGTCCAAAAACAGTTTTGCCCTCTTTCAAAAAATATGCAGAATAGCTGCTGTGTCATTATAATATATATCTTTCTTCTAGCAGAAAAGACAAGAAAAGAAATGTCAGTTCAACATTAAAATCAGAAGACCAAGCTCTTTGATCCAGGACTTTGATTTTTGTTCCGCACTGAACAAGCATGACCAAAAAACTGTTTGGTTTGGAGAATCAATCATTATTATGGGGTGGGTGTAACTCATGACAGTATTAAAAATGTCTAGATTTGTTTTCTCTGGCTGAGGACACACTAAGAAATAGCGATACGTTTATCAGTAGATGCATGTCATCTGTGAGCACATAATGATGTTGTCGAAAAGGGCGCGTCTAGCTTTCTGTGTCAGTACCACTGGGAGCGAGCTGACAACATAAGGAGGTTCCAGAATCCGTGAGAGGGGTCACGACCCCAGGAAGTAAAACCAGCTTAGGAAATAGTGACAACTGCCTCCTCTCTTCCTGTTTGGATCATAAAGCCACTCAACAAGGACAGACAAGTGACTTAAACCTGCATAAAAGAAATTGTTTTTTGGCCGCATCTGTGTGAGGTTCAAAAGAGAGAAGGTGCGGTAATTGTTAAAGTGTTCCTCTCTTTATAAGACCGACATAATCCTTTTAAACTGATGCTGTTTAATCATTTTGCTTTTTTTTGCCTCCGTTACACTGTCAGCTAAAGAGAACTTTGGCTCTGCGTAGCTTCTCTCTATGGGCCTATTCTCCTGTATCCTCTCCATCTCACTGATCCCTTTCTCTCTATTCCTCTCCCCCCCGCTAACCCTTTCCCCCCCTGCACCTACCCAGAGCCTTTCCATTCTCATCTCTCTCCCTCACTCGTTTTCTCTTTCCCTCATTCACACTCCTCTCTCTGTCCCTTCCAATCTCTCTCCTCCTCTCGCTCCCCCTCTCGCTAGCTCACAGGACAGTATTATATATTCCAGTCCCATGCTTTGCATGATTTGGGCAATAGATGAAGCCATATCCCTCTCTCCTCTTCGGGCTCTCCCCTCCCTCTCTCTCTCGCCTTGTTGTTTAATGTTTCAATTTGGAGGAAGCAAACATTCAATCAGACAGATTAACTGTTTAATGCATGTCATCAGTCAAACTGTCTACGAGAGGGGGGCCCCTCGGCCTGGCGCTGCCTCCCGCCCCCCCAACCGCCGCTACGTCCTTCTCACTCCCCTGCTCTCCACGCGCACACTGTCTACTCTCATATAGATGGGCCCATCCAGGCTCGAGCCCAGACGCAGAGGCGTCTGTGCGCACACACATACACAAACACAGACGTATTCATGAAACGTACACTGGCAAGCACGCATGCATGGACACGCAGTCATATGCGTGATCATATACTTGGACAGCTATATGCATGAAAAGCCTCATGCTGATACCCATATAAATATAGTTTCAACAAAGCAGAGAACGCATTGGGACACCTGCAACCAAAAAGGAAAATGGTATGTGGATTACATGAGACATTCCATGTAATTCCAATGCCACATAAACCGATGTGCTCAAGGATGCATCCACTAACTCACTGACAATTGTGAAACTGCTTTACACAATTAAGTCATGCTCTCTTAACAGACAACACACATGCTCACACACACGGTCCCTTTCTCCCTCACACACACACACACACACACACACACACACACACACACACATCCCACAGGCCAGTGGATAGGGAAATCAAAGTGACACGGAGGTAGAGCAAGGGAGAGTGAGAGATTAGAGGAAATGAAAAGAGTAAAGAGGAAAGAGGGAAAGAGGGAACAGGAGGCCGAGCGTGCTGCAGATGGAGTAGACTGTAAAATAGGGAGTGACGCTCACACTGAGTTTATAAATGATACTGTATGAATTCTGGACGAGGGTGTATAGAAGGACATCTATATTGACAGGCCGAGATTGGGCTTCTCACATCTGCTCATAGAGCGCTGCGGGAATGAGTCCGAAAACCCAGAGATGAGTTAGCATTTTTGCAACTCCAGTTTCCTCGTCTCGAAGTCAGTTGTTTTGTTTTTAATGTTTTTTTTGTAAATAACGTCTTTGGTTAAAGAAGCTTTTGAAGCTCAAGACGCTTTTGCAAGCCTTAAAACATTTGTTTGCTAACAAATGGCTGAATGAGACGACACAGGCCTACTAGTTTTTACAGCCTTGTTGTGTATACTCAGGTGACCTTGGTGTAGTTTGTATGTCGCCTAACATTAGCTTTTTACATCTACCGATTGCATTCACGCTTCAAATATCATAAAAGTGGTGTTCATTTGTGAAGATTATCTTGCTGAACAAAACACGTATGTATCATGAACGTTTGTCAGTAACAGAGCTTATTTTCTGTCATAATCCAAAATTCCATGGACAAATCGCTTTGGCTTTTTGTCGAGGGAACCAGTGCGATGATAACTTCAGGGGTTGGCCCACCAAACTATTATCATCCCTGCAGCATTGTTCACCCGAGTGCACACTGTGAAAACATACATCTACGTTTATCAATATATGAACAACACGTATAAAGCTATCAGCACACTAATCCTAAATCTGTCACAATGCTTTTGGGCTTTTAGTTTGCACACACACACAGACACAGACACACACACACACACACACACACACACACATTCTGTACATTACCAACTTTTTCGGACCACTTTGATAGCCAATCAAACATGATGTATCTTTAACAAAACATTCATCAACAGTGATGTGTTTGTATGCATTGCGAGAACTTGACTCACTGCTTATAAATGTAAAACAGGTTATAAGATATAAAGCTGATCAAGGGCTCTGACACCTGAAAAAGACCTTAAGTAATTCTATATATAACAGTAGCAGGGACCAAAATCAACCTGATTATAAACCTTAGAAATACAAGAGATGAACAGTAAATCAGTCTATTGAAAAGATTAGTAAAAGATGATATCATGAATAAATTGACACGCTATGGTTCTAATAATCATGATTTGATGAGTAGCTATTAAAAATAAATATATATGATGGAGTACTTATATTAATAGTAGTTTTATTTAACTCACTTGTGTTTAATTTTCATATTTTATTTTGTTTTATGTTCTTACTTGACTGCTTGTTTTCTTATAAAAGCTGCTATTAACTTGTGATTTGTATATTCTATGTTGAAACTCTTATTATTATTATCATAGACATATGCCAGACAGACTTGCTGATTTTGCTATTATTGTGACCTATTACTGTCCTGTGATGTTATATTTGTTACTGTATTGTATTTTGTAATACTATTGGTTTAAAGAACAGCTTGACAAAAGACTGCAGTTGAAATCGAATGAAAAAGACAGATATTGCATAATGAAAAACATGAAGATTCACCAAGTCAATGCTTTACATGCACCAGTGATGTAGACTGAGAGTTTAGTTTTATGAAGTTTAATTTGTTTAATTTTTGGAGCACGTAACGGACCCGCTAATGTCTCCTTTAATTTCTCTTGAGCTACTGTTTATTCCTGAATCATGAGATGCAATTTAAAACTTTTCATCTCAACTTGCAATAGAGATGAGGAAACATGGTGGTTTCTGTGGAAAAACAATAATGTTGCAGAAGAAGAGTTAAAAACAAGGACTGGTTAAAACAAAGAATTGTATGTGATGGCTTCAGCAATCTGGGGCAGTTAATGGTTGTGTTACACTGTTCATGAGCTCATACACTGTAGAGCTTCACATGCCAAAAAACCAAGAAGGCTCTACTAAAGTGGAACAGCCTTATAAGGTTGCTGACCAGCTGCTTCACACACTGCCTCCCTCCATCATTTTCTTCTCCATCCCTCTTTGTTTTACTCTCCCTCGCGTTCATTTTTATTTTATCTCCCGGTGCTGTGGAGCATCTCGTGTATCTCCCGCTCTCCCCCCACTCCCTGACCACAGCACAGAGGGTGGCCAAACCTGGTAAGTATTGACAGGGAGCTCCAGTGACACGGAGAGAGCCAGTCAATGCCCAGACACCCAGGGCAGGGGTCAATGACAAAAGGTAGGCCGCCTGGAAAGAAGGAGGGAGGGAGGGAGGGAGGGAGGGAGGGAGGGAGGGAGAGGCAGAGAGAGAGAAAGGGAAGGCAGTTGATAGATGGCGAGGCAAGAGAGATATTTGGCGAGATAGTATAACTTTGAGACGAGATAAATACAAGGTGAAAGAAGAAGCAGCACAGAGGCACATGCCAGAAAGAAGAACAAAGAGAGATGAAGAGACGAGGGTTGTTTGTATTTCAAAGGCGTCAGCCCGACCAAACAAGACAGTAGTTAATGATGGTTTGGTTGCAATGTAAAAGACATTCAGCGATTATTAATTATTTTTTTTTATTAAACCTTTATTTAACCAGATAAGTCCCATTGAGATTAAAAAATCTCTTTTTCGAGGGAGACCTGGCCAAGAAAGGCAGCAGCATAAGAAACGCATAGTTACAGACAGAAAAAACACAGAACAAGACAAGTTAAAAGAAACTAAAAGTAATACAAAAATAGCCATAGATTAAACTAATGTGAACGGTAGTTGAAAAAATGTAAAAAAAATGTAATAATTTGTAAACAATCAAGTCCATTTAAAGAGGGTGACTAGAGAAGACAACATGGAAGTTCAAGACGACCTGCGACGCAGGGAATGAGTGAGACTGACATGAACTCTCCTCTGAGACCGCGGATGAGGCAAGTGAGATAGGACGCTAGACTAGGATTAACAGAACTATACCAACACACACACACACGCACACACACACACACACACACACACACACACACACACACACACACACACACACACACACACACACAGCGTGTTTGTGTATTGACACAAGGAAAGAGTGTCAGTATATATTGAACGGCGGGCGGTAAGTGAGCCCTCCTCTCCCGCCCATCCCCTCCTCCATCTCTCCTTCTTTCTATCGGATATCAGTCCCTTCTCCTCTAATCATTTCCTTCCTTTTGGCCCTCTCTTCTTTCTAATGCAATTATCTCTCATTCCTCCTTTCCTTCTTTATCCCTCCGTTTCTACTACTTTCATCCTTCTCTGTGGTACTTCTCTGTTTTACTTTGTAAGATTTTTTTTGTTTCTCCCCCTCAAACCCCCCCTTTTGTTTTCGTTATCTCTCCAGTCATGTTCTGGCTAACAACACTGTGTCTACCATTGTCAGTTGTACTTATTGTTCCTCCTTGTTTGCTCTTACCTGGCTCTCTCCTTTGTTTTGATCTTCAGTGATCAGTCTCCCGTAGCCTCGGTGTGTGACAAAAAGGTTCTCATTAATCAATATCACTCTCCAAATGTGATAACATTCTTCTCCGAGACTCTGCGATATGGTGAAGAGAAACATACACAATACATGTGAACAAATACAGGGGTTAGAAAAAATAACCATTTCCTCATCAAAGACTTTGTAGTGAAAAGGTAAGCAGGTAACAAATTGTATATGTCAATATGCCTTTCATTTTACCTTGTGGCTATCATTTGTTCATTCAATTTGTGTTTGGTATACATTTGTGTAGACTTTTTCTCTAAAGAGATAAAATAACTTTTTAGATTTGTTGACTGATACACCTGCATAAATAACTTGCTATAACAAAACACATACTATAATAATATTCTCTGCTAGTTCCCTCATGTTACTTTCAAAACTCACAGATCAAAGCGCTAATTGCCAGACCTGCTGATGATTGCTGTTAATTGGCATTGAATGTAACATGATACACCTTTGTAGCAATTGTTTTAGTGCTAAAGTTATTTAAAGATCAAATCCTATTCCAGAATTAGTTTACTAGTTTTTCTAAACCGTATGCTTTCTAAGCTCAAAGAAAACATGCTGGACTTGAGTAACTGTAAAATTACATAATCTATTTGTGTATTAACAATTTTCATTATTTTTTGAAATTATGTTCTGTCAGATGGTGTTCTGAATTTCTTTTTTTTTATGTCTACAATCTCAAACAGGAATACTGCCTATGTCTCCACAGCCGTCCATAACACATGTGAATGTATATCATGAAAATGCAGTAAATACAACATATATACGATGGAGAAAGATGATGTCCTGCACATGAAGAGAGACCTCTTTCCTTTGCCTCAGGCTATGGTCCTGTTAACACTCACCACTCACTGTGAAGTGTCTGCAGATTCCTTTGGTCTCAGGTGATGCATCTGCAGGCCCCATCATCTCACCTTTGCAGGGGTGGGAGAAAACACACACACCCCCTAAAGCAAGTGGAGATCTCATCATATTCTTTTGAGATCGGACCCAAATCCACCAACAGTATCATCCCGCTAATGACAATATAGTCTTTAAACCACAGTGCTCTGCATTTTCCCGCATATTAACATTTAAATTAAACGGCCACTAGGATATTTAAATGTGAATACAACTAGAAGTAATAATATAAGTAGAGTAGAAAGGTGGAAAGATCATATCCTCCCCACAGTGCAGTATTACAGTCTTTGCTGCTAATGCCCAGGGCTCTTCTCATCAGAGAGGTGGAGATTGGTTTGTCTCTCTGCCAGTTTACCTTGACACTAACTATCTTCATCCCTCCTCCTCTCTCACACACACACACTTGCCTGAACACCTGCTATGTGTTTGCATGGACCAGCCCTAACTTCCATTAATAGTGGATTGTGATGAACGAACAGGTATAGAGAGCTGTACCACAACCAGTTTCCTGGTCCCTTCATCAGTGATGACGGCAATGTACACTAATTTGACACCCGCTCTTCGTGCAGAATTATTCGTTTGTTGTTCCGTTCCGTTCTGCAACACTTCATTTTCTTCTGTTGGGTACGACGCGGCAGAGAGGAATTCAAGCGGAGGGGGGAGGGCGATATATCACAACAAGCGCATTGGCAGACAACCACCTTTCCTCGCAAATTTGTGAGCCTCGCTTCCTGCGCGCCCCGCGACCGGTGCTCTGCCGGAAACAGATGGTTCCCGGAATGTCCTCGAGCAGAGTTCTGAAGAGCTGCTGGTAGCCCGAGAGGCGCGTGAAGGAGGGAGGGGTGCGCGTTGTCTCTCTGATAAACTTAACTTCATCTATCTCTAAAACCCCACTGTCTTCCTGTTCGATTAGGATACTTAATAATAGTTCAATATAATTACACTGTCAAGCCGTGGAGCTCTTCAGCAGCAGCTGAAGAGGCTTAATTTCACTGTTATTTTACTCACTCCACGCTATCGCAAAGAAAAAGTACTACATCAAAGCTTAATTGTGCCGATTTTGATGAGCGGTTCTGCTTTCTTGATTATACAGTAAACCAATAAACATGATATAATCTGTATCAAAGCATGTTTTAACACCAAATCCCCCGAGACTGGATGACAAACTTGTCAAGTGGGAATATGTGCTTGGGGGGTCGTTGATATGACAAAGCTTGGGAAGCCCCGAGCTGAACGACATGGCTGCTAGTGACCCCGTCAGGATGAACTGTGGTTTTCGGTGCGCTCGCTTACGGATGTGCGTTTGTACGAATTGTATTAAATAACTGATAAATAAAGTTAATTTGGATCAGGGAGGCCTATAAAGTAATGAAAAGGGGAGGTTGGTTGGCCTTCATTGAATGAAAAGAGAGAGTGGCTTGGGATGGTTTCAGCACCTTGGACAGAGAACAGATGTCCCGGCACTGAGGACGTGGTGCTGTGGGTCCAGTAAATTCAGCACCATGGACAGCGAGATGAAAACACCACAGCACGTTGCTCAGGGACATACTGTACCACGTCCAAGCTCATGGCAATTTTTGTGGGTGGCTTTAGTTAAAAGGCCAGATGAAGGGAGAGGACACAACAATACCAGCGTAATGCATTCTAATCTAGTTGTTGAATCTTTGGTTGAGACTGTGTCAGAAATGTTTTGACCTATACACCCATCTGTTTTTTTAAACCAACAAACACCTTGCAATATAATAATAAATATAATGCATTATAGATTAATTTAGCTCCAATGCGACCAGCTATGTTGTTGTTTATATGTTATTGCACCAGTGATCATAGTATAGGCATAATCCACTAAATAACAATCATTCTACAATATTCAACAAAATGAGTACTTAAAACTTAAAGTATAGAGAATACGTTTGTACTTAAGAGTATTTGTACAGCCTGGTATTGCCACTTTTACTAAAGCAAAATGTCTTAGTATACTTCTCCCATCACCATCCAAAATTACCCCAAAACATTTTGTGGAATATGGGATAATTAAATTCAAAATCTTGGTCAAAAGGTAGAAACAACCACGGAGACCCTGGCCGTTGAGGACCCATTAATGGACTGAAAGCATCCGTTCCGATTAGTCCGCTGTAATCCGCAGCTCATCCCTGTTTTACGCCCCACTTGTTCTACACCCGATACTTTGATCCAGACTTTGCGGCACCTGACGATCCGGCCCTTTGTTATAGAGCACGCCGGGGCTAATCTCACTGACCCGGCGCAACCTTGACCACCCACTTCCCCCGGCCTTCGGCTTGGTTCACCGCCGCCCCGGACACACAACGCTTCCCGGGAGAGAGAGAGAGAAAGAGAGGGGGAGAGAGAGAGAGAGAGAGAGAGAGAGAGAGAGAGAGAGAGAGAGAGAGAGAGAGAGAGAGAGAGAGAGGGGCCCCTTGATCGTTTCATCGAACACGTCCCCGCTGCGGGAGCATGTGCGCGCCGCCGACCTCCCACTCGTCCCAGCGGCGGGGATAAGAGGGAAGTCGATGCAACAGCGCCAACACAGTCAATGATCCATAAACAGGAGCCAATAGGCGAGCGGGTAATGAGGGACTTCATTTGAACTTTATGTAAACAATCAGGAGCAATACTTGGCTTGCTGGGGACCGGGGCAGATATGACGGTTCTTAGTAACCTAGATGGATGGACAGCTAAAGCGTGCAATGAACGGGTCTGGAGTCTGCCTACTCCTTGAGAAATACAGAGATTAGTAGGCATATATGGTGTTGTCTCATTTGCTTATGAATGCCAAAAAAAACAAAACTGCGAGCATAAAAATAAACATCCAATTTTGAGACATATGTTTTTACTCTGAGTCCAAAGAAATGGGTCCTCAAGCAAAATACACACACACACACAACCACTTAAACTCAAACAGAGAGAGAAAGAGAGGAGAGAGAGAGAGAAGCACCTTTCACCGCCCCCCTCCTTCCCCTCTATCTCTCGTTTTCACCCCCCCACACACACTCCCCCACTCCCCCACACTCCCCCCTTCTCTCTCTTTCTCTCTGGGAAAAAAACGGCAAGGAGGCGCGACTCGCAGGGCCGCACATAGCTGATCAATATTCGATTTAGTTGCTAATTTAGGGCCTTTCTATAGCTGTCATCCCGTGATGTATGAGTCCTAACCCGAGGTCGCCGCGGAAAAGAAGAAGAAGGAAAAAAAAAATAAGAAAAAAAAAAAAATCAAACACCAGTCAACTTTTCACTTAACAATAGAGCGACTTGAATATTATTTATGGGCGAAAGACCCACTTTATGGGTGAATTGCTCCTATCGCTGGTGGGATGATGAAGCGCCTTGTAAGTACATGCCACACAGGCTCTGACACCGGCGTAAACAGACATGCAGGCAGGGGAGAAACATGTAAACACACGGGGAAGCAAGCTGCTTTTAAAACAGGCCAACGCCGTGCAAAGAAGGGGAAATATTCATATCAAGAGACGTCAATATCTCGGTCTCTAGGAGTTTACAATGCAATTTGAACGCATAAATTTGATTAATGGCGTTTGTGTGATAAAGAGACCCCCCCCACACACACACACACACACTTCATCGCGAGCACACGCTCCCACGCACGAACCACGGACTCGCACGTGCACACAGGCAAGTTTGGAATGACACAAAATATATCCTATTTGTCAAGCGGACTAATATTATGTATTATGGACCTAATTGTTTTTGCACATTGCTTCACAAACACAAACACAGACGCGCACACGGGCACCCATCAAATCCGAATGCGGCTGTTTTATTTTGCCACTTAATGTCTTCCCGATCGATCACTGTTCTAAGGATGTTATCAATAATGTGAAAGCTTGATTAACTTCAACGTTTCCATAACAATTCTACCACGTTTATCCTCTCTCAATTTTTAATTAACGCTTGCTTAATTAGTTCGAGATCATTTGGGAGTGAGATACTTTATTTTAGGGGGAGGAGGGGAGGAAATTAACATAAAAATCTCCGCTGATAAATTGATATATTATCAGGAAAGAAATGTTGTAGGAATTCCCAGGCGGAACGAGTCATAAACAGACATCCATCAAAATAAGACAGCTTGAGACAACGTATAATTCTTTGGCAGTATTTTTTAATTATTTAATGACTCTACTCTTCTAATTTCTCCAAATAATGAGGGTGTAAATTCTTTCTGCCTGAATCATTCATAGACAAAGAGACCGATTTATAACATGCAGCATAAACAGGAAACCAATTTCCTCAGGTGACAAAGTATTTTAGGGAGCAGTCAGCCTGGCAGCTCATTGTGTCGAACTTGCTCCAACCAGTATCATCCTGCTTAATTAAAGCATGAGTTGTTGTAACTTTTGTATAAAAAAAAGTACATCTGTACAAATTTAGATCTTTGCCAAAAACTGCAGGCAATCCACTGAAATTGTTGACAGAAAATTTCTGTATATTTGTGTGGCAATTGATCTTTAAATACAAGTAATAGGCTGCCATGTAAACCATTGAATGAATAAAAGGCATTTTAATTAGAGTGATTAGTTAAGGAATCAATGAGCTGGCACTACAGCGAGCTCAGGGAGAGGCCTGAGATCAGCTAATGGAGCAGTAGAACACTAAAGTAAGCTTTTACACCCCCTGCTTCGACTTGAAACTCCTTTTGTTATTGGCTGGTTCCTGCAAGAGTAACCTCAAAATGTTGGAAGTTAGGGATGTTGTTAAAAGTAATTTAAGCGCTCTACAAAACTAGCAATAAATATGATCAATAATGGACAAAATCCTCTATTCGTTCTAGTTTCCTTTCACTAATGTATTTGAGTAACAGATCATGTGACTATTTATAGGAGCTAGATGTGCGATTCTCACTGAATTCAAAATATTTACGCAGGCCATACATCACAGATCCAGTGTGTTTAGGAGTCTCTTTGCATATAAACTAGGACACGGGGAGTGGGAGTGTGTGTATTGGCTGCTGCCAGCTGCCATGCAGCCTCCAGGTTGTTTGGTGAAAGTGAGAGTGTGATTTCCCCAGACCCTGCTCTCTGGGGACGCCTGGCTCCCCCTGTCTTCTCCCCAGAACCCCAACGGTTAAACGGACAGGTCATTGATGCGCGCGCGCACGCGCACGCACACACACACACACACACACTAGCACGCGCACACACGCACACACACATACACACTAGCACACGCACACACGCACACACAGCCTGCCTTTCAATCTGCTCTCCCTAGATGGGCCCCCACTGCCATATAAAGGCCACATTTCCCTGGTCATTACCGGCAAGTCACAGAGAATCTCTCACCTCACTGTATACACGATAATCGGATCAAACCTGGAATTACCCGTCATTAGAAATATTGCAGGAGGCGAGTCATAAGGAAACGACCTCGTGAATAATAGCCTACACTGCCAATGAGAGTTGTAATTGTAAATCTGATTCTACCCCTCAACCACATGCTGTAATGAGCACCCGCCATTGTTTAAATGACTCAAATGAAATTGGTGCTGACTTACCAAGCATGAATGACAGCTCATATGAAGATGTGTGCCTGGAATGAGATACGATGGGGGTCTGAGAATGTGTGCTCATTTTGGTTGCGTGTGTCTGCATGTGCGGATGGTGGCGGCCCATGAATGGGGTGTTTAACAGTGGTATTAATAATCTCCATGATCTATGAGCTCGTTCTGGTGTCACTCAGCCATTAGAGACACAGTCTCTCTGTGTTCTCCACACCTCGTTTCCTCCCCCTTGCCCGTGTCGGCCCCCCAAAATAATTGTGTGTTAATGGGTGAGGAGGGGGTGGGGGTGGGGTGGGGGGATAAGCGGGGATTAGAGCCCGAGGAGGGAGGATAGAAGAATTATCGGGGAGATGGGTCATGTTAAAAGAGGAGATGATTAGGCGTGATGACTGACCCTTCCTGGTCGCAGACAGTGCAGGAGATATGTGGCCATAATTAGGGGACAAAACACTGAGCAGGTGTGGGATGAAATTACCCCAAATAAACAAAAGCAGGAGGAGAGACCTTCCAGGACAAGATGGATCTGAGTGTGTGATAATGAGAGAGTAATAGTTTGCCTGCATTCCTGTCAGATGGGGAGCTCCAAAGCCAGGTAAGGTAGCCTAAAGCCATTTACAGGTCCTAATCTGGGTGGAATGAGCCATGAGAGGAAGAAGGAACTAAAGTACACCGACTAACAGGTCTCCCCTGACCCCTCTCCAACTCCCACTCTCCCACCTCTACTTTTCCTCTGCCTCGTTTCCTCTCTCCTTCCAACCCCGCTTTCCACCACTTCCATCTACAAAACAAAGTTGCCTGGCATTGACGGGACCCTAGAGGCCGTCAGCGAGGAAAGGTGGGAGTCACCCTCATCCAAGAGAAAGAGGTAAGAAAGCGAATACGGTAGCAAACGCGAGAGAGAGAGAGCGAATGGAAAGGGGGGAGTGAGGAGATTGAAGCGTTTCTAATTTAAATAAACCCTTTGGCAGACTGAAACTGGCAGCGAGCTTCCCCTTTGCTCGCAAGGAAAAGAGGGAGAAGAAAGGAAAAGGGGAAAAGAGGGAGGGCAAAAGGAAAGGAGAGCTAGATAGATGGATATAGAGATGTCTCCATGCTGCTTTGCTTATCCGCATGGGAGAGTTAGAGGCCAGAGGATGGGGAATGGGGGAATATAGAGAGTGAAGTGGAATAAGATAGGGAGCTAGATGGAGGAGAAAGAGAGGGGACACAAATAATGGGGAACGCACTGACAAGATACAGGAGTTAAGGGAGGGGTGAATAGGAAAGAGCTGTGAAAGTTAGGTAACAGAGAATGTGTGTGAGGTGCGATCCATCTATTGGGGAGAGTTCATCCATCCTCACACACACACACACACGCGCGCGCG
The DNA here is from genome assembly GCA_016806645.1 of Ophiodon elongatus. Lineage (NCBI taxonomy): Eukaryota > Metazoa > Chordata > Actinopteri > Perciformes > Hexagrammidae > Ophiodon > Ophiodon elongatus. The sequence goes on along the minus strand of JACSYO010000415.1, from coordinate 4,819,595 downwards.
CGCACGTGCGCGCACGCACGCACTGAAGTCAAACAGCGTCTCTCAGCAGTGGGTCCGATTAGTCTCATCTCATCAAAACTTGGCTGAAGTTTTTTGGATGGATCCCAGCTCCAATCTACTTGAGCCGCCACACTCTTCTCCGTCACACTGTCTCCCCCTGTCTGTCCCTTTGGCTCGTCACAGCAGCGACCTGCTCACCGGTCTATACGCTCCTAATGGGCTGCCTCGGCGCGAGGAGCTGCAGCAATACAGGCTGTAATCTAAAGTCTCACTACTGAACGCCAGAGGATGCCCGTTTTGTTTGTTATGTTGGATGGGTAAGAGGTGACAACAGGCAAAGCATACAGCTCGGAGATTCAGAGAGGAGAAGTTGGCGAGGACCGGCCCCAAAAACTACGAGACAACAAGTCAAAACTCATAATCACAGTCGTGTGGAGGGCGAACCCACAGCGTTGGCAGATGAATATTATTACAAAATGAATTGATTGGCCTTTTAAATCTACGAAGCATCAAACTAATGGGAATGTATACAATGCAGCTCTTTTAAGGGAGAAAGGGTTATACATGCCTGACTTTATATTTATGGTTTGTCTTATGTCGTCTGAAGGTCATTTAGAGCTGTTTTTACTTCCATCACTTAACATAATGTTTGATTAGGTGCCGTGGCCATATGCATATAGACCGGCTATTACAGGTTTATTACCGAGTCAACAAAAGACACGCCTGTTGACAAAAAAAAAATGACGAGGTGCGATTACACAGTGTCTGGATTAAAAGGTGCGCGTGTGTGCGTAAAGGCGCGACGCGCATGTTGTGTAGAGGCCCACAGGTAGGGGCAAAGTCTATAGGATGGATGGTGAGAGAGGAGGGGGGAGAGAGAGAGTGAGGGGGAGAGAGAGAGAGGCGAGGGGGGAGACACTCCGACCCCCTCCTTCAAACATACGCACCGAGAACTGGCTCCGGCTCCGGCTTCGCTGGAGTGGAGAACCATAAATCTTCATATAGCGGCTGTTTTGATTAATGCAGCCGAGTCGAGCTAGGGGGCTGGACCTATCCCATTACGGCCTAATGGAAGATGGAGCGGCGCTGTCTCCACCACTAGGCCCCTGTCATTTGTTCCACTTTGCAGTCCATTTGGCCGAGAGACTACAAGCCACTCCATCAAAAATATTTTCAGAGTTAATTTCCGCCCGCTTAATTCGCCTTGATTCGGATTGCGTATCGAATGGCAGGATCGATTTTCGCCTGGCGTCTAAATTAAATAAAAGAGAGGGGGGTATACTTTAAGTCTGCGTTTTCTTTCTTTTCTCTTTTCCATTCCATTCTTCCACCTATTTTCCAGACATCCTTTACCGTGGGCGCGTTCATTCTTTTTTCTTTATCTTTTTTTTTTACGATGCATCTCATTTCCTCCTTTCTCTCAGATTTTGATAGACCCATGTTTAGAGAGGAGGAGGAGGAGGAGGAGGAGGAACAAATCGGATTGTAGTTACAGATGAAGGGAAACCTATTGAAAGAGGAGCTGAGGTGGACAGATTTATGGATTTGTCATAAATTACAAACCGATACATAAATACTTGGACATGGGGTGGGGGGGGGGGCACCTTTTATGACAGGTGCGTTAGAAAAACAAAGAAAGAAAGAAAAATATCCTATATCCTCAGACAACAGCTCCACATTGTGTAGATAGAAGAATAGATTTGGAAAACATGGAGTGAAGAATTGGACAGGCATACACTGGGAAAGTGGGGTAAATTAGGGGCATCGGGGTATTGAAGGGGTGAAAAATAATAGGGGGGGGGGAGTAGCAAAAAAGAAATGAAAAGAGGCAAAAAGCACAGTGACAAATTGGTCGAGTGTGTCGCGAATTCCCTTTTAGATTTAAAGCCGCGTGTAGCCTATCGTCATATCTTTCCAGAGTAATTTATTTTCTCATTTCTCTCTCTCTCTCTCTCTCTCTCTCTCTTTCTCCCCTCAATACTCTCTCTCTCTCTCTCTCTTGCTCTCTGTGTGTGAATTTATCTGGTAGTCACGTGGACAGAAGGGGAGGGGGGTGGGAGAGGGGGGGTCAATAAAAGTCTCCGGCGACAACTGTTTCCCCCATCGGTCTCTTGTCTCCTTCTTGCATTATCTCTCCTGCTTTGCTTTCTATTTGTTTATTCGCTGAAGCCGCTTCGCTCCTCCCTATTTCCTCCTCCATCGGCTGTGTTTCCTGTTTCGAATCCTCTCTCATATCATAGGACTACAAGCTATACTCCTCTCCAGAGAGGCCTATTGATTTTATTCTCCCACTAACAGCAAGCCCCACGCTTTGAAATTACTAAATCAGGAAGCTGTAGGATCCATCTCTTGTATCCACCTCAGAAATGCTTCGATAAGCGTCAGAAAGTTCTCAGAGGCTTACAAGTTGGAGATGAAGGCCGGCGAGTTTTGGCCCGGAGACATGAAGCCACTTGTAGATTCCTCAAATCAACAAAGGCATTACATTTGAATCAATTAGATTTGATTACTCTGCCAAATCTATATCTCAGTCTAGCCCGAACAGGCACGTAGATCATACAACATATGAGCACTTAGGAAGATCTGACTGAGAAACACATCCTGAAACCTGGGCTCCACACTCGGTTTCCTCTGCAATTCAAAACAACACACAACATATCTTTCACAATCTTGGGCTGGACAGACGCCAACCTTAATATACCAATGTGACGCTTTAAAATTTGAAAATATTATTCTCGCTCAGATAATCAAAAAAATAAAAAAAATGGTATCCTGCTAGAACACAACCTTTAAGACCACACAAGTCTGCATCTATAAGCTCCAGTATATATATATATATATATATATATATATATATATATATCTCACAATATTATGATGATTATAATAACCAGAATGCCAGTTGACATACACTCAGTGGTAGGAGACATAGTCAAGAGGCACAACAAGTGAAATATCAACCTTTTACTTGAGAAGAAGTGCATTATTTATTTAAGAATCCAAAGTAAGTACGTTATTGTACAAAAGACTCCACATTTTCAGAAACAATCATCAGCTGAAATTCCATTATCGGAAAACAATAATAAAAAGTTTTCATTTATTAGTGAATAATATATTGGCCACCGGTGTATCGTGCATCCCTCATTACTGATGCATGAATGTATAAGCAGATTTTTTATGTTGTATCTGGTTGTAGTAGAAATAATTGCCTTAAAAAAAAACGCACTAACATTATCAACAGACAGTGAAGAGGTTTCAGTGTCGACGTTATGTCAAAGACCTCTATGTATTGTGTTACAGTGATGAAATGAGCATAATAACCCGGCCAATCCTGTCTTGCAATACCACTTGCTCCTCAAGAGAAGATAATGAGTCCCTGTAGCATCCAGTCCACTCATAGTCCAACATGAGAGGACGAAGAAATACAGCTGCCGCGAGTGCTTATCGCATTGAAAGTACACGGTCTGAGTACATTTTGATAGTTTTTTTATTGGATTAAATCCAAACTGGTAGAATAAAATTAATTTAAAAAACTAGTATTTTTAATTTGTCCTCACTACAAGCAGGAGACTAATTTCAGGGATTCTTATTACCAATGCTTGTTTGTGTTTAAAAAAAAAAAAAATGTATTGTCGATTTTTTTTCTCTCTCAAAAATCCAGTCAATCAGTATTTATTGTGAACCAATATGCTCAATATGTTTTTAGGTCATAATATGCATAGCACTTAGTAACAATATCTGTCAAATACATTAAGTGAAGTTAAACATTTAATATTTGTTATAAAGTGGTAAAGTAGAACTCCAGAGTAGAAAAAAAAGAAGGAATTAAATGACAGTACAAGCCTAGTATTAACTAACAAACACATTTCCCTCCAAGTATGTGTGGCAACAATATACGACACAATGTACAGCAGCTAACGGACCATGCTACAGAAGGGGTTGATCAAATTGAAGGGTCTCCGGGTATCCTTGGGGGGGTTTACACTTCCACAGCAAACAGGACTGATGGCCGACCCACCCGGCAATATGACCTGTTCACTCAGCCCCTCCAATATCAGTGTCTCTATTTCAGTCGCCACATCTGTTATTGTCTGATTCTTAAGAAAAAAGTGGCTGAGCAGAGGATAATGAAATCAAAGCCCAACACACACGGTCAACAAGCCCCTGGTAAGAAACACACCGTGTCAATATTAATCTCCCTGACAGAAAGTCGAAATATGGCATCTGTCACACATCATCTTCTCTCTCTCCTGTCTTTCTGCGGAGTGGAAAAAAAAAAAAGATGGAGAGGAGGTGGTTTTGGTGGGAGTGAAGAGGGGGAAGTTGTTGGAAATTGAGGACATGGACCGGAAAGGGCAAAGGACGCTGGGATTTTTCAAGAAATAGTTTCTTGTTGTTTTTGTCTTCTTGCATTTGGTGAGGCACGCATCGGGAACATTCTAACCTTTGATAAATAAAAAATAAAAAAAGTAAATTTCAAGGACAGTTTTAAGTGATGGCATGTGAATGGCACGTCTAACAAAACATATTTGTTACAAAGTACATGACAGACCGACACTGGACAAAAGCAGAGATAATTTTCATCAGTGTTTGAGCAGATATCAGATGGGGAGGGGGGGGGGGGTGAGTCAATAACCAATACACAGTAACCACTGTATGTATCGCAACAGTGCAACAACAAAACTGTTAAACACAAAATAGTGAGCCACATTTTTGCACTGGGTGACCCGTTCCTTCATTACAACATAGGCACTGTAGTTTATTTTGAGCCAATCCCACATGCACCCACTTGGTACTGTAAATACTCACTTATAGTGAGAGTCGTGGCTGAAAACAGTCCTCAACAAATGGCCCTTTTTCAGCATCGATTGCTAATAATTACAAATGTAATCTTCAGGAATTAATGGGCTCTTTGCCAGCGTGTGCGGCTCTCAGCCTGAAAGTTCTGAGAGGCTAACACATTGTTGGTTTTAGCCTTTTCATGGGTTTCTCTAATAACCTCCAGATCCTATAGTGTATATTCAAGGTTACGATACGAAAAGGCAACAAGTCAGAGTGAGACATGAGCTTCCTAACTGCAGGGCAGCTAAACTAATGTTGCTCTCATAACAAGATGCTTGAGGGCAGCGATCACAGCACAAGATCTCTTGGTGATGAGATATAAAATGTCCTCCGATATTTCATTAGTTTTCCCATGCTTGAGGTTCCTCCTCCTCATGCACATCCGCCATCCTTTATTTATCCTTCAATCATCCTTCTCTTCCCCCCTTTCAGCCCGCTATCTCTTTCTCCCACTCATTTCACCCAGAACACTTTCCTTTCTTTCATCCTCTTTCCATCTGCTTCCTATTCCTCCCACCTCTCTTCTTCCTCCTCTTCATCCTCCCTCCCTCCCTCTGTCTTTTGGACGTTTCTCTTAGTCCTTTCTGTAGCCCTCCACCCCCTTTTCCCCCTCTTTCCCCTGTGATGAATGAGTCTGTCTGCTCGGTGCAGTTCATATTTACTGAGCAGGGGAGCGCACACTGTCAGTCTCTCTCGCCCTCCACATCTCTATCCCTCCACTAAAGAGACAGAGAGAGCAAGAGGTTACAGCGGGATGAAAGGAGGAGGGAGGCCGTGGTCAAGAGATCCACTCCAGGAGTCGCCGCGATAGCGGCTGGCTTGGTGGGGAACACGTTAGTCTTGACCAGCGTAGTTTCTCAGTGCAAACATTACAGGTGGTTGAGAGAGAGAGAGAGAGAGAGAGAGAGAGAGAGATCTTCCTCACCCCTTGACCAACCTGTCAATGCGGTGATACTAATAGGGAATAAACAGCGTCTTTCCATCCCTTTATGTGCAACTCGGCAGCCCACTCTCAGCACTCAATGCAACACAATTTAATGGCGTTTTCTCTCTCCTTCCTTTGTGTGAGCCATGCTTTTAGGCACATTTGGACTTGAGAGGGAGAGAAGTAAGAGCCGCTACCAGCTGCAGCTTACCAAAGGCCCACAAAATACCCGGTTTCATCTACGCCCACACACACCAGTGCGTTGCGGGGAGTCAAACGGTGTGTTTTGACCCGTGTGTTGACCCCTTCATGAATAAGAGGAGTGGATGTGGGCCTGCCGGAGCCCAAAGGGACAGGCCAAGAGCTGCTGAAAAGCCCTGCAGAGCCACCATCTCTTCCCACACACTGACCTCCGAGGCCAGCCAACACCAAAACCGCCGTAGCGTGACGACACCAGTGACACCCAGCGCCAACGCACAAAATGTGTTCCTCTGCCAAATTGACAAAATATAGACAGTAAATACAAGGAAAATTGGATAGCTCAAATTACATCATAAAAAGAAAATCCCCTCAACTGGACTTTTATAAGATTCAATATGGGGTAATTCAATTCTCAGACTGCAACCTGAAACACTACCGACTGTCTGTCAAAGGGGGCAGATTGAAAATGTTTTTGCCATTTGGTTCTGGGACAGAGAGAGCTAAATAAATATACGGTTTTATGTTTCGATTTGTGGATGATTTGCAGGAGAGTCTCGGCCATCGTAGTGCATCTATGTTTGAGCTGATTAAACATTATGTCACAATAAACATTCATATCATGTCGCTGTATAACAGAATCCAAGAAGGAGAGTGAAAGAGAATCAGGGGAAAATAGAAGCAGGAAAAGAATAGAACGCTGGAAGAAGGGAAGGAAAGCATCATGCCATAATCATCTGAATATTAGGGAAAATTGGACACGGGAAAGGCTAAAATTGGATATGGGAAAGAATTCTGAGGAGCAGAGAGAAGCCTGAATGCATCAAATGTGAAAACAATGGCCAGTATCAAAACGGATGGAAACAAATGTAGACCCCTGTGGATAAATCACTGCTGTAAAATATCCTTCAGAGGTTCTAAAAGCCATCGTCCACAGACAAATGACAGGGTCAGAGGTCTTACAACAGGGAGCACTATCAGCTGGAACAACACTGTTTATGATGGAGGAGAAGGTATGATGGGAGGCTTTACGAAGCAGAAAAAAAAAAGAAAGAAAAAAAAATCCTTTTCTATATGCAATGCTGACCACAGACTCATAGTTCTAACAAATTGCCCAAACTTCTGAGCGAGAGAGGTTTCCTGAGCTCCCCTATTCCCCGAAGCATCCTTTCCACAGCTATCCATTTCCCCCTGGTGCCTCAAGAGAGGAACTACTTCTGAACCACTGCGGCCTTTCTGGGAGAATTCACTGGCCGGCTCATCTGCTCTCACGCTGACGGAGGCCTAAAACTGTGAATTATCCGGCTATCACCAGCCAGATGATGAGATACACGCACACGGCACGGAAAAGGGTAAACAGTAACACCTTTATTTGTCCGGATGCATTCTCTGCCACCCGATGTCTGTGTGCTGCAGCGTCCCCGTCCCCCCACACACCTCCTCATCCCCGGATCATATTTGTCCATCTGCCTGCCACGCCGATGGAACATTCCAAAAACGGCTGCTGTGCAATCTATCTCAATTTTCCAAATCTATTAACTTTCTTTGTGTGGCCTGCCTCTGCTCGAGCCCGATCTTTAAAAACCGTGGTTGTTCAACAATTATGATAACTGCAACAGGGGGAATTAGAGAATCCACCCATTCATCTCTCTGCCCCTCCTCCGCACAGACATGACGCGGCTAAATGAAAAATGGACACGCTTTAAGAAGTATTGATTCCAGCTTTAAACAAAGGTACAGTCAATATTATTTACTCCTAAATATATCTTTGTTATCTGCGCTGGAGTCGTAGTTACTGCTCTGTCCTCGTAATTGCGGACATAAAAATAATAGAGCAATTCCCTCCGAATTGACCGAGACAGGTTTGGTTGTGGCCCTTGTCCTAGTGATGCATATCCTGGGTGTAAATTAATGTGTGAGCAAGGTTTTCCTCTGACGACTGCCTTACTAGAGGCAGCAGACATATATTCTGATCCAAACAGTGAATAAAATGCAAGCGACACAGTGGGATTGAAAAAAAAATTACAATGCATTTCAAAGGTAATCTGAAACACTAAAATGGCAATCATCTTCTTTCCATTATTGCTTTTCGTGCAGTTTATTATAAAAAATAAGAAAAATTGTCTTTTCCTCCTCAAACTGTTTTGTTATGTATAGTTTTTTTGTTGTTGTTTTGATTCTTTTGAGAAGCCCCCTGTGGTTTCTTCTCTCATGTGGAAATCCAAGTTTGTTTTGTTTTTTAATAGTATATTATTTTTTCCTGCAATGCCAAACTTCATGCATTTGGGTTTCTTATGCTAGTCTGTTGTTCTTTTTGTAGACACACTACAAACACAATAACTACATTACTTTCGCATTTATTGGCAATGTCCAGAATCCAATTTTACAAAGCAAAAGAGTAGGAAAGCACCACGTAAACTAAAACTTGCTTGTATCTAGAATGTGTTTCAAAAAAATATTTTTCACAAATTTAACAGTACAGTTTTTCATATATGTCGTATCCTACCGAAACATGATAGTCAGTATTTGTAGTGCATCATGCCGTGCGAGCAGTAAGCACCTGTAAAAAAAGGGAAACAAACAGCTGAATGGATCCTCATGTGAGCGTTCAGGGTGCACACGGCTCGCACATCAGAGTGGATCACACTGTAGCTCATTAAGCAACCCTTCACAGATGAACCTCAGATTACAAACGGTGCACTCACTGTGTCTTCCCCAAGTGTCTTCTCTCATGCTCGCCTCACACTGGTCATATTTGCGTGGCCTCTCATCGGCCCCGGTGATAAGACCCTTCTCCAGCATGTCGTGCATGCGCCTCCAGTACCTGGCCAGCTGGTACCACATTGGTACATCTTTTGATGGATCCTCTGGAGATATTCATCCTTGCTGATGACTCTCTCACCACATTCTGAACAACTAAAGCCTTCCCCAGAATGCAAATGGCTCTGTTTGTGTTTGCTTTAAGATCATGGACATTATTCTGTGAGCTGCACCGAAGTCTGGGAAGCAGTGCACTGAGGATGGTTAAGTACAAGAGAGTACTTTGGGGACTGCTGTCCCCAAGAGGACACTAGTCTAACTATACCATAGTGCAAGTCCCAGTGATGATACTTGACATGCTGCAGTAGGAAACCAGTGGAGGAGAATATGCAGTTTGGACAAAGGTGAAACTATGGAATGTCCTGCAGGGACAAAGCTGGAGAGAGAAAGAGTGCACCAATGAATGACTTGGTATTTAGTGGCCTTGACAGAATTTGAAAGGCAGGTAATACTTGATGAATAAATTAGTAAATATCAGGTAGACAGAACATCGCTCATCCACCCACACACACACACACACACGCACTTATGAGCCTTACCAAAAAATATAAAAACATTTTATCCATGCTTTGCTGGTATCTTTTAGTGGGACTTTAATTATTTGGCCAGTAAACACATCTAACTGCACTGAAAAAAAAGTTAAAAAAAAATTATTTTGCATGTCATATTATTATAATTATTGCATATTATAATTATTGCATATTAATATGCCTGTCAGGACTAATGCCAGTGACTTGTAAGTGCCAATATAAGCATGTTGCTGTGTCATCTATAAAACAAACAAAACTTTTAAACTTGTTCTGGTGTATAATAGCTATTCTGGAGCAGAATGAATTTTCTTTTCAATGCATCCAGTTTATTTCTCTCTGCAAAAAACGACCTGGTAAAATGTTTTGCTTCCTTGGTCAATAACAGTTAATTGACCCGGGTCCAGGACCCTGCTGTGACTTTTATCCCCCTGCAGTCATAACCAATGCCGATTTGCCTGTAACCAGGGGCTTTTGTCGGGTAGCTTAAAAAATAATCAGCAAGTGGAAAATCAGGACTAAAGTTGTGTAGTGTGAACAACTGTGAGAATATTGAGCTCATAACCAGAAAATAAATTAAATCACTTAACTGTCCATGTTTTATCTCCACTGTAAAAACAACTTTGTACTGATCACTTTTAAGGTCTCCACAACCAGGAACCTGTGTCTAACAACATACTAACACGAGGTCTTCTATATATGTGCCTGGTTTAGTGCTGATGAAAGGTATTGATGCATTGATGCTGATCAACAGTCTAAACTAATTATTTCTGGTTTCATTTTGGTATCAGCACATAACTCACTTCACTTAAGGTCAGCAGCAGGCTAACATAAACCTGAAAGTCTATAGCTTTAGGTAGGCAGAGATTCACTGTTTATTTCAGAAGCAAAAAAGCCCCAAAAAACAAATAGCAGTAACTGCTTATTTATCTGCCAGTTTGTCCTTTTATAAACTTTTAACCGATTTAGTGAAGGCACGGCAGTGGACAACGTTTTTTAAACAACAAAGACATGAACGGTTAAATAATCAACAGAATTGTCAAAACAATTGCAATCCTGAAAACAAGTCTGTACTGATCCAAAATTCATATTTTAATTAGTCCAAAATAAGCTTACAAAACTCTTCAATGAAGCATCTAGCTGCACTGAGGAGGATTAGTGAAGATTAGATGTGAGGTGGCTTACTTGATGTTTTGCTTTCACTGCCTCGGCGGGTGGTGCCTCCTCATAGTGTCCAGTTAATCGTGGCTCAGTCTCTGCCTTCACAAATGCCTCCAGGCCTTCAAATTCCCAATTCCCAAACTTTGTTACACGGCAGATTTCATGTGTCTCAGGGTCTGCTGGCACCTCTTTGACTTGTTTACAGTTAAAATCATTCCAGCTCACACTCTCCTGTTCATCTTTCAACTTTTCTCTACTTTGTGCCGTGCGGCGTTCAGGGCGCCCTCGTCCTCTTTTTGCGGACCTCATCGTCTTTTTGGTAGTTTGGCTTGTGGAACTGACGGTCAATTATAGTTTCTACAGTTTGCTTTGTGGGCCGACCAGATGACGTGGGAGAAAAGAATAATCTGCCAGCCAACGATAATGGTTCCTCATCGCCATGGTTTCAGTCTTTCTCGGGTGACCTGGTCCCCTTTCGAATGAGTGGATCTTCATCTCACCTTCCTCAGGTGTTCAGTCCTCGGTGTGTGGAGGATGTTGAAGTCATGTGACCTTCTCTTCGGTGTAGAGGACATCTATAGACCTAGAGATAAAGAGAGCAGAAGCCAATGAAATACTGCAAATAGGAACATCATCTTATTTGTGATTTTTCATGATACACATTTTCTAGCTGAATTTACAATGTATTATATGACATTTAATTTAGAACATCAATTAAGCAATGAGTTTAACTACATTGTCATTGTATTGTCGTAGTAAATATTTACATTACTGGCACTGTTTCAAATACCATGCAAACACACTGAGGCCGTTATCAGCAGCTGAAATTAATTCAAACAACAAAACCTTTGGGAAAAAAAATCACAGTGTCTCAACTGGAGTGATTCAAGGTCCATCTTCTCTGTGATGTATCTTGTAGAAATTGCCTAAATGGCACTAGAGGTGTCTGTATATTAAGTTATATCTTTATCATGCTGTAAGTGAGAAGAAGGAACTATTGCTGGGATCATTTTAATGCGTTCACAAGATAATACGTGACATCATGCATGCAGTTATGAATGCCACTCTTCCATGCATGTGAATTAAAAGCATTACTATGTAATCAAAACGTGTCGTATCCCCTCAACTCGTGTTAAATACAGAGAGAAGGTTATTGATTTTATGACAAACAGCAGTAAACATGTAAACATGTGATACACGGCCACAAACTAGGAAATACAAAAGCCTGAGACTCGTTTGTCAATAAAGCGTGTGACGTTATGTATGTAAAGATATTGTCTCCTGTTCATTTGTAAGAGCAGTTTCATGTGGGCCGATTGAAAAGACAGATTTTTAAGATATACATCTAATAACATTCTAATGTTGAAGATGCAACTACTTTTAAAAATAAGAGGTCAGTTTGTATTAAAGTAAAACGCCGTGTGTGTTAAAGTATCATACATGATACGCTGACTTCCCTCAGACAAGAAACAGAAAACTGCAGTATATTGAAAACTACAACCACTTATAAACTGCTCAGTTAAATTTACAGAAGTACATTAGTGTTGTATGAGGAAACTTAACTTATGTACGAACCAGACATTTGAGTTCGTCGTGAGGAGTTTGAGCTTCGTGCAGAGCTGGGAAGTTAAAACTTGTCACCAGTAGCTAAATGTTTGCTGTTGCTTCAGCCTCAGTATGAGCTCCATCTAAGTTGTATTACATTAAGTCAGCCAACTGGTGTCTGCCATGTTTTAAACATTTAGAAACATAAAACTCGTTCGTTTTACAGTTTGAAAGAAACACACACACTTTGAGGAGAGGTGGAAGCTAACTGACTGACTTTGAGGCGATGCAAACTCTGCTAACTGAAGGCACAGGTGGAAAAGTCTCACGTGCGTGGTCTGCCCGCTAAAATAGGAACGAGATCGTTTTTTACTTCCGCCTGCCCCTTGTGGGCGGAGCTTATGCGTTTAATGTAAAATTGAAGGAAAAACATGATCCGCCCCTCCGGGATACAATGTGCAGCATGCAAACTTTCAGAAGATTTAAAGGCTTGTCTTCATGTCCTCCCCAGACATTAGAAAAGTTGTGATTTTTGGGATATGTCGTACAAGAGGGAGATCCTTATAACACAACAATTTATGGTCTATTAAACGTTATCAAACAAATATTCATCGACTCAACCCCAAAGTTGAGGAACTGTGTGTTATAAAGTTGCTATACACTCACCCTGCTCATTATAGGTAAGATAGTAAGCCAATTAAATGCAGTCTAATAAGGTAAATTCACAGTTGCAAGATCAACAAATGACAGCTTTTCCAGTACAATAGAATAAGGGGTTAATTCATGTTTAATGTAAAGGGGAGGGGGGGAATCACAATTCATCATTTCATAATGGTTTCATAAAGCACAAGTTGATAAGTTTTAATAGTAAGTTGATAGTTTTACCGGAGTCCCCATTCCAACGTTTCACTCTTCAGTGATACCAAGCTTAATTTTTTAATCCTACTTCAAAGAGCTGCCCCAGATCTATCAAAAACACCTATTAAAGTAAGTAATCTGTTATTCTTTAAACATTTTTACAAGCCAATTCTCCAGTTTTCAGTTTCTGAAATATGGCCATCTGTATTGTGGTAATTTAACTCTTGTGCACAAATGCCTCAAAAAATGTGGCCTCTCGCAGTAACACAAAGTACACTAGCACCACACACAGTGTTCATGCATTCATCAAATAATTTATTACATTATTACAAATACTACAGCAGTGATCTATTCTGTTGTTGGGGGGTGGCATTTCCCACTGAACTCTGCCTCATACCATGTCCTCAAGCCCCCATTACAACAATAGTGTATAGCAGAAACCAGTTTAGACCTACCCTGCACAACGAAAAAAAAAATCATACAAAGCTGGGATAGTGTTTTAAAAAAACGTTCCATGCAATAACAAACATGAAGTCAAGAGTGTTACAGAAAGTTCATATAAATAATCATATACAGACACTGATTTTTACTTTAGCACATTCATTAAAAACCCTAGTAGAAGGCTGTATACAGCTCCCATAGATACCACAGCATATATGTACAGGTCTCTCATGAAAGCTCAGCGACATTTAGCCACGTGGCCAGAAAGGTGGTGAGAGCGGGCGAACCTGCGGAGGCAGTTGGGGCAGGAATATGGCTTCTCGCCTGTGTGAGTTAACATGTGTGTCTTCAAATGGCCTGACAGACGAAAGCTTTTCCCACATTCTTGACATGTGTAGGGACGCAGGTTAGTGTGACTCCTCCTGTGCTTGCCCAGATCACCAGAGGAGGTGTAACGATTGTGGCAGTCTGGGCATTCGTAGGGCTTTTCCCCAGAGTGTATCCTCTTGTGCTTCACCAGGTCGCCAGACTGAGTGAAGCTCTTGTCGCATTCAGTGCACTTGTAGGGTCTTTCCCCGGTGTGGGTGCGCTGGTGGTTTCGCAGATGTGCAAGGCGAATGAACCTATTGCCGCAGACTGTGCAGTGGTACGGCCTTTCCCCGGTGTGGGTCCGCAGGTGGATTTTCAAAGCCCCGAGATCTCCGATCTTCAGCCCACAGTCCCCGCACTGGTGAGCTTTCTCTTTGGTGTGGAGTTTGGTGTGAACCCTCAGGTTTCTCTGGGTGTTAAAGTTCTTGCCGCACACATTGCAGTGGAAGGGCTTCTCACTGGAGTGCGTCCTCAGGTGGAGATCCAGACTTGACTTGAAGCCAAACTCTTTTCCACATTCAGAGCAGGAATATTCCTTCTTGCCGGAGTGTGTGGTTAGGTGGCACTTGAGGTGGTGCGATCTTAAAAAGGCCTTCCCGCACACCTGACATTTGTACGGCTTCTCCCCCGTGTGTATTTTCATGTGTTGCCGCCAACCGCTGCGCTCCACGAACCTCCTGCCACAGTCCTTGCAGACAAACGGCCTGTCACCTGTATGAGTGCGCATGTGATCCTCCAGGCTTTGGGGTGTGCCCATCTTTTTGCCACATTCTGGACACTGCACACCAACGTCCAGACAGATTGGCTTATCCTCAGATTCTGTATTATGCGGTTCATGACACAAATGAGGCCCTTGACCCCAGGTAGCTTTGAAACTCTTCCCACAGTCGGCGCAGCTGAGGTGCCCCCCTCCGGTAACCACAGACATTTTGTGCCAGCGCTGACAGTGATTCTTCAGATTCTTCAGGTACTGGAAGCTGCGTGCGCAGGTTGGACAGGGGTGAAGTCTGCGGGGAGGGGCCGAAGGATGGGCTTCACGGACATGGACCCGAAGGTGTACTTTAGATTTAAAGGTGCTGCTGCAGACAGTGCAGGTGTGCTTAGGGATCAGGTTTAGTGTGCGGCTTGAGAGGCATTTTTTCAGCTTGGCAAGATACTGTTTCTGATGGACCCACTTGACATGCTTCTCCAGGAAGTCCAAGTCAGTAAAGGAGACAGTGCAGTGAGGACATGGATAGAAGTCAGACGATGACTCTAAGTAGGAGAGGAAGACACACACAGAAAGCAGAGCGCATTAAGGAAAAAGGTGATGGATATGATTTTACAATGATGATTTCTCCCTTGTTATACAGATGATCTAATATGTACTGATTTAAAGTTATGATAAACAAATAAAGACTATTGCAGATACTCAAAATGCACCTTTTTTATGTTGATAAGATAACCAAACTATTCCCACCATATTGTCTGTCACTGAGCTTTATGTAAGAAGGTAAATTACAAATGCAGGTGCAAAAGGGCAAATGCATTTTCAAACATACCTTTCTTAAGACAACACACACACACACACACACACACACACACACACACACACACACTAGTTCAACTCTAATATTCAACAAAACAAAAGAACTGCAGGTAAGTTTGACACTTCTAGTAACAACAAAGTTACTAAAAATGGCAAAACACTGTCCCATCTATGGAGCACTATTACACATATAATAATATGCATTTTTAAAGCTGAAAATCGGCCACGTGTGATACCCTGCCATTGTATTAGTGCAACGAAAAAGAAAACTCAATGTTAAAAAGAAAAACAGGGTACATATTCTAGCCAGGAATTGCATGTTTTCATAAAGAACCGGCTTCTACCTGTGCAGACCTCCTTCTCCTCCTCTCCCTGGGTGTTGTCTGCTGCCTCCTGCTCATTGTCTCTCTCCTCTTTAACCCATGACTCGGACTCCTCCTTGACAGCAGCTTCAGTGACTTCGCACCCTGGCTGTTGGTCTGAGTCACACTCTTCCTTTACGCCTCCTTGTTGGTGGTCTCCATCTGACATGCATGTCACCGTGTCAGGTTTAGGGTCTCCCTCGCGCTCCTCACTGATCTCCTGTGAAAGCGGTTCCTCCTTGATCTGGATGTTGAGACCACCTCCGTTAGTGTGCGCTTCACGGGAGCCCCCCGCGTCCTCCTCCGGCTCCAGCCCATGTTCTGCTTTGATTCCATCCACGTCGCGTGGTGTCACTCCCCTCTTTGCTCTGTGCAGCAGACCCTTCTTCTTCACCATGAGGAGTCCGTCTCTTCAGTTGCGCTGCGGACCAGAGGGACACATCTATGAGGCACAGACAGCGACACACAAGGCAGGTGTAAGCAACAAGAAAACACAGACACACGGGTTCATTTCGTCCTGTTTGTGGGCCGTCTTTCTGTTATCTAACGTTAGCATCACAGCTAAGCTACAGCGGCGGTAGCCTCGCACTGTGGATCGTTTACTGCCCTTTTCTCGTGACGTCATCTGTCAGCGTCATTCCGCCTTTGTCTGCTGGAAAAGAAACGACATACCGTTGAAACCCCGGCGATTCGGCCAACGCTGCTGGTGAATATTGAAGCGTACGTTGCCACTGACGGGCTACATTGGTGTGTAACGTTGGTGATAATAACACAGGAAGAGCAGCCCACTTCCTGCGGTTTGTGGCCAACCAGCTCAGACCGCCGGCTCGGGCGCGATGTCCAGTCCCACCGCGTATTTAAAGAGACAGTAACTATTTTAGTTATTTATTTGTTTATTAATTCTCAGTGACAAGCAAAACATGAACAGCTGAACAACAACTTTTTACTTACTAAATTGATAGAGAAGTATTTAGAATTATATCTTGCCACAAGCTAAACCTTTCATTTCACAGAGGCATAATTAATTCAATTTGATTGTTTGGGCAAAACACACACACACACACACACACACACACACACACACACACACACACACACACACACACACACACACACACACACACACACACACACACAGCAAATATAAGAGGTCAAGAGTATCTAAGACACACTTCCAAACATTGCCTGAAATCTATTGTGCTATTAATACATTTTTATATTGATCTTATTTCAGTATAATTATTTTTGTCATGGAATTTCCTTGCCTTTGTTCAAGCTGTGATGTCTGATTGATATAGATTACTTTTGTTCATAAAGATTAAAAACAAAACAAATAAGCCATAAGCCAACATTTTCCTTGCATTAAGAATTATCTTCAAATACATAAATCTTTGTATTTAAGGATCGATTAAGTAGCAAACTGATTAAAAAGAGATTCTTAATTATTGTTCAATTTGAAACAAGTGCACTCAGAAGATGCAGGATAATACAGGCCTACAGTACTGTTGTTTGATCTCAGCTTATTCCAAATAACCTACAGTAGATTTTAGGCAACAAATAGTATTAATACAAATTGAGGAAAACCAATTTTCTCCTCTGTACAAAACAAACTCAGTCATGTTCCACAGACTTTATTTCAGCCAATTCAGGACAGAATCTTGATGCAAACCTCTGTACAACACTGTTCCCTTCTTTGAAAACAAGAAACAAACACAACTAAAGTTATGTACAAAAACATGTTAAAAAAGAACATACACAAAGATACGAGACAAAAAAAAACGAAACAGTATTAATGCTTTTTTGTGAAGGGCTGTTATAAATAGGGATAGTATTCATTTGAGTGTTAGTTTGCTTAACTATGCTGTGAGTATTCAGTTCATGACAAAACAATCGTGCTATCATGATTTTGTTCATTCGATAAGAAGCCAGTAGCATCACTCTGAGTTCATCCGTGACACGGTGCGCCATCTCAGGCTGGACGACTTCCCCTCAAAGGGTTTCACGTGAAAAATGGGGCTCATTGCCTCCATGCAGTGCAAAAAGGAAAACAAAGAGGAAACAAATGTCAAACAAACACCAAACAGTGAACCAGTAAGTCAGTCTCATTGCAAATAAAAATGCTTAAAAAAAAAAAAAAAAGAAAAAAAAAAAATCTCTCACCAGGAGAACTCTTTTCATTATCATTTCCCATACTGTATAGTGTTTTTTTTTTTTTTAAACCACATCCAATTTTTTTCTAAATCAAATCGTAGCTATGATTGGTTAATACAATCATCTAAGCAGACAAGTTGCCTGAAAAAAGCAGTCCAGCAAAATTAGCCAAACACCAACATACATTTCATGTCAACAAAATGTAATCAAATGTTTCAAAAGGACACGTATCTTCATTTTGATGGACGAGTTCATTTGTGTTTCAAAAATATTAGTGTCAGGAACTGAATACTAATATTGAAAAACACTATCCTTCATTTTCTTTTTTACAAAAACAATTCATGAAACAATATGTAGTATACGTTACCGTTATTAAATGTAAGCCGGTCGACTCACAGACAAGGCAAGAAGTGAAGGCAGATGAGCAGAAGCACACTTAAAAGTGTAACAGAGCAAGTGAATGAATATGCAAAAACATACTCGGGAGTCTGTTCAACATAAACATGTAGCTTAGAAGCCTGCCATATACCGAGTTACAATTATAAATCACTCATCGACTATGATATAAAAACCATCTCACAAGCAACTTTGACCTTTTTTCACCTGCGCTAAGCTGACAATCAAATGCTTGCACATTATGCTGAACCAATTTAAAAGTCTTTTGTTCTCATTTGCAATTTTGATTGTCACTTTTTGGGATATAAAGCACATGTTGGTTCCATAGAGAGCGGCTGTATTTTTTTAACACCTCTGTTGGTCAGTGAGAAGAATTTTGGCAACAGTCCAGCTTCAGTCTTTTTATGAGACTGACTATTGAATGTGCTCATACCTCTTTAGTGATCACAGACAGGATGCAACATTTGTTTTGTTGATACGTAAAGCAGTTGTAGTGCATTCTAGAGACAGCTGGCTTGGTCATGTGAAGCTCTGAAGTACAGTACAGCAATACATAATACAATAAAATACACTTAATTCATTATACAGTGTATGTACAACTCTGTTCAAAATGCTCATGTTAACTGACTGTCGTAACTCTTTCTTCTGGACTTTGTTTTTGCCTTGCAGCTTTCAAAAAAAATATGCATCATATATCAAACACTTTACAGATTTATCCCATCTCTTTTGCCTCTGTCCTCTTTAAATAATATTGTTGCTTCCCTACATAGCCATAGTGGTCAGGTGTTGATGCCCTAGCAGCCCCTTGCGCCCTGCTCCTGCCCCTGGGTGCCCCCCTCCGTTGCCATGGCCACAGTATTCTTGCAGGTTCTGACGCAAAGTAACCAGTGCGGAGCCCAGACAGGCACGATTTGGAGCCAAGACACCCCCAGGCAGCTGGAAGAGGACAGTGGCCACCCCAGCCATGCCGTCATCTGTGGGCTCTAGGGTGATGGGCCCTACCTTAAAGGTGGAATAAGAAAAGCCCATGAGCTGAGAGAGGAAGGGGTCAGAGCGGCAAAAGTGCTGGTAGCCGCTGTACGTGGATGGGTGGTGATGGTGTGAGGCCGGGGTGCCAGAAGTGGTGCTGGCATAGTGGTGGGTGTTCAAGTAGTGCAGAGGCAGGTGCTGGCCACCGTTGCCCCCTCCACCCAGGGTGAGGTGGTGGTGGTGGTGGTGGGCTGTGGGTCCGGAGCCCGAGTCATGTTTGTAGGAGACAGCTCCTGCCCTGCCCCTCTGGCCCACCACCACTCCTCCTAACTTGCTTGTGCGGGCATGAGCAAGCGATACAGTGCTGCCCCCCACCCCTCCACCAGCTGAAGGCAGGTAGATGAGCTGAGGCTCCTCTGGCTCAAAGTATATGGTGAGTTTAGCAAAGGGCCTTGATGCCATCTTGGTCATCTCCTGGATGTGGCGACGCTGCTCCCGACGGAAGTCCAGGAACTGCTTGACCTTCCACAGGAGGACGCAGACTGACAGGAAGAGGAAAAAGCAGGAGAAGAAAACAGAGAAGAAGACAAAAAGATCGATGTGGGCTTGATCTTGTCGCAAAAACAACAGGCCCTGGGATTCTCCCTGTCTCTCGTCGGTTCCCACACCTCTCAGAGCGATGTAGAAGCGGCTGGATTTCAGGGAGTGCACCTCATGGGGGAAGGTGATGACCACACGATCTCGAACACTACGGACAATCATCACCGTCTGTGGTTTCCACACAGTGATGTAAGTAATGAGTCCTTCGGCCCGGTCCTCTGTAATTTCTCTCTCTGCCCCTGGGACTTTTGCTTGCAGCTGCAGTGGGTTATGGGAAAGCACGGGACCCCCGAGACTGGATGAGGCATTGGCAAACACCTTTATGGGGGACGGAGGTGAATCCTTATCTACACCAGTCGTTGTCCCCCGGGTCGCGGATTCCTCCTCGATCCTGATGGTGTGTATCCCCGTGTTTCGGTCTACCTCCACAATAAAGATGTCATGAGAGTTGGACACATACACCTCCACCTCACCAAAGGTAACATCGATGGTGACTCGAATGTCCACATTGGTGAACTTTGGCTGCGCAGAGAAAAACACAGTGCGCCCCTTGGGCAGGTTGCGAATGGTGGGATCATGGAAGCAGTTGGTCTGGGACGTGGGGTCGAAGCAGCACTCTGTGTCCACGTTGAACTGACGGTAGCACTGACGCCCATTCACCGGTGTGCCATTGAAGGAGTCTTTACACTTGGCACACTGAATAGAAGAGCACAACCAATACAATTTGAGCAAACACAGCAATGAATAGGACCGGGTCACAAATGTATTTCTCAATTCAAAACATTACTTTTATCAACGCAGAGAAATAACATTTAGGATTATATGATGACCAAGGCCACCTTCTGTGTGTAGAAGTGAAACCCTTTTTCCATATTTGATGTGCATAACTAGAGCTGAGTGATATGACGATATATATAATAAAAAAAAAAAAATACAACAATGTCTAGTGTTTATGCTTTTTCGTTTCTATCATGATAAAATAAAAAAACAAAAAACCTGCGTCATAATTGCATTGCGCCAATATTTACATCACTTGGATGGCCTTTGCGTTCTGATCCGTGCATGTGGGAGTCAAGCTGAAGCGAACGGTCAAAACAAGAAAGGCTCGTACCGTGACTGGGGCTGCGTCTTTCGTTTGGCTACTAAAAGTCAATCTTCTGCAAAGTTTGCCACACTCTGTATTTATGAGTGCAGGCTATCTGTTGTCATTTTTTCCTTATGCTTACACTCCACAATGATTTAACATTCAGCGAG
Organism: Ophiodon elongatus; assembly: GCA_016806645.1. NCBI lineage: Eukaryota > Metazoa > Chordata > Actinopteri > Perciformes > Hexagrammidae > Ophiodon > Ophiodon elongatus. The sequence goes on along the minus strand of JACSYO010000415.1, from coordinate 4,798,649 downwards.
GTTATGGAGGCTACATACACCTCACATGCAGTTGTTTCAGACCAGGATGTATATGTATACATTTTTATGGGCGTCAATGTCCACGACCTGCCCTTTAAATTGCATCAGACATTTTAAATTAATTTTACATTTGCTGTCCCCTTTATCTAAACACGCCTGTTTATATAAGATATAGGCTAGACCTGTATTCATTTATTTTTTTTCTCTATAAATTCACTTGAATTGATTTTGCACTTAAGTTCTTAACAAATTGAGAAAAATATTCCATACACTTCATTTGTTAAATATTTCATTCACACAGGACTAAATAAAAGTGGGCTTTACCATGTGGTTATTTCCTATAGCTATGTATTTATTGAATTACCAGAAACATGCTATATTGTGATATATATTGTATATTGAGATATCTATCTGAGCCTTATCGCCCAGCCCTATGTATACCTGTTGCCTGTAGCAGTCTTTCCGGTCACTCTGAGGGCTGCTGAGACAGGAGGAGGTCTCGGTGTTGTTTTGGCAGGGGCATCCTGTACCATCGTGTTCATTACACGTGTCCGCATGTCCATTACACTGACATCTGCAATGAAAAGGATCAAAGCCAAACACTAAACGGGAGTCCAAATACTAAGTCTTTTTACCAAGTGTGTTGCCTCTATAGCAATTTTGCTGATTGTATTTTTGCCACATTTGCACATCCTATCTAACTTATAGGTACGGGGAAATTTACATCACATTACTAGCATTTGTTTCGTTACTGAAAGACCAGATAGAAAAAGAAGACTTATCATTTAGCAGTACAACATGCAGTAAGCACCGTGTGTTGATGCCGATTATATCTGAAAGGTCTGGCATTGTGTGTACCCAAAACAATGGTAATTGTGTACACTGCCGAAACAAGCAGTATAAAGGCCTTTTTAAAACATTTAAAAGCCTAACATGTATACATGCTTTGTAATGTTGGTGACAGAGTGGGAATCAAATGACTACTGGGCAGAACACATTACTCACTTATCACACTTCCCCTGCAGCAGGAAGAAGCCACTGAGGCAGCTCTCACACTTATCCCCCACGCTGTTGTTCTGGCAATTCACACAGACAGCATTCTCTTCTGTGGGACCCTCAGACACCCAGCTCTGAATCTGAAAAAGGGACAAAGAGAGATGGACCTCAGAAAAGAATGAAGGCAGTGCCCAGGAGGAGGCACACTACTAGTGTATTTGTTTTTACATATCAAGAGAAGGTCACAAGGCCGGCAGACACTTACGCTGTTGGGGTCCAGGGGGTAGAGCCGTGGGTTCTCAAGGGCCTTCTTATGTTCATCTCCGGATAAACACACAGCACTGTTTCCTCTGCAAAACTCCCGACATGGACGACAAGTGCCACCCCCCTTGGCAGAGCCCACAAACAGAGGCTTACACTTCTCACAGTGCTTACCCTGGAAATGGAGGGAGGGGAATAATTCATCACTAGTGGACATGGAAAAACAGTGTCTCCAGTATGGACATGTGTTTTACTATAAGCACTTACTATGGTGTTATTGTGGCATTCAAGGCAAACATCTGGTTTGCTGACCCCAGCGCAGTTGCTGTGTTTGTTGCAGCTGCACTGAGAGGAGCAGTTATCCCCCACAAATCCAAAGTGACACTGGCAAACTCCTGGGGACATGCACGTCCCGTTCACACAGCCTTGTGCACACACTGGCTCACACTGACCAGAAACACTGTCAAGGAGAAAAACAAAAAGAGAAGATTTTGGTTAACATATACATTTACTATGAAAAGCAAGATGGGATTTTTTGTATTTATTAACTATCCTCGTGTATTAAGTGCCTGAGTCATAATTGCTAACTCCTGATCTTACCTGCTAAGTATGTAACCCTGTTTGCAGGTGCAGTGATATCCCTGGGGTTGGTCGTGGCAGTCCTGGGTGCTGTTACAGTGGTGATGGTCATTGGCACACTCGTCCTCCTCTGGACAGTGAAGGAAGGACCAGCTGCTGTTTATCAGAGGGCAAACGCCTTCACTCACACCTGGGAGACAAGAATGTTAGAAGGTGAGTGAATCACAGATGAGAAAAGCAGAAATTTAGATTGATCAAGTGGAATAAAAAGGTTTACCGGACTGGTTACACATCGCTTTGCACAACTTATTGAACGCATCAACTGAAGATATTTCTCACCATTAAGACCTCCTTGTAGGCAGCGTCCAGCTCCATTGCCCACTTGAGTAGCACACCAACCACACTGAGGCCTGGCAATGCACTGGGAGCACTGGGTGAGCTGGGAGCATTGGGGAGAGCAAGAATCCCCCCCAGAGAGCAGACGACCGCACTGACCCGCCTCACAACGCAGTGGAACAAAAGATGGGCTCATGCACTAGACGAAGGGGAGAGGGGTTAACTGTATATGAACGTGTTTTCTCAAATAACACACAAAATACTCTGTAAAGCACAAGCAGGGCCGTCTTACCTGCTGCAGAGCCATGCTCCACACACAGTGCTGCCAGCCCCCATCAGAGCCCCTGGAGCCGAGACAGAGGCTGCAGTTATTGAGACTGTGGCAGGGTGGAGGGCATGGCATAGGGGGAGAAGACTCCACCTGCATGGGTGAGACGTTGAGCAGGGCGTAGCTGAAACACGTCCAGTCATAGGTGGGGTTCACACTCAGGATGCGCCTCGTCTCACCTGGAGAAATCAAAACACAAACAACCTTTTTTAGTGGAACACTTCATGAGAACAAAAATGCCCTAAATATGGCTTACCAACAGATAGCTGAAACCCAAAGAGCAAATTTATTTTAGCTGCACAATTATCACCAAAATAATAATTCATCCATAATCTACTACGTGTAATTATCATAATAAATTAATCACAATTTTATAGTTTTTTTAAATTTATTTCTAGCTTTAGACAGAAAAATAAAAAGAGAGCCTTGAGAAAATGATGAATTCCCTTAAAGCTCTTCAACCCCATTGCCCCCACCTGTGCGCTTGAACTGGCGGGTCCACATGCATTTCCCAGAAGCAGTACACTTGGGGCAGTCAGAGGCCTCACAGCTGGTCTCAGTGCAGTTGTTGGACAGGAAGATCTCTCTCTGGTTGATCCTACAGTCATGTTCAGACGTACAGCTAACAGAGCTGCTGATACAGGCCCCCTCTGGACAGTTTGTGCACCACTTGCATTGTAGAGCAGGCTGAGAAATTCGGTAAGGAACAGATTTTAGTTGATAGAAAGCAGTTTTCTCACCCAGAGCTACTGATTGTGTTAGAGAAGGGGTCTTGTATGTTACCTGTGATGGACTTGAGAATGTTTTAGGGTGTCGGGCGAGGCATTCACTGCAGGTCTTCAGTCTGCGACACTGGTCTGGCTGACGAGGGGCCGGCGAACAAGGACTCTGGCCTGTGAAGCAGCCCATTCTGATGGAGAGGGAGGGAGATAAACGTAGGTTTGACACATTGTATTCAGTAGCAGTACATACAGGACCTTGCAGTAATAGTATCCCACATGCCTTTTTTCTTTTTTTCCTTTAAGCAATAGCTCCTTCAGGGTTAAGGTCTCTTTGTTGTCCCTCTGATTATTAATACCCTCCTCGTTTGGTCCGTGAGTATTGATCCTCTGTTGGTAGGTTTGTTGGGCTTCCATATTCTTCCCATTTTGTAATAATTAATTTAATGGTGCTCCGTTAGATCATGTGACACTTACATTGCACACAGATGGACTTTATTTAACCAATTATGTGACTTCTGAAGGTAATTGGTAGCAACAGATATTATTTAGGAGCTTCGTAGCAAAGATGGTGCATGCACCATTTTTCAGTTTTTAATTTTTGAAAACAAGTTTAAAAATTTATTTTTTATTTCACCTCACCAATTTTGACTGTGTAGGTCCATTACATAACATCCAAATAAAATCCATTTAAATTTTAGGTTGTAAAGCAACAAAATAGGAACACCACCAAAGGGGTAAATACTTTTGCAGGGCACTGTAACTTCAAACTCAAGAACAAAGTATTTATTTAGAGTTGCTTTAAGCCATCACCTCTCAGCAGTATCAGAAGAAGCACAGGTTCCTCTAAACCAGACGCAGCTGCCTGTAGTGGTGTTGCAGGCCTCTGGTGTGGGCAGCAGCGCACAGGGGTCAGCGGGCACAGACAGGGTTAAGAGTCTGCCAAGCGTGACACCATTGAAGCCACCTGATAGGAAGAGACGGTCGCCCCAGCTTGTCATGGCAAGAGACACTGAACGATTTACTGGATCTCCGATAACTGAGACTGAAGATAGAGATAAAAAGTGGTTATGGTTATGGAATGGTAAGTTATGATTTGACCATCATTGAATCTGCAGAAAGACATTAAGACGGTCACCTGGTTGTATCCAGGTGTTACAGTTGATCTGGTACAGAGACACCGAGTTACTGTAGTCTTCTGCTTCTGTCCTTCCCCCGACAATGACCATGGTGTCTTTGATCATAGCTGCAGCGTGGAAGAAACGGGACAGGGGCTGCACCGCAAAGAGATGATACAGCAAGAATTGATAAGTTATCTATATGCAGTAGACCGAGGAGAAATGCTTGGCTTGTCTGATTTACTGCGCTGTAAGAGGAGGATAGAGACTAGATGAGGTTGGTCTCTCACCTTATTACCCTGTGAGGGGACCAGCAGAGACCAGGTGAGGTTGGGGTAGTACAGACTGTATAGCTCGCCTGAGGGCTCCACAGTCTCCACGTGAAAGCGGTAGCCTCCAAAAACATAGATGGCATCAGTCTGCTCATGGTAGACTGCTGAGTGGCCATATAAACCTGTTTGAAGAACACAGAAGGCAAAACAGGTTTGAGGACATTTTCAAAATGTAATACTGAATTTATCTGTGGGCTTGACTAATAAATCATCTATGTTTGCATCAGTCAATAAGTCATTGGTCGAGTAAAAACTATATTATAACCCATAAAAAAGCCTCAAAAACCTGTAGGTGGTGTGCCAGTGTGGGGGGAAATGGTCCAGTTTCCAGTGTGAGGGCTGAACTCCAGCAGACGGTGGTTGAAGCCGTTGTCTAGAGAGTAACCTCCAATCAACAGCACAGAGGAGTCTCGACGTATAGTTAAAGTGTGTCCCGCAACCGGGGCCATTACTGAGCTCTGTCAGAGATGGAAGAACATTTGATTTGCTTGGAGGTAAAACACACTTCAGCTTTTATAGATATTTTACATTTCCCTGATAAATCTAAGCCTAACCTTGTGCTCTCTCCAGACTAAACTGCTGAGATTGAGACTCCAGGCGTCCATGGCAATACCGTTTTGAATGACACCGCCCACCACCAACATTAAGTCGTGAGTGGCTCCGTGGCTACCAGAGCCAGACTCGTGACTGGTCAGCAGTGCAGAGGCGTGGTGATAGCGAGGGCTAGGAGTCGAGCCTTCTTCTACAGAACTTGTCAACATTTGGGTCCAACGGTGCTCTGACACAGAATATCTAAACAAACCAGGGACAAAATGTATTATTGTGCACATATAGACAGTACATGTGCTCTATACATACAGTCAAATTACACCTATAAACTTTCATGACATTAAACTCAAAACAGTCTACGGTTACACGGCCCTTACCTATAGACATTTCCCAGAATGCCCTCAGACAGAGAGAGTCCTCCATACATCCAGAGGGTGCCCTGTGGTCCAGACACCAGAGAGTGTCCCATCCTGTGGAGGAACCTGTGTGCCTGGTTCTGTGGAGCAACAGCACATATGAATGTGTGTCAGTGTGTGCTGAGGTGCAGGATTCATGAATGGTGCAGAGTCATTTTTTTTTTTAACTGTTCACTGTCCCTACCACTGTCAGTTGTGTGTCCAGCAGTGTTTCCCAGACCAGGCTGTTGGAGTCCCGAGGAACAGAGCAGTCTGAGCCAGCCCAGCTGTGTGAGCACACACATACTCCCAGAGACTGAGAAAAACAAAATATGTCGATAAGCAATTTAGGGAAATTTGTAACATGACTATCATCACCAAAATACATTATTTTACAGCTGTCATTTTATAGTTGAAGATTATTATGAATATATCACAACAAATCAAATGGCAGGAGTATAAAACTACAGCTTATTGTATTCGAATGCTGAACGGTTTGGACATAATTTTCTTTTATTATTTGCAATTATGTCTGTCCCCATAAATAAGTGAGGGCAACTTGGAAAATAAAACCAAATGTAAACTTATATTTTAAAATATAAATGGTCACAACTCTTACTATATTACAAGCTCCTCTTCCTTCTGCTATTCCGCAATCCTGAGGGCACATGGGCCGGTCGCAGTGGGGTCCACCATATCCCTTAGGGCACTGACAGAGCCCCCCTTGGCACTGGGCTCCACCTGGACACGCAGGTGACCCCTCTTCACCCTCATCAGAGCTCTGGTGACAACGCCGCACCCAGAAAGATGCATTGAAGCCTTGTGGTTTGTTTGAGGAGACATTGGCCTCAAAGTAGACGGAGATCACACCTGGTAGTGAAAGAGAAAAAAACAATATAGTGAAAGTGACATGGTGAATTTCTACTACTGCGTTTTTAATTCCCACTATAACTCGATTACTTCAAATAATTAGATTCAGAGTTTGAATAACATGTTTCCATGGTCGACGGTAAAAGGACTTTCCTATTGCCCTGAGGTGATGTAATCTGCTTGGTAGTTAGTAGTTAATGTGTTTAACTTGTGTGGTAGCCCACAAGTGGCATTTAATAGCTCACATTTGTCTGTGCACCTGTAATGGACTTGTGTCAAAGCAGATTTCTGCCAAATTAATATATGGATGGATACCTGAGGTGGCCTCAACAGTGATAGGTTGAGTCCTTGTGGTGCCACAAAATGCCCCAATCAGGTTGTGATCTGAATGAACAACTCCATTAGCCAGGAAACGAGGGAGGCCGTCAAACACATAGACATAGGAGCTCTGAGAAAAACAAAACATATCGAATATAAGGGAGACAGTTATACAGAGAGGAATATTGACAATATTTGATGCTATAGCAGAGCTAACATGTTAATTGGCTTGGCTGTATAATCAGGTCATGTTTGTACTCACTTTACAGTGTGTATGGGAGTCCGGGTGTAGAGTGAGGGCTACAGGGGGACACAGCTGTCTGGGCAGACAAGGTGCCAGGTTCTCAGTCACAGACAGGACCCACAGGCAATGAGAAAGTCCTCCTCTCCCCTCTGTGCCACTTCGCCATCCCAGAGAAGAGGAGAGAGGCATGGCAGAGGAGGAGGTGGAGGAGAGCAGAACAGAACGGCCCTGGCACTGGCGGTAGCATGTGCCATTGTTCCTGTCAGAAAGAGAAAGATGGAAGGATAGACGAGTCGTGATGAAAGCATCTGAACATCCAAAAATCATCCACTGTTTTTGCACTTTCTTCTTTTATCAATATATCATTCTTATAGCCACTCCTTGATTTCAAATTGTTTTCAATCAGTTCAGACATGAAGAAATGAAACGTTTGCATTACACTTAAGGTATAAGATGAAGATCTCCTTACCTGGGGTCTCCATAGTAACCAGGCAGGCAGGACTCGCAGTGTGGTCCCTGAGTGTTGTGGGTGCAGTAGCACTGGCCTGTCTGGTTGTGACAGTAACCTCGGGCAGGGTCGCCATGGCCGTTACACTCACACTGCACACAGCCGCCGCCACCAGCCAGGGCTGATCCAAAGCTACCCGGACGGCAGTGCTCACAGTGAGGCCCTGTAGTCCAATCTATAAAAACACAAAGTATTTCAGCAGAGCAAATTTCAACAAAAACAAGTTATTAAGCTTTTACCCAATAAATTGGCCTGGTTCAGTAATGACAAAGAACAAGCTATTGAAGTAATACATATATTAAGTCCTCACCCTGGCATTCGTCACAGATCCCTGGTGCAGTTATACAGGTGGAATGGAAGTTGCAGCCACAGTCAACGTCACATTCAACTCCACTGAGAACCAGCGTGGCGGGGTCAGATGTCCAGCCAAGGGAACATTCACACTCAAACCGCGGGCTGCCACTACATTGGCCCTCACGGCACTCGTTGTAGCACCTGTGGAGAGGGGACACATTAGGGTGGGGTCAAAATGTCCTTTTTCCAACTTTAGAAAAACAATCCTGATGACTAAATGGTAAAGGTAAAAAAGAATTTTAAATTAAGAGAGTTGATGGATGAATCAACAGAGGACCACATCTTACGTCTGGTTGCAGTGCAGTGTGCCATCCCCTGTGTATCCTCTCTCACAGTGGCACTCATAGGAGGTGGGAGTGTTGATGCAAGTGGCGAAGGGGTGACAGTTGTGGAGACCCAGCCGGCATTCCTCTACATCAGGGCAGGTGGGGTAGGACCAGATCGCATCTTGCTCTTCGTTATCCAAGTGCTCCAGCTCCAACTCCATTTCCAGGGGGCGCGGCGGGGCCGAGGTCTGGGGCTCAGGGCTGGAAGAGCAGGAAAGGGAGTAGGGAAGTTGGACAGGTATACTATAGCGACCTATACATCCATCCACTAAGTTATGGCTCTATGTAGAAATTCGGTTTTAGTTTGGCAGACATTCTAAGATATGTGAAGGTTTCAGAAAGCAAAGCCCAGCCATCATTACATAGAATTGGACTGAACTTTATTTATTATCTTGCTTTTGCATTTTGTTCCATTTAACTTGGAGTAATCGTATTGTGAAAAGCAAGTTAAGGACCACCAAAAATACATTTACAAACTGTGAGACATACTTCATCCACACCATTAAAAAAGTATGACATTATCAATTTAGCAAAAGCCTTTGTCTTACGAGAAAAAGTCATATGCTTACTGCCGCAAATCATGAAAGTATAAAATAGATATCTTTACTTTGCAGCCCGTGCTTCAGCCACAGCCACACTGCAGTTATACACCAAGGGGTCGTCCATTCCAGCCCAGTCTCCCCTCAAACATCTAAGAGGATGAGTGGAAAACATCGAACAAATACATGTAAATCACAATAAAAACAATGACATATCAGCGGTTTGATTTGATAGCAGGGATTTATTAATTAGTCATTCAAATCATGTGTGTTGCCACTGTATATACTTACTCTGTACAGTGTACAGAGTACAGAGTACAAGTATTTGTTAGTTAAGTGTTTGCCATACTTACTTTCCAATCGTGGGATTGTTGTAGTCACCACACCAGCCACACTGGAATGTTCTCAGGCAGTCTGTGCACGTGTTTAAAGCTGAACATTGCTTACACTGGGGAACCGAATGCACACTGACAAGTAAGAGAATAAGGAATGAGAATATTAGATTATTTATGGTAAATTTCAATTCACTGAAAAATTACATTTAAAAATCCTGTCAGTTTTTTGTCTTATTTTTGTGTACTATGTGTTGAAGTTGAAATCACCAAAACAGGAAAGAAGCAAACTGTATGTGCAACTGCAAACAGTTATAATGAGTATCAACTGTTAGTTGAAAATAAAAAATAAAAAAGTCCTTTTACCTGTCGTACCAGTCCCTGCACTCTCCATAGGGGTATTTTGTGAGGTAGGCAGCAAAATAGAAGCAGGCCTGTGCTGACTCACACCATGCACACTGGCTGGAGTTAGAGAGGCACTCACCACACGTCCTTCTCCTTTGCAAGACAAAAAGATGTCCAGAGAGGGGAGGACAATAAGGTGAGTTATAGGTTCTTATTGAAAACATGTATGATCTGCATTTACCTGTGTTAAAAATGTAGTTTTTCAACTCACTGGTTGCAGATTCTGGGACACCCCCCTGGGTCACGGATGGATCCATCTAGTCTTCCGCGTCGACTGCACTGGTAGTCGCCTTTCTTGCTGGAGTTTATCTGCCACTCGCAAAAAGGGTCCTGAAGGCCAAAGTCAGCTTAGCATGAGTGAGAAATACAGCAGTTCCAAAATAAGCTGAATAATATCAACTGCATAGTGACACTCTATGTTAAAATTAGGTGTTATCTGTGATGTACCTGAGTACAAGCGGAGCAGTCTCTGTACTCTTCACACAAGGTGCAGTGCTGGGGTGCCAACAGCAGATGGCGCTGACCTTCCTCCTTCTCTCTCTCGGGGCAGGGCTCGAGGTCTGGCCTGTCTCGCAGCAGGCAGCGGGACAAAGACGGGCACCAGCCACAAGACTGGTCGGACAGACAGGCCAGACAGGACATGTATGCTGAGCAGGAACCGGATCGGTAAGGCTCCAGGAAAAGGAAGGAAATCTCCTAAAGGGAGAGCAAGTAATGGGGAAAAGGGGATACACGTTCAACTTTAGTATCACTACTGAATGAAAGTCATTGTGCAGAAAAATGGCAGAAATGAAAATGTGCAAAGACCACTAACTACAGGTTTTATTCTTTACTTTCACTGCTTATGCAGGTACATTTTTTTGAGATATGTTTAGCCATGCCAGTACTCACACTCCCTCCAGGCAGTGTTCTGTTCCATATCAGGGCCATTTCACTGGTCTGTCCTGAGCCTGAGTTGTTAAGGTAGCCTTCGGCCTGAACAAGGTAATGGTTGCCCCTGGTCAGGTTAGAGAACAGCCTACTTCCATCTGTGCGAGCCAACAGCTTCAACTCTTTCTCCTGCTGGGCTGCCCAACGACCCACTACCTCCTGCTCCGACAGTTTAAAGGTGTATAGAGAATTAGATACAAAGAACAAGTGGACATGAGTCATATTAGCATTCCAGAAACGTATATAATGTAAGGCAGCTACTTTAAATTGAAAAAGTACACAATCACAATCTATTGCAAAATTTGTCAAAAGACATACGTACAGCTACTTTATTTGCTATCAAGTAAGGTAGTTAAAATTTCTAACAAGCAAGGCCATAAGGGAGATTATTTGCCCGACACTGATTACTCTTGTGGGGCTGCCTGCCTTCCAACAGTCGCAACTCAATGTTATTCAACAAGGGAACAAGAGAAAATCACTACATGACACTTGTTATATCTAGAACATCTAATCTGTCAATATGTTCCAATTTCAGGTGAGCAATTTGTTTAAAAAGTGTTGACATGCACTTTCCCCTCACCAGTTGGCTGGAGTTGGGCCCCGAAGCCATTCGAGCCTCAAAGTGGAGCCTCTGGATGCGAGCCCACATGGAGACAGTCTCAGTTGGAGCGGGTGCAGGTGGAGGGGCCCCCCACAACGGGTGGACGAAGCCCCTGAACTGTAGGGCTACGTCCATTTCTGTGGTGGGGCTAAGGATGATGGTGGTGCTGCGGAGGATGGACACCTGGCAAGAGGTGAGGAGGATGGAGGACAGTAGAGGATGGATGGAAGTGGAAACACATCAACAGAAGCACTATTCTCTAGAAACTGCATCACAAGTTTGACAAACTACTTGTAAAAGGAATATTCTCTATGAGCGAAATAAAACAGACAGCGGAAAAGAACCAAAAGAAAGACACATGAGCATTGGATTTTAGAGGTTGAAAAGCCAAGAGCACAAGGCAGAAATAACAAATAGAAGAGAAACAATCATAATATTGAAGTTGGAGAACTGCAGTACAGTCAACGTGTCAAAGCAATGTTGGAGGAAGGAAGGAAGGATAAGTGTAAGCAGAGAGGGAAGTAGTTACAACCACAACTAGTACAGTTAGCACTTGAGATTTGGACTCCGTACCTTGTCAGGCTGGGAGTCGTTGCGGGGGTGCTGGAAGGTGAGCAGGTGCAGTCCCGGGACATAGTTCTCGGTGCGACAGGAGTGGAGGGAGGTTAGGAAAAGGGTACGCTCCCCCCACCAGCCGTACGCCCCTGAGATCTGGTCCACACGGCACGCACTTCGCTCTGTGAGACCGAGAGGGAGAGGTCAGCACACAAAGAACACATCTGACCTCCTAAAATCTCATAATATGGCAGTTTCCTAACGTGTCCTACTGTACTAAAACGAGTCTGATCTGTGACTTTTGTGTGACGTGTGTTCAAAAAGAGTAAAACAAGATGACCTCACTGCACCACAGAAAGTATGCGATTGGACAGGCAAGTCAAATCATGGTCTGAGTAGCTTGTCCAATCTCAGCTGGGTGTAGTCACGTCACTGTGCTCAATCTCTGAAACACATCCAACAAAAGTCCCTCCCATGTCAACGCCCAACACCTTTTTTTTTTTCTTTTTCAGTCTGAGGCTGAGCCCTTCTCTTCTTCCCTCCTTCCTCTCTCCCTGGGTCTCACCTGACACTGGTAGGCAGGACTCATTCTGAACACACCAGCCAAATTCACCAGGGGCACGGGCCAGAGAAGCTGGAGTGCCACTGAACACCAGACAAGACTGGCAATCAGACAGGAAGCGAGCCAGGCCCAGGCAACCAGTACTGCCACACTGTGAAGACAAAAGGGGTGGTTATAAATTGCACTGGTAATCCTGTCAGATATTCATACAGATACATCAAAGTGAAAGACATGTTTAAGTGTCTCACAATGTGGGAATGGATGTAACAATAATATAGTTTACTCTACATTTGTATGAATCAGTCAAAAACAAAGTAAGCCACAAGGACGTGCTGAGGGAAGTGTTACCGGATTAGTGGGCTGGTACTCTCTACAGCGGCCTTCACACCAGCTGCACTCAGGGTTCTTCAAGCACATACTTTCATCTAGGGCCTCAGCACAAACGGCATCCTATTAAGGCAACACACACACAGTTTCACAACAATTTAGTTAACCATAGTTGTTCAACACAAGTTTTTCAGCCTTTCTCCCATCAGTCTCACCAATGATATGACTTCCAGTCTTGTTTTATGACACTTTCACTCACCCTGTCACCTTGATCGCTACTGACAAACAGTGGAACTTTATAAGCCACGAGATCTCCAAGGGCAACACCACTGTAGCCCCCAGCAACCAGCAGCACTCGTCCCTCCATCACAGCAGCAACATGCGAGTAACGCCCCCTCACAGGATCCCCTCCTGAACAAATGAATGTTTTGTATTCAATGTATGTGAAGATGCTTAAGTAAAAACCACCAAGAAACAAGATGTAGATCAAAACTGGACTGCGAGCATGAGTCTTCAGAAACTCACTGAGTGACCATCTCTCCCCCGCAGACACCCATTGGTGACAGCCCAGATGGTAGAAGAAGATCTCCTCATCATAGCACTTCTCCTCTTGGTAATGAATATGTACATTCCCCCCTGCGAGAGAAAGGCAGGAAGAAATAGATAAATATACACAGAACGGCACTAATTACATGGTAAATGGACTTGTACTTAAAGCGCGCTTTTCTCGTCTCCCGACCACTCAAAGCGCTTTAACGCTACATGTCATCATTCACACCCATTTATACACTGATGGCAGTGGCTACCATATACGTACTCTAACTAATCATTCATACCCATTCATACACCGCCAGCACAGCCTGCGGGATCCATTTGGGGTTAAGTGTCTTGCCCAAGGACAAATCGAAATGGACTAGCGAAGCCGGGGATCGAACCACCGATTCCTCTGATTGAAGGACGACCCTGCTCTACCACTGAGCCACAGTCGTGAATTATAGTTGCTTATTTTCTCAATGCTTACCGTAGACAACCATGTAGTTCCCAATGACGGTGGCTGAGTGGAAAGCTCTCTCTCTGGGGCCGGTTGCTGGGAAACGGGAACGGAAAGATGTCCAAAAACGTCTGTCCACATGGAACACGTCGGTGTTGTTCACTCTCACACTAAACCTTTGAAAAATACATAACAAGAGTACTTTTAGTATTTATAAAGACACTGTGTATGTTTTTAGTCACTTGCTAGATTTTTCTCAAATTTCTAAATTTGCTATTCCTTTCTATCTTATCTCTTATATTTTTATGGAGTGCTGAATTTAACTAGTCTTCCTAAAGGAATCACGTTTTATCTCATGTAATGGGACAAATAATTTACAATTCACTTGATGAGAACAGGAATAAACAGAAATATCACATGTGCAATCCCCAGACACATAGAGATACACTCCAAAAACATCCTACTGGATGTGTATGCGTTTCTCTATCCAGTATGCTAAAGCACAAGAGGGTGTGTACCTGGCAGTGGTAGGCCTGTGGCCTCCGTAGACCAGCAGTGTCCTGGATGGGCTGTGGAATACCATGGAATGGCCAGCAGTGGCCGGGGGCTTCCCACCTGTGGGCTGAACCATTTCCCACCGGCCAGAGCCATGCAGGCCGAACCGATACAGAGAAGAGGAAAACATATCATCCTCAGTGCGACCTGGGAAATAATGAAAAGGAGAGATGCTGCTGAATTATGATTTATTTCTCAAGGGATTTATTTATGCCATTACAAAACACAGACTGCCAAGTGAGAACATCATGTGAAACCCACCTCCAAATACATAGAGATAATTTTCGACTACAGCTGCAGCGTGATTGGCCAGTTTAGGAGATCCACGCGAATTTGAAAAGCCATGCTGTTGCCAGTCATCACGAAGTGGCCGGTACATCCAGACATCACTGGCCAGGGAGCCGTTGGCTAGCTCTCCTCCAAAGATAACCATATTACCCGTCCACTCCACCGCTGTGTGGGAATGACGAGCCACCTAACATAGGGGAGGCAAACCGTACAGGCAGGAAGTGAGTGAAAAGGAAACGTAAATAAATAAATTGGAGCATTTATATTGAAATTGGCTATGTTTGGATGTAAACAAAAAAACATCGCAAATGAGGGAAATCAGGAAATAGGAGTAAACATTAACATGCACTGCAATAACCTGATTATCATAAAACCTTTTTTTACAAACATATTGCATCAATAATCAGATTTATGTCCCTTCCAATGTTCTTAACCTTATCTGACATATTTTCAGTGAATTTGTCATATGATGGTGCTGTTGGGGAGTGTTTTTAACAGGGTATCTGGACTGACAACACAGTGAGACGATAGACTCTATAGCAAAAAAACATGTGCAATTGTATCTGAATTTTACAAATGATTTACAGTTTAGCTGTTGAAAACAACTTTGTATGAGACTTGTACATTTAAGCCTGAATTTGGATTACATTTATTTTGGAGGACTCACTTCCTTGCTACAACTAATCATATTTACAATATTCTCTGCCAAGAAATAAGGTTTCTCCAGCAGAATACAAGCTGTGTTGTTGACAAGGTTTCTCGAAATACCTTATCCGGATTAAGGAAACCAGGTTTCTCATTAAAATGACATTTAAAGGATCAGGTTACTGCAGAAGGCTGATAGTAAACACGTCCCTTACATGGAAACACAGTATATGAGGTGCAAGAGCAGGAGGAAGCAAAAACTGTGTGCGTGCTTATCACTTACAGGCGAGTAACCATAGGTCCTGCTTTCCCATTGGTTGGATGTAAAGTTATATTTAATCAAGTCCCCGAGAGCTCTATTCAGGTCAAACCCTGGGGGGAAAAGAAGTAATAATCAAACATAAACTGATTTTATTAATCATCAAAACACTGGAAGATGGGTTTGTTCACTAAATATAAAAGAATCAGTGGAAATTAAGAACATGTCACTCTCACCGCCAAACATGTACATGGCTCCCGTGGTGGACAGATACACGCCAGCAGAACCCGTCCTGGGCGGTGTATAGGGCTGTCCCTCACTCACACGCCACCACTGCCCTGCCCCACTGTCGTTATGGAAACCAAGCATGCAGCTGTGACCCAGGAAGCCTGGGTTACACAAACAGCCCTCTCCTTTCTGAGACAAAACATGGAAGAGCAAGAATAGTTTAGGAGCAATCATCAATGTTTTAATGAACTGCACATCTGACAGACATAACTAAAGCTTGTTCAGGGAAAGATGAATGACCCTTTGGTTGAAGACTGGTTGCTTTGTGTGTTCATTAAACCCTCCCCATCCCTACTCTTACCTTGTCACACTGGCCATTCACAGAACAAGCCTGGGAGCACAGAGGGGTTGTACAAGCTGGTCCTCCCCAACCCTGATGGCAATGGCATTTTGATGTAGAGGAATCACAGCGGCCATGACCGCCACAGGCTCCCGGGCACACAGAGACTGTGTAAGTCGCATTGAAGCCCAGGAGGTTGTAATTAGCGTCGCTGAAGAGATGAAGTAGCATCTGGAACAAGAAAATGAAATAACAGTCATAAACTTTATATAATAAATAGTTTTAATGCTTTAGAGTTTATTTTGTTGTGTCTTAATTGGTTACCTTGCCAGACTTGGCTTCAATGGGTTGAGGCAGAGTGTTGCCACTCAAGCTGGCTAGGAGAGGGCTCTGGTAGGAGTCTCCATCATACACAAAAAGGTAATCATAGGTACACTCTGTGTCCATGAAGGTGAAATTCAAGACAATGCGGTGACTGTTGCTGGGAGCTGGAAGATATAAAAAAGATGGGAAATATCAGTGAGATTAACTGGCTGTCTGCAAGTTACTTGTTCAATTGTCAATTTGTCTGTGCACGAGACAATATCTTGACTCGTTATACCTTTGATAAGCCACTCGCAGTTCCCATTGACAGAGTAGTTTCCTGGTCCATCTGTGACATAGCCTGGAGGCCCCCTCAACACCTGCCTGTGGCCCTTGCAGTCCCCTGCCTGGCACGCAGGTGACTCAGCCAACAGCAGAACCACCAGGACGAAGGAGACAGGGAGGGGGGAGGCCATCACTGGCACCGCCTTAACAACGAGAAGCAAAAGGTGAAAGAATAATTAGGTGTGGGGTCTTGACAAACTAAAGTTTCACCAGAAATGTGAAGCAGAATCATGCAGCAAGCATGGACCAATCGTGTAAATACGTCAGTTGACCCGACCCCTTAATCTACCACACATGACAAATGAACTAGAGGAGATTTTATATGGAAAACAAAGAGTCATGTAGCCTGGAGGTCCCACGAACTACTTCACGTGACCCCCACAGTACCCCGTGAGGGTGCAAAATATCTTTTAGCTGCATGATTCCAGTTTAAGTCTACACGACCCTTCTGTAAACGACAATGCCAGAATAGAACAAACACAAAAGGTGTAAAAAAAACAACTAAAACACTTGATGAAAAATACTGATTCAGATGAAGCTCAGCTGTACGTCCAGTAGCACGTTACCGTTACACCTTTCTCTCAAACACAACAGTAACGTCATACGAAGTATTCCCTAAATGTCAGTCAGCATTATTTACAAAGGTTGCTATGTACCAACAAAAGCGTTTATAAACGGTCTTAATTTACGTTACGTGAAGAAAACCCACCTAGAATCAGCACCGAGGGGCTAATCACAACAAAGCTAACCTCCGTTAGCGGAACACCGTTAACCGAGGGCGTCAGCTGGGTTGTAACATTAGCACACTCACCAGTTCCCGTCTCGTTGGCCTCATGATAATTTACATTTTCGGTGACCCTGTAACGTCGGCAACCACATGAGCAGACTAACGACTGGTGAGCGCTCCCGACTGACAGCGAGCCGTGTTAGCTCGGAGCTACTGCGGTCCGTTAGCTCGTCCGTTAGCTGGTTAGCTAGCGGCTAAATCCAGATGCGCAATCATCGGTTGGCTGCAAATATATCAAGAAAAGTCACTTTTGAGAGTGATTCATTCTCATATTTCTATAACTCGGTGGTAGGAAATGCTCACAGGCTAACAACGAGACCTTTTGACGGTCTCGACCCGGTTCCTGCGGCCCATGTTCGGGACAGAAGCCCGTTGTTTTGGTGTTTATGGCAGAAACGGTCACCCGGTGGTTGCCAACACAAAAGACAGGCGCGTGCACTGCCGCCCTCCAGCGGAGATAAGAGGCGTCTAGCTAAACATCTGGACAACAACAACACCGTGACACGAAACCAATTTTATTTTGATTTTGTTTGTTGCATCAATTACCTAAATTAAGCAAACGATGTGCCCCAAGTGCAACATTAACTTTAATTGTAATTAGCCACTGACAGTTTATGTGGTTACTAATTAATGAAACAAAACAGATTTTAATGTTTTTTTATTGATCAAGTTTTTATATGGAACATTTCAGCATATACAGATTCAGAGCATCAGTAGACAGATTGCATTTACTGTGTATTGCCTAAGCTGTGTTCAGCAAGTGATTAAATATAATGAACCTAAAACCAACAAAACCCACACAGATTCAGTGGACATTTTAGTCAACTATATATATATTTGAGCAGAATCAACAAAATCATATAAAAGTACGATTAATTAAAGGGCATTTCAAAAGCTTAAATGCATTTCATTTAATTATCATAAAACTGAAATTGTGTACTGACATTTTTTTAAAGATAATACACCTAGCATAACAGCCCCACACCTTTAATTATTTCATTCACATTCCACTTTTTTTATTGAGCTTTCAGATATTAAGAGCTGGATGTCCCATTTTTTCTTCCACTGCAATAATAAATCAAGAGAGACTGTTTTATTCAGCTCTTCAAACCTTATCAGTATTGGCCACTAGCGTCAGCCAAGCTTCCAGTCATTTCTTTATTGAGGTCTGTCCCTTCAATGTAAAGTGATGACAAAAGACTGATCGATCCAATCTCCTCCAGCTGAGGCACATCTAAAAGATTGTTTTTTGCAAGTTCCTGTGCGCCTTCAGTGTTCACAAAGTCATTTCTCAGCTCTAACGTGTGCATCAAGCAGCTGTAAGGCTTTTAATAAACTAAATGTTTTACCTTTAACTTATCCTCATCATTTTAATATTTTCTTAAAACATAGCTTTTGTTTGGCTTTCAGGAAACGTATTGTCTTTTATAATCTTTTAGTAATCCCATTCAACTTTTTTATATATGTTCTGACCGTCTCCTAAATTTGTATTGTTTCATCTTTTCTCATTGGCAGATTTAAATTTTCTACAATGATGGGCAATTCATCTCTGTTTGACTGAAGTGTTGTTGAGTTGATCTTGCTTTTAAAAAGCTTTTTATTTGAAAAAGATTCTTATTATTTTCAATCCTACAGTTTTAGGTCAACAACCATCCCTCTGCAGTATATCGGCTCATCATGAGGTGTGAACAGCTATTTTTCCCGGAGCCAGAATCGTGGGCGTAGCATGGAGGCCAGGGCCAAAAATTGGATACATCTTCTCATCAAACTTGTGTGTTAAACTGACAAGGTGCCTTGATGTTCCCGCATCCCAAAATGACACCTCTCCCTTATCTAAATTCAGCTTAATGCGGATTTTTTCAGGACGTTGCTGCACCTGCAGCTCTGTACGCTCAGGTGTTGAGACGGTGTACACCCCCTTGCTCAGTCCTATGGACCACACACCACGACTCGTAGAGACCGTGAACTTCTTTTTACGGGGCACTGACTCTTTGCAAACTCCCACAATCCACCTGGGGTTGTCGCCAACAATAATATCCCATCTGTGTTTCCCAGAGGTGTAACCTTCAGCACCCAGCACAAAGACGCAGGGATCAAAACGCTCCGGGTTGTCAGGGGCGGTCATCCGCTCTGAGCTTTCCTTCACACTGGACAGGTCAGCATTCAAGGACAGCCATGGAGAGGCTGTGTTCGGGTTCAACACCACTGGATCTGCACACAGGAAGAAACAAGACACAATTACTTCATATTTGTAACATTTGTTCGGTCACATGTAATGTCAGGAGACGGAAGAATAGTCTGCTCTATCACGTCAAGTCAGTGTTCCCCACGACTTATGTTTCAAGTACACCAATACAATGTTTTAACACAAATTGATCCATTTCCGGTAGACTCCCAGTCCCTAAAACCACAGATCATTGCCAACTCCCAGTGTAATTTACTCACTATATTTAACGTGGGCCTGCATGTTCTTCCAGATGTTGAAGCTCAAAGCACCAACATGCCTGCCCATGTTCAAAAGACAGTTGTCAGTGAAGCGAGGTTCTTCACGAGTCCACTGGGCTCTAAAGCAAAGATGGCAATATGTGAAGTTAACAAGAGACATTTGTAAATTCACAAAATACAGCAGAAACCTCAATGAAGCAGATCTTCATCAGAGTTGAATGAAATGTGTAATATACAAATGATCCTCCACCCTCCATATCTAATATAGTTTATTTTGTTTTCTTTCCTATGTAGCAAATTGGGACTACATTTAACAAATAAAAACATTGTAAAAAAAAAATATATATATATATACACACATGGTGAGATGTACTTCCTAGTCCTTGTGCAGAGGATATTTACACAGAGATTTTATGAGTTTTGCAGTTACTTACTCTCTTTTTAACTTCTGGAAATTCTAAAACATAAAAGAGAGTAACAGATTAGTTTCATGGTTGTTTTTTCTTTAAACATCAGAAGCACAGTCTTATAAGTCTCATAACTGTGAGGACGAGCTGCCTTCTCTTACCCGCAGGAAAGGCAGATCCTCGTTGCCCATCTCTTTCTGCAGTGTCTCACTGAGCTTGTTCATTGCTGTAATTTCGTTGTTAGTTTTGTCAATCAGCTCCTGTATTGCAGCAATCTTCTGCTCCTCCTCAGCCGCCAGGGCTTTTAGACGCAGAGCTTCCTCTGTGACAAGCACCATGCGGAGCCTCTCGAACTCCGCCTTGACCTGCTTCTCTGCCAGCCCAGCTTGATACTGCGTTAAGTGAAGAGAATTTACATATATGAGGCGACTGTGGCTCAGTGGTACAGCAGGGGTCGCCTCAATCAGTCAATGTCGATGTGTCCTTGGGCAAGACACTTAACCCCTAATTGTACCCGTAACTGTCTACGGTGTTAGTTAGCATGGTAGTGTGTGATGAATGCACTCGCTTTGGATAAAAGCGTCAGCTAAATGAAATGTAATGTAATATATAGTGGCCATACAAGCGTGAATCAAAATATATGCAGTCTCGGGTGTGTTATATGTCTTGTACTATGTCTTGTTGGATGAGTACCCTGCATGTACTGCAGAACACAATCGCTCTGCCTCGATGCGTAAGAATATGCAGAATGCATATGTCAGGGGCAAATTACTTAAGGGATCCCTGAGGCGAGCGCTTTCCTCCATAGAGGTCAAAAGTCGAGCTGAACTCGGGGTATCTGGTTCAAGGACTGAGGATGTCCTAGGGCAATGGACCAGTTTTGCAGCTTGTATAATAATAACCTACTTTAATGATCACACACAGATGAATGGAATATAAACATTGTGAGACGTGACAGTAACTTTACCTTGATGTACTCCATTGTGTTGCTGAGTTTACGTGTCATTTTCGTGTATGACTCCACTTTCTTTTGAAAAATCTGGACCTTGAAGCCCAGCTCCTTCTGCAGGGTGAGAAAGCAGAACATGAGGTTGTCAGCTAGTGTTCCTCAACTCTGTATCTACACTGCGGACACAACATGCTGCCCTCATTGTCTTTACTTATTGTGGTGGGGGAAAAAGGTTAAAAGAAAAGGCGGATTCAGATTGTGTTTATTACTCGGGCCATATGGTTATGGGAATGTGGCTGAAGTGTGAAGGGACAAAGGTGGACAGTTGTAAAGGTTAATGGAAATATAGATGTGCAGAAATAGGGGGGTTATGTCATTTCCACATGAAATCCCTGTGTTTGACGCTAGATAATGGACATCTGATCAAATTACTGACTCAGGCTAATCCCTGATCATTTCCATTCACAGGAGACCTGAAATTGTACACATATAAGACACGTGAGACTTGGGGAAAAGTGTTATTACTAACTTTAACAATGGCTCTGTTCGACCTTGTCTTGTACCATCTCTTGTCTTGTTGGATGAGTACCATGTGTGTACTGTTGAACACAATCTCAGACACATTCATGGAATTGAACGGTCGTTAATGTTATTAAATTAATTTGTACTTTTCCTGCAATGACAAGAAGTCACTGCCAATATTGACTATATAGTTATAACAATCCTATAATACACCTATAGTAACTGTGTAGTAATTATAATCTAGTTATTATAATCAAACCCATGGTATCTGGAGTCCCAGGTCAGCACCAAGGCATCTGAAAATCAGTAGACCTGCATAGACCCAGGATGAAGGTTTTTTGTTATTCAACAAAAATTCTATTGACAGCAAATGTGAATGGTAGACTTAGACTTGGTAGTATGTGGTGACATATGGTGCATTTTGGAGAGAGAATAAGGCAGAGGTCACATGTTAGTGGAGAGGTGGTAAGGATTTGGGGATATAACTAGACTAAAGAAGATAAAGTAATAGTATAATTTATACTGAAATAGTAAAGTAAAACAAGTATGTCAGTTCCAGTATAACTTTATGGGGAAACCGTGGAGCTACAGCAATGCATTGCCTCACAGTATTTTCTCTCATTCAGTCAACAAAAGTTGAAATCAAGATGGTTTTTTTTTTTCTTTCTTTCCAGGTGTGAAACCCGAGCCGAACTTTACCTTACACATCGGTGCCCCCTCTCTCAGGGACCACAGCGTGTGCGTGTTGTGCAGAGTGACGCAGTCCACGCACACGGGCTCCTCGTCCTTCTCGCAGTACAGCTCCAGCGGCTTCAGGTGCAGGTTGCAGGTGTCCTCACTCGGGCACTTCCGGGTCGACCGCCAGTTCGTCTGTTTGAGGAAGCTCTCGCACGCGTTTTTGAGATCGCGGTTGGAGATGGCCTGCCCCTCCGTGGACACCTCCCTGCACACGGGGCACTTGTTGTTGACCTTAAAACTTTTCTGCAGACACTCCCGACAGAAGCTGTGGGTGCACGGCAGCAGCACGGGGTCCCGGAAGACGCCCTGACACACGGGGCAGGTCAGCTCCTGCCGCATTGGCGGAACCTCTTCCGGCATTTCTTCATCCATGCTGTCAGCCATGATTTCACGAACCCGCTTCAGTTTGCTTTCGGTTTAAAACAAAAAAAAAAGAAGAAAAAAAATGCGCACCCACTTGGCTCCGTGTGATAGATTGCGTCAAAGCGTCGACAGGTCGCTTACGCTGTGGAAGAAATAGTATCGTGGACCGTTTTAGAAAGTAGAAAAAAACCCAATCCGGTCTGTCACGTCGTGTTTGTTTTTCACGGACCACAAACTCTTTTCTGGTGCTTCAGTGACAGGCTTCTTCTTCCTCCTCTTCTGTGGGGTTTTCCGGCAGTTGGTATATTTTAACTTGCATTACTGCCTCCTACTGGATTAAGTCGTCCACTGTTATTCTATTTTATTGCAGCCTTGTAGAAAGGGCGTTTGCTTTGAAAAAACAAAATATCCATTTTCTCCTCGCCACCGTCAATCACCTCTATGATCCTGGCCTCTCCTCGTCCTATCCCCCGTAGTGCTGCAATCATGGCCCCCCTTTTCCTCTTCATACTTCCTGCATGGTCTCTCATTATTTGAATCATTTATGTCATATGCATTGAATGTTTTGTAACTTTGTGTTGTTGAACATGACATTGATTGCCCTTCTGTCCATCCTGGGAGAGCGATCCCTCCTCTGTTGCTCTCCCGAAGGTGTCCTGTACCTATGTGAGGGTCCTGGGACAGAGGATTGTCGGATGTGTACAGATTGTAAAGCCCTCTGAGGCAAATTTGGGATTTTTGGTCTATACAAAATAAATTGAATTGAATTGAATTGAATAAAATCAGAACGTGCTCAATGCTACTGTCTCATTTATTGACACTGATTTCAATGACCAGTTGGATGTTTCCCGATGCCAAAAAGTGTACTATTCAAGTTGCCGTGGCCAATTCTTATGATTACTTATCTACTTCTTACCCCTCCTGCTTTATTTTTTATTCCATGTAAGTATCTTCCTTTTGTCGCACTCTCCTCATACTGTTGCCGCTGTTTGCTTACTTCCCACCAAACTATTATCCCCCCCCCCCCTGATTATGTAAGTGTAATATGTATGTCGATATATTCTCTCCTGACTGCCTCCTTCCCTATTGGAGACAGGTCGCAAACATGATCAGGGGTTATACAACACCGCCCTCTAGTGGTTCCTGAGGTTGTGATCATTATTATGATCAGTTGTTCTTCCTGTGGAGGTGTACACATCTGCACCTGTCTGCACATCTGGCAGAGAGAGGGAAACACTCTCTGTGAGACAACATTATTCAGTTACCCACAGGCTACCATGACAATATGCAAACACACATACGGTTACTATTCAGGTATTGGACTTTTTATTTCACATTGACATCACAGGTTGTGTCTTTTTGTTTACTTTGCACTTAATTTGAACAAATTCCGTTGTTTTTGTTAAACTGGATGCTTGATGTTTTGCATAGATGTTTTTTCAGTTCACTTTCTTTTATCACTCTTGTTTGTGCTAAGTCAAACTAATCACATGTCATAGCTTGTTACTCCATTATTTTGCACACAGACATGGGACACTACATTACCGGGACCTGAAGTGTTTCTTTTTTCTTTTTTAAACCTCTTTGCCATGTTTTCATATTTAAATTTTTCTAGTTGTATATCTTCCTTTTATAAAAGACAAATCATTTCATTGACTGGTCCACACACCAGCCCTTCATTCAAGACACCATTCTGGGGGTTAATGGTACGCGTATATCCAACAGATGGAGCCACATTGCCGTCATGGGACCATGTCACCATGGAGTGATGTGCGGTAGACGTGCTCTTCGTATCTGTCCTTAAAATGATCTTCGCAACCCAAAAAAATAGAAACCAAAACATTGTAGCTCAGTGTAGCCGTGATCAAATGCACGTCCACTGCCTTGGGCTTCAGGCCCGTAGAGTGGGGATGAAGGAGAAGTTGGATACAGTGTATGTTAAGATTATTTACTAAAATGTTCAAACTAACTGAAACGCACTCATGTACTGTAAAGGACTGAAAAAATGAAACATTTTGTTTTCACCAACACTCTCGTACACCGCCTCATTTTCCACATGTTCTATGAGTTTATATATTAGTGATGAATTTCCAGCAAATGTTCAAAAACACTTCATTTATCACATTTGAACATCACATACGTCAGCATGACAGCTGTTTTAATGTTACACATAGGTCTCTATGCTCTTCTATATGTACTAAGAGCAAGTTTGACAACAAACGTCTTTTGAAATGTTGCGTTTATTCCTGTCACAATGCAAAGTGGTGAATTTCGCACACTGTTAACACAAAATGCACGAAAGTAGCTACATTTCAGCAATACATATTTTGTAGCTCACATCTGCACTGCTATATATCAAGGATGAAAATGTGGTTTATGACAGTCAGAGCGATACATTTTCCACAGGAAAACCACAACGTGCTGTGGGTACGACCTTTTCTATAACTACATTTGCACAAATAATCTGCCTTTGTGGAGATTGGCTTTTTTGTGATCTTAATATTCTAAAACTTTAAGGCAAAGGCTTCACAAATAAATCAAACTAACATTGACTCTGTAAAGGTAGTTATCTCTTTTATATTGGTTGCTGTATTAGGCCATTGTGGGCAATGTTGTAAATCAATTAACTGTTTAAAAAAAAAGACGCTATATCCTGTTTATCAATATTGCAATATAAAACTTCAAGTAACTGTCACCCAAGGCTGGGCAAAGGAAAGGAGACCACGCATGAGTTGTTACTAAGAATAAAGGCATCTTAAATAAGACAACAGAGTAGAGTACACCTCCCACCAGCACAGACACATAAACCATCTTGTCCACCCTCAGATGAACCTTGGTATCAGAGGAAGCATCTGTAGGACCATTAAGGGACACAAGATTATAACTTAACCTTAGTGTGATGCTGTGAAACTTAGGTTTCAGTGTCTCGCTCAAGGAGAAAAAAAAAATCTTTGATATGAGCCTCATGCAACACAAAACCGTACTAAACGTGCATTAAAAAAACCCACAAGATTATAACTTAACCTTATTCCAATGGTCATATAGAATTACAAACATGAAACTTGACTTTTGCATTTAAACTGTCCTAAGCACTAAGGAGCAGTGTGATGCTGTGAAACTTAGGTGTCAGTGTTTCGCTCAAGGAGAAAAAAAACATTGTGTGTGTCAAGGCCTCACAACTTGAGGAACACATTCAAACAAAAATCTTTGATATGAGCCTCATGCAACACAAAACCATACTAAACGTGCATTAACAAAAACAAAAAGGTTTAAAAATTACATTCTGAAGTCTCCCCCACTAATTGGATGAGCCCTGGTCTTCAGGCAAGAGTTGTTGTCAGGACCTAATGGGAGAAACGCCCAGTAATCACACAGACAGCTTGAAAACAAAAGCTGTATTCTAAAATGGATTTTGTCAGAGATTGTGAGCCGTATTCCTTCTGTTAATCAGAAAGCTTGGAAACAAACAGATTTCATGTGTCAGAACTGAAACATTTGAGTGCATCATGAGATGATGTAACCGTCGGTGCTGCCATGGTTATAGGGCCTCCAATGCATTTGGGTTCTGATGTTAGTGACATACTGATCTATAATGTAGTTACATCACTTTCAGTCAAACCAGATTAAGGAAGAAGACGTTCAAATGGAGGGGTATACAAAATCATTTCTGTAGGTGTTCAAGAACAGGAAAAATGTCTCGATGCGTTTTGATATTTCCTTATGAACATCGAGAATAATTAATACATTTTTCAAAAATAGCTTCTTCAACTTATATTGTTGTGAGCTATACATCTCACCACCATCATTACAGAAAGTTGAAAATAATGCAACACTGAATTTTGTTGAATTAGTACACTGATTACAGCTGGCTGTGTAAAATAATGGTTGCTTTTCAGATGGGATGGGCAACTAGATGGGGTTGTAGAAATGAAAACTGTCATGTCGAAATGGTTTGTGTACGTATTTTTGTTCTTTCAGTTCCTCATTGGACATATCTAGTTTTACAGATGTTCTTGAAAACAATCTACATGTAGAGAAATGCTCACAACCTACGTTAAACACACTTCGTAAAAACATTCATTATTTTACTTTAGTTTAGTCTATCTCAGTTTATTCACATCTTACAGTTTAGATAGTATAGACAAAAGCGGCCCCATTTCAAAATGTAAAAGAAGTGGTGCAGTGTTTTCCTGTCTCAAATTTCTTTAGTTAAAACAGGGAAAGCATATGAGGGTGGGCTTTGAAGTAAAGTAAAGGCTTTGAAGTTTTGAAGTAAAGCATCTCAGAAGCAACTCCACAGAACTGCTCTATATGCGTCTGCGGTTTTGTGTAGAGTATATTAGTGGATCTCAAAATGAAACACTTCAGTGTCTAAAACCACATTAAGGTAAACAACTTTTCTTTATCTTCTTTATGCTTTAAAAAAAAAATCATCCCTTTCCAAACATCTGAAAACTGTAATGTCACGAGATTTTTGGGAAATATGATTTAACCCGACAAGTCCAATACATTGGATTTCACAGCTCAACTATACAGTAACACTTTAAGCATGCGTGCTGTATCCATTCTATGTAAAATCAGTGGTGTAAATCGCAATCCAATTAGTTTCCAGCAATGTTTGTCTCTTAGTTGTGGCCAAAGAGCCTTCCATCAGACTCTCACTGCAAGACTGCATACAGCCTGCAACAGAAAAGAGGAAAGAAAAGGTGTGAAACAAACAGGAAAAAGCTCTGTTCCTTTTAAACAGGTGACGGGCAAGGGGAAATAGACACTCGAAACCCAATGCTGCTGCAGGTGTCTTGTTTGCATGCTGGTGAGCAACAAAAAAAAAAAAAAAAGTTGAAATAAGCTGAGGTTTTGGAGACCACTGCAGCTATGATATCGCAAGTGGAAATGATTTATGATGAGATTTTAAACTGATATGTGATACATGAATAGTATCAGGAGTCTTTCACAATGTGGAGTTATTTTTACATTCACCGCATTGATTGTATCTCAATGCAGTCTAACAAACGTGCAATGCCTTCCTGATAAAATATGTGCATACTAAGTACTTTCCAGCATTGCTTACATCAATGATTACGAACTAGAGAGCTTCTTCTTCCTTCTCTTTGCGGTACATTGCATTACATCCTGATATCAGTGGAATAGTGACAACATTGGCAGGACTGTGTAAGGCTTCACCTGCGTGCATCTGCGTCCTCTTGCATCTGCGCAAAATGAGCAAAACACAAAAACAAATACTATAAAAAAGTAACATTTTTCATTTTTATTTTTCATTTGTTCAGATCAGACAGTGAAGTCTATTTACAACTTTATTTTACAAAAGGTGTGACATGCTGCTGTGCTTGTATGTCCGTACATACTGTTTCAATACATCTATGTACTAATACCACAAGAATAAACCTCGGTTGTTTCAGTAAATTGGTGTATTAATAATGGTGATCAGCATGACCACTGGATACTCGTTTCACTGCTCGGTTTGTATGCAGTTGTACGATTTTCACTTGTCTCTGAAAATGCAACATTAGATCGATCAAAGCTGCATTTAAGTACTTGAATCTGTATTTTATACAATGGCATAGACGTTTTTAAAGGTTTAATTTAATGTGTATTGCAGATTTGATTGGTCTTGTTTTTAGGTGCATCATTACAGTATGATCATCCTTGTATTTATTAATTGCTCAATTGTTACATTGGCTTTTAACTTGACTAAACAGGCTCCTGCTCTACACTAACGTCTACTTTGAATATGTCTAGTTTCAGTGTTAGTGCTACCACTACCACTGGCAGTTTCATATATTGTCTGCTGTAACCTTCATTGTGTCTCTTTTGTTGTTGTCAATGTAAAAAGATGACAAATCTGGGGGTGAATAAATTATCTCATCCAAATGTGTAGTTCAGAAATGTAATCAATGGCTTCAACATTTAAATTAAATGCCCGTTACATTCTACACAAGACCATGTCAGCGTGTCTGTGGGTGTAAATTCATAGAAATGTTATTGACCAGTTTTTATGGAAAGTCTACCAGTTCACGTGTGTTTTAAGCATATTCATATTTTCAACACTAGAGTAAAGTCCCTTTGGAGGTTCAGCCAACGCTTAGGTTCCGCATCTGTGTTCATTTAACACGAATATTTTCAATAACATAAATAAACTTGAACTACGAGTTAACTACTGCAGCCACAATCTGCCTCAGCACGTATCCTGTGTGGCCAAAAACTATTCACCTTCTGGGCCAAACACCTGATTAGACAAAGGTTGATTCCGACTTATTGATCTGAGCAGTCACTTTACTAACACAAGACAAAAGGGCAGGAAAGAGAATACTAGCTTGGGTCCAGACATCTGAATCACCGGCCAATTGAACAAAGATCTTTTTTGTTTTGTGTACAATCTTCATTTTCAAAGTTTCTTTTTGAGAGAGAGTTTTTTTTTTTAAAGAGATTATCAAAAATAGTAAAAGTGTGGTTGAAATCACAATAATTCCAATTATCAAAAAAACAGTTTCACTCATTTCCCCTAAAAACATGAACCCCTCTGTGTGGTTTTGTTTCTCCTCATAGACTTTACGGTTTCATATAATGGTGAGAGGCAGATCTTATCTCTGGCCTTCCCCTGTGGTGAGCTCTGTATGTATGCTTTTTGTTTTGGTGACACGAATCATTTCTGCTGTGTAACCCAGTGAACCTGCTCACTGACGAGAATACAATACCAAAAGATTACAATTTGGTAAGTTACTGCCGTTGCCTAATTCTGCAGACGATGCATATACCGTTTGTTACTAGGAAGATTTTAATAAATTACATATCATTATTTCTTATTTGATCAATGTTTTTCAACTGCTTTCGTACTTCTCACCTGTTTTGGGTATGTGACCTTCGCCTAATTTACTAATTACCGATAAACATGAATTGAATTGCATTTATATCTTTGATCTCTGCATCTAAGCAGTTTGTTCTCACAACTTTAGTTCACACTAAGATACTGCAGTAGATCACACTGTCATGTGGTTTGTAGCGTGACAATGTGCCGTTTACGTTACGGTGCCATTCAGTATAAAGTTGCAGCATTTGAGTCATGACCAAATGATAATTCATGCAGCAAGTTACAGATTCTAATTAGTACTGTGATTAAAGCATTATTGTTATGTCATTGATTTCTTTATTCTGTCCTCTTGTTTCACTTGGATGGTCACTTTTTTTCTTAAATATCTTTTTTTATTTCTGTTGCACTTTTCATCCACATAATTATTTGTATTTCATTCATTTTGTTTTATGGTTATGTCCACGTTATTCTGAACCCACTGATGAATAGTTTATTGCATCAAGACTCTTGCTAAGTACTGTGAAACTGAGCATATACCACAACTGAAGTGGTCCTAATTTCCTCCAGCTTAACAGGGAACTGAGATCATGTTGAGTTCATCAGGTATCATAAAACCTCACAAAACTTGGTACTGTTACACCACGGTCAAGAAAAGATATGGTGCTTACATTTAACAAGAATGGCAAAAAGGGCTATTCTTTCACCTTCAAAATATTTGCTCCAATGCGCCCCAAAAAGTTGTGAGCACAGATACAACTTGCCCAGAATACTGCTGTGAGATTTTTAACAATGCCTAAATAAACAACAATAATTAGCTTATTCTGTGTTTTAAATTATAATTTAGAATTCTTCGAATTTACATTTTTTGTCAAAATGTTCACTTACTTTCAGGATTATGTCTAATAGACAGATTACAAATCGGTTCCTCAAAGACCGAAACCTCTTTTGCTCAAAATGCTTATGGTGAATTATCCTCTTTTGTTTGACATAATTCATTGGTATGTATGTTGAATTGTTATCTTGCGCTTATGTGGTCTGATACAGACAATAGATAGATGGAAAAATGTGTAAACAGCACAACCGTGTGGTAAAGATGTCAAATGCTCAAATCAAATTAATTTATAGATTTGTTCTTCTTTTTGTGCAGGGTTCACTGATGGGCGTGTTCATAATGAACGGAGACATCATCGGTAACTACTTTGACTTTAACAATTACTCTGATGAGGGATACGATGAGGGATACAATGAGGGAAACGGTGGGGACATGTGCGACCCGAACAAGAGTGTGCATTTTGAGGCGGTGTTCATCCCAGCTCTGTACTCTGTGGCGTTTGTTGTGGGCATCCTGGGGAATGGAGTGCTGCTGGGAGTTCTGGTTCAGAGCAGGAGGACCTGGAGTGTGACGGACACCTTCATCCTCCACCTTGGTGTGGCAGACATCCTGCTGCTGGTGACACTGCCCCTCTGGGCTGCACAGTCCATTCATGGATGGACTTTCGGCACTCCTCTCTGTATGATCACCGGAGCCGTTTTTACGGTAAGAGGTGTGCAACAGGAAAGATGCACTAAAACTTGCACTGGAGTGCATGACAGTAAATTGTGGTTGCAAAGAGATTTTTCACTTGTGTCTGATTTCTTTGTCCCCTCAGATTAACTTCTACTGTGGAATCT